>OX104064.1:149941790-150255664 GCA_944474145.2 Dicrocoelium dendriticum
CAACGGTGCTAAATGTCGTGTAAACCATGCGAATCCAATGAGACAACTAATGGCGCCGATTATAGAGGATCAGTGTTTGACCTTCCGACCGGCATTTACTGCCGTTGGGGTTTATTACTTCCGACTTTTAATGGTACGACGCCGCCGTGTGCATGAAATGATATATGGATGTTTATTTATCTGCATGACTACAGGAGTGGTTCACATTAAGGTTTCTCATTCCATGGATACCGATTCATTTTGATGTGCATTTTTAGGATTTTCCGCTAGCATTTGGCTGACCGTCATATACAGCGATAACGAACAACAGTTTCGCGGGACTGAAGCAGAGTTACGCAGCATTCTGAGGCAGTGGGACCAGCAGAATGTAACGAGTTACATGCCGTGATGAGAAGTTGATTGGAAGTTAAATCCACCATTCCATCGTGGTGTTCGAAAACGGCTGATTCGATGTATACGGGAATTGCTGCGTAACATTCTCAACGGCGAGTTCATAGTAAAAGAAGTGCTTGTGACGACACTTGCTGTGGTCGAAAGGATACTGAATAACAGGCCTCTAGTAAGAGTAGCTGACGCACTTTATCCCCATGACACCATATCACCGAGGCAATTGTAGACAATGGGGAACGATCAGTCTCTTGAAAACCAAATGATCAGTATAAATGGATTAAGTTGTTCTTATTGAAACTATAGCGAATACAGAAATGGTTAACTGGCGTAAGAGACATTAAACAGCGTGATCTATTTCTAGGTTGTGATTTACGCATATCAAGAGGTCGGTGACCGAACGCAGTCGTGGAAGAAATCAAGCGTAACAAGGACGAGCTTGTTCGGCAAGCTTTGGTGAGGACAAGCAAAGGTATGTTGTAAATGGGCGTCAGAAAAAGTTGCTTGTTAGAAACAGACAGAGAAGAGAATGAGGAAGCGGTGGAAGCCACTGCATAGGATAGAAGACCGCTAGGGGAGTGTAAAGCAAAAAGTGAGTTTTGATTATACTTCGTCAGCATTACACAGTAGCTGAAGGTGAGAAATACACTTCAACTATTGTGCAGCAATACATAAAGATAAGACATATGAAAAGGCAAGATACTCATAATATAGAATGCAAAATATAAGCGACACAATACTTAGTAACATTTCGTGTGTAAAGATGGAGATAGTGGCTGGGGGGGGGGAAGCTAAGCGGGATGAGGAGGGACAAAGAAACGCACAACACAAACGCCACTGAGGTCGGCTCATCCCCATGTCAACTAGTGCATCCAACCAAACGTGTTCACCGTCCTTCGGACCACAGCCAAGCGGTCGGGATGCACCAACCGACGCCAAATTCGTAGTGAGGGAATTCATTCCTCTTAATCAAGTTATCGTTTGGCTACCATTCCTCTTCCCGCCTACACACCCGCAGCGCGAAAACAAAGCACATCGCGGGAGTCGGTGGGCTGGCATGCGCAACACGTAGCCCATCCATCGGAGTCTGGTGCGTGACATAATGGTGTTGAGCGGTTTACTCGCTCTCCCTGAAGCAAATACACGACGATAAACACGCTCATATTTCAAGCGGCGCTACCACCAGACATAAGCTAAATCGAGAAAGCAGCGATGCTAGAACTTGAGCAGCCTCTTTTTGTCCGTCGACTTGATGGGTCAGGTTTATTAAGTATACAGTAGGGTTGAACGAACGGCTGCATTGTAAACTCTGCCCTTCAGAGCGAGAATGATATCGCGCCGGCGCCACAGATCGCAAAGAATGGCAAAAGCAACTAGAACTTTTGCTGTGCGGTTTGTGAGCTCATCTTCCGTTCCAGTGGCGATGATATAGCTGCCTAGATATTTGAATTTCTAGGCGACTTCTAGCCGATTCCCACCAAGCGTCAGAGCAGGTGGGTCCCTGTCAATCTTGGAGAAGAAGTTTGTATGTCGAGGGCGCGAAGCACAGTCCAAAAGCACTGACAACCATTGCCACTAGGAACGTTTGGAAGTTGTCACTGATAAGGGCAATGTCGTCGTGTACCAAGTCAAGAAGTCGGTCACCTGGGAGCAGCTCCGTGCTTTGTAGGTGGTGTCCAATGAACGCAGTTTCTATGATCTCGTCGATGGATAAGTTAAAAAGGAAAGGTGATAGCGGGCGGCGACAGTTTGCCGTAAGCACTCATTCTGCCCGAAATATGCGCGTAAAGTGCTCCTATGACATTTACACATTTAACGGTTACAGCTTTCCTCAGCAGACAGTTCTAAAGGGCACATCGATCCCCCGAATCGAAGGCACCTTCGATGTCGAGGAACACGAATATTCAATTAAACTGGATCGCTTATTTGAGAACATAATATTTCCATTCGCTACTAAGGTGAACCGATTATAGTGGTTATATACAAGAAGGTCAGTCACACAGCCTGTGTTAACCACAGGGGTACTAGCCTAACACCAGTTGTGACAAAATTACTGGTCTCAAATCTCGTTCATCACCTAACTGTGAAACGGAATTGTTGATTAAGGAAAAGCCGACAGGTTTTCACCAAAGACGGGACTGTAGAGCCCATATATTCACTTTGCGGCAGGTATTAGCGCAAGGCCACGCATTTCGCAGACCAACAATAACTGTATTCCTTGGCTCCAAGTGTGAATTCGATTCAGATGGTCGATGCATTCAGTTAGAACTACTTGTGCGGAAAGGTGTTCCCACGAAATATGTGAACATCTTACATGCTCTATACTCGAACACAACAGGCCGCGACAGGGCCTACGGTGACTTGTTGGATAGCTTTCCGACAACTGGCCGCATTCGTCAGGGTTGTCCGATTTCCCCATTTTTGTTCAATTATGTCATGGACTCCATCATGGAGTGTTCCCTTACAGAATCTCCTAATGCAGGCGTCGAGGTCCTGCCTGATAAAGGGTTAGTTGACCTTGATTATGCGGACGATATCGTTTTGTTTTCTGCTGATGTTGCGGCGGTACCATCAAGCATGAATAGCCCCTCTAGAGTGGTCCCATTATTTGATATACGCTTCTCACCGTCGAAGTGCCAAGTGTTGTTGCAGGATAAACAGCCATTTGATAACGAGGAACTCGAGGTTGTTTGTTGGTTGCTACATCAGCGACGGTGGGCGCAAAGCAACTGAAGTCAGTTCACGCATTGCAATAGACAGAACTGCCTTCTGGAATCTGCGACATCCTTGGGGACAGATAGGTTTTTCCCTCCGTCTGAAAGGCCGTGTTTACAACGCCACAGTTAGGGCTGTCCTAATCTATAAGAGTGAGATTTCGCCCCAGCGTTCTGAGGATCTGAAGCGCCTACAAGTCTTTGAACATCGCTGTCTGCGGAGCATTGCTGGTGTCGGGTGGAACCATGGTGTCAGCAACCATGATGTGCATAGGCAAGTACTAGGTAATGATAACCAAGCCAGTTCCATAGAACAACTGATAGCACCGAATAAGTTACGTTGGCTTGGGCACGTACTACGTATGCCTGGTCACCGCTTACTGAGGAAGGTCTTGCTTAGTCTGCCAGATATTGGGAGGCGCAAGGCTCGAGGTGCACTAAAGTTGACTTGGCAGCGGGAAATGAAGTCACTGACAACTCGGTGCCGTCGGTCCGTCTCGCCTTCCGGGCTGGAGTCCACGTGACGCGCCTTGTGCTTGGCCCGAGACTTTATAGGACATTGCCCGCAGCCAACACCATTGGCGCGTCTGCTGCCGTCTCTTAATTGGGTTGCCTGTTTAAAGTGTGTTTGGTGCTGAGTTATCTGCGGGGTAATGGCTGATTATGACGCGGGGCAGTGAAAGCCGCAAAGAAGCTGTCTCACTGATGCCGCCTTATCTTTGCACGATAGCCAGCTGTTTGTGACGGTATGTTATTTAACACAAGGGATAGGCGCCTTGGCCCTGAATGTTTGTTTAGGGCATTAAGGATTTCCGGTAAGTCCACCTTCTCTCACGCTTATTACTCTTCGGTCCATAGGTCATCATGATTGTATGACAGTGAAGCACCCGATGAACTGTTGATGTACTGCTGTAGCTGATTGATTGATTATTAGCAAATCACACACATATTTAATTACAGAAAATTACGCATGTTTGTTTCGAACACCTGCATTATAAAACACTTTACGTTTCCCCTACTCAGCATTGGCCTAGCCTTGACTTTTCAACATCAAAAATGTTATGATCAGCTATCTCCTAAGCCGCACCGTTCCGCCATATCTTTCAGAAACTGCCCATCTCCATTACGATTGTAAAACTATTCCTAAGTTGACTGCTGTCTTTAATTTGAATTACAGAGCCACGGTAATAAAAAGCACGTTACATTTTCTCGGCTCAGACCGTGTGTAAAGTATAGATTCCCCAGCTTATTTTTCCTATCCCGTCTCGAGCGACTTAATAGTGTGGGTTGCGTATGTGTACTAGGTAGATGAATGGCACGGTAATGTCTGTTTCTGATTTTGATAGTGATAACAATTGTGTTGCAGTTGATAATACTGATGTTGCGAAGATTCAGAATACTGAGAATCGGGCTAGAATGCTGGAGTCTGCCCTGATTAATATGCGACTGCAGCCTAGCGGCACAAATATGACGATTGCACTGAATACGACGTTACGTCGGATCAGCCGATTAGTAAACGGACAAACTCTTCGCCCTACAAAATATTGGGTCTTCTGATGTTGCCCTTCATTCATCTTCCTTAAATCCGATAAGTTACGCTCGTTACAGTTCATCAGTGGCGCGATTGTGATGCGTTGCCAGTCGCAGGTTAGGGGGTTCGACATCGCTCTGGAGACCAATATTTGAATCCACAGGTTGCCAGTAATTATTTCACTGAACCCAAATCCAACTGCTTCGGTCCGAACACTACGTACTGTACCCCTAGGTGAGAGCTGATCATAATTCTTAGTGATCCAGCTCGCTAGTGTATATTTGTTAGAAAAATTTGCAGCCCACGTAACTAGAACAACTTCCGATCCGAATTTCTTATCTAAAACAATGCTCTTGTTGTGAAACCAACGAAGCCATCGAAGGCTGTTTGATCCTCGAACCTCCTGAAGGTTTTGTAGAGGTGATGAAGTTTTCGCGTAAGCGTTTCGGACGAACTCACATGATCGCTAGAACTAACATCAACACTTTTATCAATGGACCTAATATCAAGTGCAATGATTTTGCGGTCTTTGCCACCTGCAGCGAACGTGTATAATAATAATACTAATAATACTGCATTCCAGGTTGTAGTAGCAAAGATGACAGACTCCAGGACTGGCAGCTTCTTTTCGAGGATTGTGTTGTTGAATTGGTGCATGGTAAGAGAACAGTCTCATCGGGGGCGGTAGGGTTGTTCACCATCGAAGAATCAACTAACAATGAGAATAAATCATACAAGGGAAGCGTAGGTAAATTTATGGCGCGTTTGTGAAGTTAGCGTAGTAGCAGGACAGTCGACCATCATGACCCTGAGGGTGAACGTACTTGAGTGGTTTCATGGTTCATTAGTAGGCGCGCTACAAAATTAAAAAATTATCAACGGCGTTTTTTCCTCCACATGATCAAAGGAAGAACGAGTTGAGCTGATACTCTGCAGTGGCATAGCAGCTAATTTTAATATACATTATTCTAAGAAAATTCGAATAGGTTGTTCGACTGTGGCGGATGCGATCAGGAACATTTCAAGGAACGGGCAGCATCATAGACAAAGCGCGTTCTGGGTAAGCAGTTGTATTAGCAATTTTCTACACGAACGACGGCTAGAGGTGAGAGTTCGAGAGTAATTATCCGATGCAATCGATGTGGTGTGTGGTGTACCAAAAGGCTCCGTGCTTGGACCTCATCTATTCTTGGTGTTCAGTAACGATTTGACAAGATCAATTGCTTCCGATTTCCTATTTTTCGCTGATGATATCAAGATATGGCAAAGGATCAGAGGACCGGACGACCATGAACGGCTCCAGTGCGATCTTAACCGAGTGTCGAACTGGTCAGTTCAAAATGCCCTACCATTCAACGTAACCAAATGTTGCGTTGTACAATTACGCCACAGACATAAGGGCACATATATGTTTGGGACAAACGGATTGCAGACCAGCTCCCAGGAACGTGATCTTGGTGTGCTCGTACAGAGCGACCTCAACTGTCCAAAACAGGCTGAGGTAGCTGCGAAAAGAGGCAACCAGCACGTCGGCATGCTGCGAAGAGCATTCGGGAGATTTGACCCATCAATCTTCTCTATGATGCATAATCCCAACGTGCGCCCGCATGTTGAATACGCTATCCAAGCTTGATTGAAGCGCGATCTAGTAGCGTTAGAGGCACCACAACGAAGAGCAACAAAGGATGTAAAGGGCTTGCGCTATCACTCTTACCACCGAAGGCTGAAGTTGCTGGGAATTTACGGCGGACGCTATCGAAGGCTGCGCGGTGATCTCATATTAGCGCATCAGCTATTGAATGACCCCAACTACGTCTGCCGCCACTTGCTGAAACTTAGCCACAACACGCAGCTCAGGGGTAACTGCTTAAAGTTGAACAAACAATATAGCCGTTTAGAGCGTCGACGTAATTACTTTTCTCTTCAGGTTTGCCAACCCTGGAACGCACTCCCAGACTGTTGTATCCTGTCCTACCTTGGACGTTTTCCAAAAACGACTAGATGTTGTTCTTAGCTCCCTGCATTTTGTGAATTACGCCAATCGTGCTTTTCTACAGGATTTATGTATCAAATGGACCCAAGTGAGCGACCATATTTTACTTTTCTCACACCTTATATCAAAGACCACTGCACTCCAGTGTCTTTCTGAATGTTCACGTCTGATTTTTTTAATTATACACTGATGTTAATTATCAAAGTATTCATCTCAGCAGACGTTCGGTAGATGACCAACATATATTTTAATTTCATCGTATTCACTCCAACCATCTTACGGGACGTGTCAAGCGCTTGCTTTAATCCCGTGATAAATCATTGTTCATTGAAAGACATCTTTGTGTTTGAAATGGCTGCATACCTATTTCCCCCATAAGATTGGACGATGTGGTCGTTCACCAGACCTTAGCCCTCTCGATTTTTTTCTGGGGCATGCTAAAGTATACTCGACAAAATTCACAGCTCCTATATACTTGACTCAACCATTAAGTAGTAGATGTGACAAAATTGATGACAATGTGGTTTTATTGCATCAAATTTGCATTTTTACCCGTATCCAGACTTCACGGACACTCAGTATGGACATGGAAACAGCCTGCTTTCTGTATATTTTTTATCACAGCAATGTCTGATTTGGTTCCTTCTGAAGATCTCCAGTACTCCGGTACATATTGCCTCGGAATGCACAGACGGAGCTCTGCTTCCTCGCTCCACGAATGAAAACCTTGTTGTGTAGTACTTACTTTGCTCATCCTTAGTGTGCTTGTGTGTCAACTTATCATTGTTCAATTAGCATCCGTCTCACAACACACAAAATTTGCTTAATCGGCAACGACCTAAGTAAGAGGTATTTCTGATACCTACCACTATTAATTGATCTGACCTACTGCCCACTGAACAACCTTTCGTGTATCTTCGTCCCGTTTAGCAAAGTTGTGGTGCCCTTATGCTTGTTGCTTCTTCCTTCTGTGTTCGCTTCCCGATGAGTTTCTTCAAATTGATATTTCCGTATTTACGAATAAAGTAGACAAAGTTTTCATAATTTCGGAAAGTTTTGCAATACAAATCGGTTTTGCTTAGGCATGTATTATGGCTGCGTGTGGAACTTGGCGCAACGGCTTTTGACCCTCCTCATGACCGAATGTGTGGGATTCAAATGCAGTTACTAAGAAAACGCAATACAAGAGTTGGCTCGTTCGAACAATTCTCGTTAATCTACCTCAGGTACTCAGCCGGGAAAGTCACGCAGTTAAAGGACGGTGCGCGATGACGGTTGTGCTTTATTTTTGTACTTCGATTTGATGTCTACTGACAGTTGCGTGAAATTCACCAAATAGCAACTATTCCAACTACAGCTTCCTCACCCAACCACCATATCATTCCTGATGCATGCTATTATCATACTTGTTGTTAGCATTTTATTTGTATTCTGTGGTGATTATTACCTTGTATTTTCATGTATCTTTTCGTGTTGTGTCACAACAGCTGATGTGTTTCTTACCTATAGCTTAGATGTGTCGATAGTGAGTGTCTAAATCTGAAATCCGCAAAGTGGGTGTCTAAGAACTGCTTGCATTTTGACACCGATTTCGCTGGTGCCGGAGAGACAGTTTTGCACACAGCCTCTCTAGCAGTAATTGATCGCCAAGTGATCGATTCGCGTCTATGGATAGTCCGAGGCTGGTGGGCGCCGTCACCCGTCTGCTGTGCTGTCGGAAGTTAGTGCTGGAGAGAAACAGACGAGCGTCTCCAAACAGGTGTAGCAACCGCTGGAGCCTAGACACTATTGGTCGCCCAGATACAGCTAACTAGTGGACAGTTTTCCAAATTGGATGTTCAGATCAACAGCAAGCATTGCAGTAACCGTGTTTCCCGTAACAAAAGAGCCCGTTCGGTTAGTAATAGAATTAATCTTTCATCAAGTCCGCGCAACAGTTTGTGAGCGTATAGACTGCAATGACAAACGGGAACCCTTCGTGTGCGCGCGAATTCGAAGCTCTTTACGAGCCAGACAATATATGACGGCGGACATCTGGTTGTTGTTGGGGATCCAATCGATCAAGGCAGCTTCCACCTGGGTAGTACGAGCGACACCCACACCGGCTTGCCAAATGTTTGAAGCTGAGTCATCTCCAGAAAATGCAATGAGAGAAAGTACCGCCAGTGTCACATGAAAGCGATCGCAAGGTAATCACCGAGCTCGAATCTTGCAGGCGAGTTTCAGATAAGCAGCAGATATCGATCAATAGGGGCTCTGGTTTTTAGGAAAGTGCTGTCTGTTGGTCCATCTGTAACAAAGTGCGTACATTGAGATTTGTCAGTGTTAGTGAGGATCGGGCGCTCCAAAGAGAAACGGATAAGCTGAAGTTCTCCGCTTGGTTGAACAGGGACTTGTCGGCTAGACTGGAGCGATGCCCTGCGATTGCTTGTGAGTCGAGGCTAGAAAACAAGTAACCATTACAGCAAGATGAGGGAGAGCCAAGAAATGGAGGTTTGAAAACAGAGGAGATAAAAGTGAAGTTGGAGCAGGACGATGAGCGTGAAAATGCGCAACAGAGGGCATTAGAAGACGCGAAGGCTCGAGCAGTAGTATTATTACCCCTATCCACCCTGTTCGATGAAGCAGATAGCGGGCCGTTTATTATCCTCCACGACGACCAGAGCATCAATAAATCGCTGGAAGAATCATTGTATTACGTGGGCAGGGTAATGTCAGGTTGCCAAGTCACAGACGGGAGAACGATTAGGGTTCGCAAATAAAGCCTTTGTTTCGAAAACCTGACCGCAAGGCAGCGGGATTTTGCATTGGGATTTTAGGGAGTAAGGAGCCACTTTAACTCCAATACTTAACCTGGAGGTCCAGGAGATCGTTTGTTTGGGCTCTAACCGTTGAACAATCTGGTATGCGTAGCTCTGAAGGTGGTAAAAGCACTACCCATTATGGCTCAATGGATAGCTGAAGCACGCAAACAATCGCACAACGTTATGGTCCAGTCTCTTATTGGGATGTTTACATTGTGGGTAACCGAGCATGTGTTAAACGCGTCACTCTATGTTCAGTCGTAATAATTGGTAGCTAATCGTTGCCGACGGGACGAAGTTGGCGCTCACTTGATGACGTCATTAGCGAAAGAAGCTGCCGAAACAAGACAGACAACTCAGTTGGACTGTGTCTCGCAAGGTAGAGGAATAAACCGTTTATTTATCTATTGAATTATAAATCCCTATTTTGTGTCCAAGCGGAAAGAATAAAAAGCTACGCGCCATATAAGCGGAACGGTCACCGACAGATCAAATTGTTGAGATAGGCCAATGATTTAGCAGCCCGTATAGGTACGGTGTGTACTGTGAAATCTCTCGGGGCAGAGTACTGCATAGCATAGTCAACGGTCGAGTCCTACTATGGTCTTGGCTAACAAGCAATCTGAGGACGACCTCAGTGGCATGATAATATACAGTTAATTCATGACAATGCGCAGCTGAAAGGATAAATGCAATGTTTGAGCATGGCGTTGTCGCTGGGAGAACACAAATGAGTAATACCACTGAGAACATAACTTGGAGCCGCGGTGCAAATTTTAGCGTCGAGATTTTCTATAGCCTATCCATCAAAAAAGTAGTGCAGACGAGGGCGATTAACCAGAATGATGGCAGCTGTCAAAGAAAGAAAGACATCTGTTATACTTGCGAAGGTACTCTGGTAGCTAATGAAATGCAATATTGTGATTGATGTATCTGAATCGGGACAGAGGGCAATTGTGTTCAGCAATCCGACCCTCTGAAAGACCGCGGCAGGATGTTACGAGCAACTCCGCAGTCAGAGCCTTAGGTGAAGTGTTTCGCAACTTTTCAACAGTGGTCAGCCATCACCAATACTAATGGACACTATCGGTGCGATATTGGGGTTGAACAAAGCGAGTGGAACAGGTAGTGTTGCCAATGCCCATTACCGACGGTCGAAATGCTTCGACGGGTTTGGGATTCATGCTCTGCTTCTAAAAAACAAGTTTATGTAAGAAAACATCGATAACCTCGATGATGGGAGCAGTAGTGCCATATAGATTCAGCGGATTTGGTAGGAAATGACGACAGAGGAAATCGAATAATTAACTCCAAATCATAGTCAATGTAAACGAAAATGAGGGGATTCAAATGTGTGCCGTTGCACAAACCGAAATCCTCTATATATTCACGCGTCGGACAAAATGAGGTGTAAGCGGTGGCGTACCTAAGGAGAAAACATCAAGCAAAAGCTTCGGGCCAATAATGAGGTCAGCATCTACCCGACCATCGTCACTAACACACCTACCGTTCATACAAGCCTGATAATGGGTGGAACCAAGATACTCTCCGTCTGTCATTTCCAGTAACAGTACAGTTGCTTTATCGAAGTCTTCAATGTAATGACGTTACGGGGAATAAAAATTAGTGATTATAATGCTTTTGTACGATCGTTAAAATCGGGTTGGAGTCAGTTCAGTTCAATGGAACAGCTGTGATCCGCGCATCGAAGTGCGGTGGATCCAACTGCCACGACTCACATCGTAAGAATAAGAAGAAATAACAACGGTAAGACAGTGGGTTTGCGTGCGAACAGAACGTAGAGGATAGAAGCAAGAAGGAGACGCGTTAGACTAGTCAGAATGGAACGAAAATTAACAATCAGATGAAACAAACCGATTACAGGAACGCCACCCGTATCTAGGAAGAGGGCACGCACCAGCCTGACCAAGTCTCTCAGGCAATTTCTTCAAGCCTTTATGCCACGTCAATAAATAGCCACCTCGCGGTTTCGCCCAATTTGGTGCAGCCACGGCGTATAATGCACGCCGAGGAAGCCGGCCAACGGGCATACGGAGAATATGGCCTAACCAACGCAAGCGACTAAGATTTAGCAAACACTCGAGTGAGACACCAGAAGGCTTCTTGCCAAAAATCAAATGGAGGACCTTAACATTGCTTACCCGGTGTTCCTACCAAACGTGAGCAATACTCCGCAAGCACCAGTAGTCAAACACGGCCAAGCGTTTCATGTCTTCGCTGCGGATTGACAAGGTCTGATCCACGCCTTACCGCAGCGTTATACACCCCACCTTTCACTGACAAACTGATATCCCGCTGTCTCTGGAACGTCACAAGTACCATGCTGATACGCAAAGTAACCTCATCAGTGATGTGACCACCTGAGGTGACACAGCTACCAATGTAAGGGAACCGATCCACCACTTCCAGTGGCTGTTCGGAAATAACTAAAATCGGAGATGTGTCGCCCAGTCCTACAACAGCACTTTGAAGATGCAAAGTACAAGCCGAGACGTGCAGCAATACGCACAAGTCATTACAATAGTGCTTGCATAGCCAATGAATCGGACCCAAGGAGAACCATGTCGTCCGCATACTCCAGGTTTGTCAGCCGGTCGCCTGGCAGAACTTTGACTCCAGAACCGAGTCATTGATGATCATTTCGATCACAAAGGAGATAACGGACAAACCCGGCAAACCCCACTTGTCGTGGGAATTCAGGAGAGTTTCTCGTAGACTCGTACACGGCATCGGTACTCACGGTATAGGAACTTAAGCATGGAAAGGAATTTAGCCAGCACGCCATTCATGGAAAGGCAGCGTCACAAACTGGTGCAGTCAACAGAGTCGAAGGTGGATTTCAAGTCTAAGAAAACCACCATAGTCGGTCGTTTGTATGTGTGTCTCTGATCTAAAACATGGCGAAGAGTAAATATGTGGTCGATGCAACGACGGCCAGGGAGGAAACCAGCCTGACTTTTAGGGATTCGGTCCTCACAAGGGTCAGTAAGTAGTCGAAGAGTGATTCTAGTAAGAAATTTGGAGGCAATGGAAATAAGGCAAATGCCTCGATTATTTGCGCAAAGTACGCTGACCCTTCTTGAAGATGGACACGACAGTTGATAGTCGTCAGTCTGAAGGCACCTTTTCAATGTCCCAAATGGTATTAAAAAGAGAAGCAAATCCAGACAACAAAGAGTCACCACCATCTTTCAACAAAGATGGGGGAAAGTTGTCGCGTCCAGGATCTTGGTTTCGTTTCAACACAGAAAGTTCATGTCAAATCTCTTCAAAAGTGGAAGATGTGATATCAACCTCCCACGTAGACTCAAGTGATTCGGCAAGTGGGTAGTGTCGTAGCAGGCCTGCTGAACTGATCCTCAAAATGCTCCGTCCAACGGGCTGGTCGATGACGCTGAGAATGGACTAACAATCCATCTTTTTCGATTATTGTCTCGCTAACTGATCGCTTTCATGGATCCGTGTTCCAGATAAAATGGAACAGCACTCGGCGATTCACGACAGCGCTGGCCTTTTCCACCCGACGAGCTTTCGCAACCCAACAAGTTACCCGGTCAACTCGAAGACTCCTTGTCAGACGTCGACTCAGGGTTACGGATACGCTGAAACGCAGTGCCCATAGGAAGGCGTTTACGCGCTTCGATCAAACTAATCGACGCTTCAGAGGTCTATTTACGGTTACGAGGTTTCAAATTAGGTGCACAGTAAGCGTCAAAGGCATTCTCCATGGGACATGTGAGACGATCCCAGTCAGCGTTTGGCTCACCAGCCTCATTCATCACTGACAATTGGTAGGACAGTTCGTTATGATATTGTTGGACCGCAGACTGCGAGTTCAAGTTACATGTAAGATTAGAAGACAGGCGCTTCCTTGAAGCGGGAAGAGTGAGCGCAAAGCGTACGCGCACTATACCATGGTCAGAATCCAGGCATGTGCTCCAAATTCAAATAGACCGACAGGCTTGCACTGATGTGCGTCACCTATAAGTTATAGCAATATAGTCAATTTTGGTCCAGGTCACTGAGGAATTCGGCGAACGCCAGGGGACGCGATGTGAACGTTTGTTCTGGAAAGCAGTGATACTAATGTAAATATTGTAGTCGGCGCACAGTTGCAGGTATCCATCACTATTGTCTGTTTGGCATGTATCGACATCGAATCTGTAGGACGACCAACTTGGCCATTCAAGTCACCAGCGGCAATCACGATGTCAGTACTCTTGGCCATGCGGAGAAGAGATGAAAGATGGTAGTAGAAATCATCGTTGGTACCCTCCGAAGTGCAGTCAGTAGAAGCATAAACGAAGGCGATGAAAAGTCACGTCTTCAGATGTTGTTTATTAACTCCAAGAGGTTCAAAGTAGAACCGCACAGATGCGACTGTTCACCGGTATCCATCGAGTAGAGTACCTACAGCACCTTTGGTGAAGGCGATACTAACACCGTAAATACCTTGAGCCATTGAATTGCTATCACCGGAGTGTAGTTATCGTCCTCAGATTCAGAAGCAGGGAGTCGAAGATTCGTCACAACGCTGTTATCCTGTATGGGTGTTTCGGAGACACAGAACACATCAATACCAATAGAGTGAAGAGTGAGAGTCAGTGCTGCTTGTTGACCGGTCTGGCCCAAAGTGCGGAAGTTAAAAGAAACAATGTAAAATGAAACTGGTGGTGTGATGGACGAGTTATGAGTATCGATGGCACCAGATGCGAAGTCAGCGGCAGATTCGTGCACAATAGACGAGGAGGAAGAGTTGAGAGGAAAGAAAAACAAAAAGAGGGAATATTGTCGACGTCATCGAGAGGGAAGATGATACTCTCCGGCTGCCCGTTCCGTAGGAATGGCTTTGTTCGAGGGGCCCTACCTCTAGCCTTTGACTCAACAGTCTGATCCACAAGACAGTGGGGGATATGGAGGTTCGCTTGAAGAACTCCACCCGGAGCGTTTAGCTCAAAAGCCAGATCCACAAGGCAGTGGAGAGTGAGTCCAGCTTAGGAGTGTGATTGCAGGTACCCACAGGGATCTGCACGGAGGATTTTGCTTCCTTCCAAAAACACAACGTAGGAACTCATTCGAATGGCCCTGTTCTTCGGTAAAAATCTATGGGCTTGTGATGCTGTCGCCTGTTTTTCCGTTTGAGTGTTCCTCACGCAGGCTGATTTGTCTACGTGGAAACTCAACTGATTGTGAAGAATTGGCATAAAGTGCCGGTAAGTTGAAGGCCATTGTAGAAGTCCAGATCATCCGGCAATCTAAGATGCCCGATTCTGTTGATGACCACATCAGCGAATAATCCCATTTAGAAGTAACTACCGCAGTAGTGCACCACCATTTGCTGCCACCGAATAAACTTGCTGTTACCCTTAATCTGGATAAACACGATTGTGGGTAAGCGGGTGTAGAAGACGAGCAAAACGTCAATGTGATATTTCGATTGAATGCATAGTCAATAGATGGTGAGTGTCAGAAGTGTGAATACCATGGCGACAACATAATACGAGTGAAAGCATCTCAGTCAACTTTTCAGGTACTTGAGAAAGCGAGAGCAGTGTTCAATGCACATAGTTGGGTGCACTGGTGGCGGAAGCCAGAGGGTCAGACCACAAAAATCGGCTGCGTGAGGGATGGGATGGGTTGGGGTGAAGTGAGCCTAAGATCCTGCTGAAGTTCATTAGAAGTGCAAAGCAGTGAATATACGAAGAAGCCGCTGACGTTTACGAAGGCTTGTACAGATGGCAATTGGAATCTGTCAAAAAAAGTCTAAGGTGAATGAGACTGGAACAACTGACCTTTCGGATTGCAATGGGGCGACTATACACAGAGTGATCCCATAGTGAATCGAGGTGCATAGTAAAGCGAAGCTCGTCGTCTACATGGGTCACATTAAAAAAAGAGTGAACGGTGCTTCCTGACGCAAAGATGGTGAAAAATGGGGCTGGTGTCTGGGTCACATCCACATTGGTGACCATGTGCAACAGAAACCAAAAACACACAGCGCTCGTCCTAGACACATAGGGAACAAACTACTACGTAGCAGCAAGCACAGGGAACACGGCCCGCTATATTTTGTATCAGGATTCGGTCAACTGTAACCTCGTGAGACAACGGCAACACCCGCCATGTACGATTATACAACCGGACGCATTGAAATGTGCACAAATCGCAATACAGTGTGCCGTTTAATGGGTAGCAAAAATAACTAGTTACACCATGGGATGGAGCGAATACGATAGCGAACAGTCGGTCTATAAGACTAGATCGGACGGAAATATTTTGATTTTATGTGAGAGTACTTGAGAGAGATCAAGTGACGAGGAAAGCACGACAGCAAAGAGGTACCAATCATCATACACAGCATTGATCAGCTCAGCCGTCACACACCGATCAGAAGGAAAAAGTAAACTAGTTACCGCAAGCGTTTCTCACTGCCATATACTACAGGTAGTACCCCTTTCAGTCTGTGATCTCGATCTCTGGTTTGTTTCCGGTCTAAACCGTTGTAGCCATATAGTTTAGAAAATTGATGAAATCTACCGGCAAAAAGCAAAGGAACGGAGATTAAGGAAGATAACGCGGAGAGCACACTGTACAAATGCATGGGAAGTAAGTGTAAATTGGAGAATCACATAGACAAAGAAAGCTGTGGCCAAGAGACGCGCAACCTCCAACAAAAGAGAAGACTGGGACATTCTCGTGGACGACAGTGGTACCAAATGCAACTCATAGACAACTGGCTCAGTGTAGGCAGGTGACATAAACCGTATCGTGTTCGCCATTCACAGGAAGCATCCACGGCATTATTAAAAGCTACGATAAATTCAAAAGTAAAAGAAATACAGTAAATGTAGTAGTTTATGATCTGTCTGAGGAATACGATCAGAATAGACAGCATGATTCCAAACACAAATGGGCCGGGAAACAAAATGAAGCAGAAGGGTGCAAAATGAATACAAGCGAAGATAAGTGATGGGCAGCAGAGCGGAGGATAGGGTGTAAAGTCGGAAATAGACGAGCAGAGAGTTACTCTGAGCTAGCAGAAGAAAAGCGCATATTGCGAGCCAAAAGCCCAGGATTGAGGCCTACAAGTAGCGAGGAAAGTAACCGGTGGACAAGTGGCAAGCTGAAAGAACAGCCGAGAGGAAAAGAAAAAGACCCAGGAAATCTTAATTCTTCAAAAACGATGAACCAAACTCCTTGCCCTTTTTGATATTTTTCTTCAGCTCTGGAAGAACTTGATTCAGCATGTTTACTTCAAAATCGTTCAACTTCCCAATACCCATGTTGCGTTCAACGCCATTAGCCTACAAGAGAAAGATTGGATCATAAGCTGTGTTGTGATAGCAGCGAGATATGATGGGAAACAGAAATAAAGAAAACCCGAGAGGGTTCAGGATGTTGATTAATGCAAAAAGAGGACAGAGTATGAGTAGGTCGAAATATGAACGCTGCGGCATGAAAATCAAAAAGTCAAGAGAAAAAAGTGCGGATAATGACTTAAAGGCGCCAACGCCATTAAATGTGTCTACCTGGGACAAACTGTGAAGCCAAGTCAATAGAAGCCAACGGAAATTAAGGATACACCTGCAATACGGCGAGTATCTGGAGTTATGGAGACGATCAGAATTCGAAAATGGAACCTTGATTAAAATACACGACAGAGTAGATGGACAACCGCTCAAATAAGCTTGTGATAGATTAATGAGCAAAAAAATTGAAGATACCTAGCAAAGTCGAAGCAGTGCAAAAGTATCCATAATTAACATACAAGAAATGGCAAACAACACTGAAAGTGTAACAACCAGTACTGTTTAGTTCATCCACAGCTCATGAGTGAAATCGCCCCCATCGCGTTACGGTGGAAAGAGATGATGATCTATAGCGACACGATAGGTTGTTTGTGCATTTTATCGTCCTGTGTCAGTCTCCCATTGTGGATGACTCGGCACCACATTTACTTCGGATGGGTATTTTAGCTGGTAATTGAAAACGGCATCACTGATGAGATCGCACGGCACATCTGCAATCTCTTCAGTAAGTTACAGTGAATCGCAACATCTACAACATGTTAGGCCAGAAATACTGACGGCACCTTGTCGAAGGGATCACGAGGGCTAAAAAAACTTCGTAAAATAGTTTTTCAGCCTGAGATTAATCAGCATAAGCACTAAAGAAACAAATAAATAGTTTGTTCTCGATACGCGAGCACGGGTGTGATCATGGTAAGACGAAAACGAGTGGCCGGGAAACGTACAAAAATATATAAAGATTGTCATATCTGGATTTATGTGTAGGTGAGGAGATGTTGCACCCATTCATATGCCTCCCGGTCTTATTCCTTCGGGATTACACTAATTATGGGGGGTGTGGATGGAGCAGTGGGTGGTGCAACGCAAGCCACCCACGGTCCTTCTGTAGGCGTCCTGTGGCTGTCCTATGAAAGCCACAATGACAGGCAAATGCGGAACCGGATGCCGCGGAAGCAGACGATGCGTCCTGTCGTCTCAGTCGGACTGAACTCGACTGACTGTCGGACGTGCGCTCTAGACATGAAACTTCCCGTGTGCTATGCAATGCCTGGCTGTGTTTGATGAGAATGTTAATAAGGTGCCTATTTGTCCATCAACCCCCACGTCGATTATACTGGCTCCAGGAAACTGTGAATCGTTGCTATGTTCAAAGAGTGGTCCTATGCAGTATAGAACGAGCAACGGCCCAGACACTGCCTTGTGTACGTCCGGTACGCATGATTCCTCAAATAAACATGAATGCTGCTGTTGTGCGAGTAGAGGCAGTGTGGGCCGGCTTCAATCTATATGCCACCCGGTCTTATTCCTTTGGGTTTACACTGTATATGGGGTGTGTAGATGAAGCTATGGGTGGTGTAGCGCAAGCCACTCATGGGCACTCTGTAGGTGCAAGCGTGTTGTGGCTGTCCCCGTGAAGGCCACAGCGACAGGCAAATCCGGACACGGATGCCGTCAATCCATGTGTGTAGCTGTATTGCTTGGGTGTGTAAATGTCCTTTAAGTTTTAAGTGTTTGATCACGTCGTCAATGTCACTGGAGATAAATGATGTATGTTGATTAGACACGATTATCCGGGTAAGCGAAATGCAGTGACAAGTTTGTGGCGAGTCACAACCGCCCCGTCACAGGGTTGACGCATATTTGCTGCTTTTCAAAGAGATAACGCTTGCGAGGCGAAAACTTACCATGTGCTGAAACACTTCTGCAGAACTATTTGCTGGAACGGGGTAAACCACCCAGCTAGAACCACAAGGAGGTTGCTCGACTAGCCAGAAATAAACATAGATCATACAAATTTGTTGATTCGACGAATCATCCTGATCCTCAATGTCTCGCAATTGTTTGTGTATCAAATCGCAGAGCACATACTGGTATCGCCTGATTCGGGTAACGTTTCTTAGGTAACCGTGGTCAAAGAACAGGCGCCTGGAATTTTCAGGCAGGAGGCAAAATTCTGTGATCGAAAACTTGAACGACGCGAAACATGGCTTCGAATATTTGAACTTCGTAATCGCAGTAGATCCGCAATATCGCAGTCATCAAGCATATCTGACCGCTATACTAGATGGGTTGATTTCGAGAATTGTGCCTTCGCAACCGGTGATGCAGCCATAGATATGCGACTAGTTTCCCGTTTTCAAAGAGTAGTGTTAAACAAAGGATAGGGCAATGGCATGGAGCTCGAGAAAGATCAAGTGAATCTGGTTCGAGATATTACGGAGAAATGCGACGCGACCGCCCCAGTGGTGCCCTTGCTACTGTTTCCTAGTCGAACTGACCATTTAAATTGAGTGTAATTATCATGACTATGAATACGATTTGAGAACGAAGAAACTGCTGCATCGATGCCGCCCAAGCTGCATCTGGTAGCCCACCATTTTTAACATACGTTGTCACAACGTAATAGGCGCATTGACCCTGGATATTTATTTACGGACAGATGTCACTTCTTGTTAGTACCGCTTAGAGTAGCACCTTCATTCATGGGGGAAAAGCGCCAGTTCCAAATAGCAACTAGCCGATTAAAAAAATCCTTCCAAAAAGCCATTATTTCAGCGAGTAATCAATTGTTACGGATTATCGTATCGATTTCGAACATTCTGGAATATTCTAAGGCTTGCATGTGACTGCCAACTATTTGAAGATTGACCATATCGCCATGGAACTTCCAATTCACACAGCTGACCTTCCAATTCCAGAAGTCGAAGGGCAGAAAGCGACCCATAAATACAACCAAGGTCCGTTGCAGTTGTATAGTCTGTTTGGTCGTGGGTAACGCGTTATTTTGTCAAGGTCAGTTGTGTTCTGATTTTTTCTTCGGTTAGGCTGGAAATTTTGTGAAACAGTAAATGTACATTTCGGAATCGTGGCAAGTGGGAAGATTAGAGTAAATGGCGACGGAGAAAGTCGGAAATGTGATGAATTTTTCTGCTGGACAATCTTAAAAGCTGCTTCTCCGACCACAATCTTAAACGGAGGCACAAATGAAAATGATTGAAAATTGGACGCGATGCCTAGGACAGCAGTTTACAGGAAAAGCGGCGCAGGCCAATTCCGTTGATATTCGCATGAATGCTATCAGTGAATTCGACTATGACGCGGATTCTGAATGCACATTCAAAGCGCGGTTCAAGCGCTGTTGCAGACGGATTTCAGTCGTCAGGACGATCGCTGGAAGGTTCGAATATTACTCCACAAGTTCGGCACAAGTAAACACTCCGCTCAAATAGGTGAAGGATCAGACGTTCGATGAGGCAGTGTCGCAGCCCAATGAAAACTTTTGTGAGTTAGTTTATTTGTTCAGTCATTCATTCATTCATTATACACGTCAGCTAGAGGTGGGAAACAGCTCAGCTACCGTGCCGCATTATTTGTTCAGTATCCACTATCAATCCCTAAAAATTGTCAAACGGGAAACGGACGATTTTGGAGACCTAGCAAACATGAGTAACCGCGAGTGTGAGCGTTTCAAGCTACGCTCTTTGACGGACCATCAGTGTAAGTATCTGATTTTCGTCAGTGCTCTACAGTCCCTCAGTGATGCTGAGATCCGCACGCGGCTTTTAGCTAAGCTTGATCAAGATCACAATCTGACACTTGGAGGTGAATGAAAACGCCTGTTCACTCTGAAACACGACACTTCCATGATCGAACTGAATCGCCTCTCACCACCGTCCACTCCGTGAAAAAGACTAGGACTGTCAGCTCAAGCAAGCTGTTCAAGAGGACTCCTAACAAACCTTCCACAGTATGCTGGTTATGTGGCGAATGGCACTTTGCATATTTTGCCCATTCAAACATCACGCCTGTGAAGTGCCATAAGAGGAATTCTGCAATCAGGCCCGGTAGAAGGACATGAAGAAGCCCTATCAAAAGAACTTTAGAAAGGATCGTGTATAATCCCTGTCCAAAGTTGCTGCAATCCAAAATGAGCTTAAATCGTGACGACGATACATTATCGTGTTGACCAATGGGATCCAACGAAACTGCAATTGGAAACGACCTCGGACATTACAATTAATTCCAGGAACACATGTAATCACATAAGGAGGTCAAAGATGGTCAAGTCTCACAAAGGTGTCCACAACGCATCTGGTGGTGTGCTAAAATTGTTCGACGAACTTACTTGCAAGATTGCATTCAAAGGCATGGAAAAATCAGGAACATGCTACATTTCGAACCAGACGAATTTGAGTCTTCGTGGTCTTGAGTGAATTGATGTTAATTTGAATCAGATCTGCAATCGAGTCCGAGCAAGTCCAGACCTCTTATCGAAAACTGTCGAAGACATGACACGTTCGCTGAAGCGGAAATTAACTTCAGTCTTTTAGGATTGTCTAGACCATTGCACAAAATTCAAGGCAACGCTGAACCTGCGACAATGAGCAAAACCAGTCTTTAAGACCAAAAGATCGGTACCCTATGCAGCCATAACCACCGTTGATCAAGAGCTTGATCGACTAAAACGAGCCGGAGTCCTCACACCTATCAACTACTCCCAATAGGCCGTATCAATTGTAACAGTGAAGAAAGCAAATGGCAAGGTACACGTCTGTGCTGATTTCTCGACTACACTGAACGCTGCGCTGGACAACCACCAGTACCCAATATCTGTACCGGAAGATAGCAAAACTGAGTGGTGGTAAAAGCTTTACCAAACTAGATCTGTCTGATGCCTATCTTCAAGTGGATCTTGCAGAAGATTTGAAAGAAATACTGAAGATTAACACTCATCGTGGGCTAGTCCAGTACAAGCGCTTGCCCTTTGGTGTAAAAACGGTGCCAGCCATTTTCCAACAATAGATGGATACCATGCATGCGGAAGTTTCTGCAACCGCTCCATATCTGAATGATATCATAGTGACAGGTCGAACGGTGGAAGAGTTATCTAACCGTCTGGATTAAATTCCTGGCTGTAGCCAGTCGTACGGTCTCCGGATCCGTGAGGACAAGTGTACGGTGTTTACGCCGAGCATCAAATATCTTCGTTTTATCCTAGAAAAGGATGGAGGTTGACCAGATAGAGCAAATGCAGAAACCATACGAAAAATGTCTCCGCCAACAGAGATACAGTTCCTGCGTTCCTTTTGTGGTCTCACCAGTCATTACAGCGCATTTTTACCTGAGATGCACCGCCCACAGGCCTTCGCGGCTTAACTGATGTCTAGTGGAAGCACCGCGTGAGCAATGAGCGTGTGTGGCGTCGCGTATTTGGTGCAGGAAGAGCGAGTGAACCGCTCAGCACCGTTATATCACGCACCAGGCTCCGATGGCTAGACCACGTGTTGCGCATGCCAGTCCACCGACTCCCACATCGTGCGCTGTTTGCGCGCCGGGTGTGTGGATGGAAGAAGAAGTGGGGTGGTCAAGTGATGACATGGTCAAAAGGAAGAAAATCCCTCACTTTGAAGTGGGCATCAATTGTTGTGTCCCGACTGCCTGGCTAAAGTCCAAAGGACGGTGAACACGTCTGGAAGGGCACCCTAATTGACATGGCAGTGAGCCGACCTCAATGGCGTTTGGGTTGTGAGCTTTTTGTCCTTTTCTATCCAGCTTATCTTCCCTCCTCCAACCCCGATCTCCCACTTGACGCATAATATGTTACTAAGTAGTGCGTCGTCTGTTTGCTGCATACTATATTTTCTCAATATCTTGCTTTTTCGTATGTCTTTATGTATTGCTGCACAATAGTTGAACTGTGTTTCTTACCTTCAGCTAATGTGCAATGATGATGATGATGATGCTTGCGTACCCCGCTAAATAAGCAACTAATCAAAGGCTAATCTTGGAACTGGACGTCGGAATGCCAGAATGCCTTCGAATGGGTCAATTAATTGTTGGCCTCAAACCTGCTTTTTGACTCATTTCAAAACTTCTAGTGATTGTCCTCGCTGCGGTTGCATCAAACTATGGGATCGGTACAGTAATTTCACGTGCGTACTCGGATGAGTCTCAGAAAGCAATTGTTCACGCCGCCAGAACACTTACGAAGGCCTAGACAAACAACAGCCATGTCGAAAAGGAAGCGCTGGCCATAGTGCTTGTTGTGAAGAGATTTCACAAGATGCTGTACGGCCGCCGCTTCAAGCTTTCGACAGACCACAAAGCCTTAGTGGCTATCTTTGGTTCGAAAAGAGGCACTCGGCCACAACGATGGGCTATCTTAATGGGGTATGATATCGAGATCTATTACTAGTCAACAACTCACCTTGGCCAAACGAATACAGTGTTACGCCTAATTGATGCCCATCAGCAAGAACATAAGGACACAGGCATTGCCTCAGTCGACATTAAATCGGAAGTAAACTACCTTGTGAGGGACGCATTGCACAACCTAGCAGTTACCGCAGAAGCTGTACGAATCGAAACGCTTCGGGATCCAGTAATCAAGAAAGTCACACAGTTCCACAAAACAAGTTGACCGCGTTCATGTTCATCCGTCGAGTTGCAGCAGTACTACCAGAGGAGACATTCGCTCTCTACTGTGAAAAAACTGTATACTATTTTCCAGAGAGTTGTTATCCTCAAGACACTTCAGGAGAGCGTTATTCGGCAGTTCCATACCGGGCATTCTGGGATCAAACGGATGAAGGCGCTTGCCAGCAGCTATGTGCACTAGCCCTTCATGAACAAACAACTAGAAGAACTGGCTAAACGCTGTCAAAAGTGTCCTAAAAGCGCCGCAAAAAACGGAGCTTCATTCATAGCCAAAAGTTATAAAATCATGGTGCCGTATACATGTAGATTTCGCAAGACTGGTCAGTGGCCAGAATTTCCTCATCATAATCGACTATAGCAAGTGGTCTGAAGTGTTTCTCACGGACAGTACAACAACCAATGCTACTGTATCAAGACTGCGCCAAATCGTCAGCAGATTGGGCTATCTAGAGACAATTGTAACACAACGGTACGCAATTCACTTCGGTAAGTTTTACGGAGTTTTGCAAGCAATGCGCCGTCCAGCACATTCGCTCACCGCCGTTTCACCCACAGCCGAAAAACCAGGCAGAAAAGTCCGTGGATACGTTCAAGCGAGCTCTCCACAAATCAAAAGTGGAGGGACGTATAGAGGAGGTGATTGACCGGTTCCTATTCCTTTACGGATCAACACCGAATCCACAGGTGTCGGATGGAGTTTTGCCAGAACAGGTTATGATGAACAGACAGCTCCGTATGCCCTTCGATGCTATTCGATCGGGTTTAGAGCCATCTGTTGGTGAAAAAACCCGCAAAATGGAACAAGGTTTTAATCGACGGCATGTAGCAAAGAATCGATCGTTCACACCGGGACAGACAGTGTAAGTAGATGACTATAAGGAAGTCTATCCGAAGTGGACGCCAGGTACAATCAAAATCAAGCGTCGAAATGTCATTTATAACGTGACCGTGGGGACGCAGCTCTGGGCCTCCCGTGCAAACCAGCTACGGTCAAGGCCGTGTCAAGCAGAAGATGCAAAAGCTACCGACTTATTAATGAAAAGCTTCAACATGCCAAAGGAGCTCGTGGACGACTGCTATCAATCGAGCAAGGAAACAAAACTACAGACACAAGAACCCGCTTCTCCAGCATTTCAGCCGAGGTGATCGACCGATGAACATTGAACATGGTCCAAAAGACTGCAAGTCAATCCACTACAGATCCCGTTTCAGGAGGGGTTTCCGGGAGAAGATAAAAATTGCTCCCGAAAAGCCATTATTTCAGCGATTAATCGATTGTTATTATTATATTATTCAACACCTGACCAATATACAATTGGCAGTGCCACAACACATAGTTAACAACAACTACTACTACAACAAAAAGGGGAAAACCGGTAGACAGTGGAAAGGTTTACAAGGTTAATGTGTTGGGCAGACAGAGGTCTTCACGGTTACCTAGGCTGATTGTCATCGATTATCGAATCGATTTCGAAGTTTCTGGGATGTTCTAAGGCTTGCACTTAACTGCTAACCGCCTGAAGATTGATCAAATCGTTGTGGAAATACAAATTTCGATAGCTGACTTCCTATACCAGAAAGCGAAGGTTGGAAAGCGTCCTGTTGCAGTTGTACCGTGCTTTTGGCGGCGGTTAACGCGTTATTTTGTCAAGGTCATTTGAGTTCTGATATTCCATTCGGTTGAGGTCTTGTGGAGCAGTAAAGTGCACATTTCGGTATCACGGAAACTGAGGAAAGTATAACAGTAACGCACAGTTGCTGTCGATGATGAAGATGGTTTATTAGCAACCGAAAGATACGATGAAAAGAATGGCGCTTCTGTGTCAACGGTTACGGTGCGGTCTAAAGGGTCTTGCAAGATCGATGAGTAGGTGTGCGCAGGAGAATCACTAAATGGGCACTGCACAATATACACGGGTCACGTAGTTCCGAGAAATTGTTCAAATAACCACCTACGTACTGAGCTGTAGCGTAACTTGGTTGTTAATGCGAAGAAGACAGGTAAAATGAAGCGACTCACTCCCAATGTTACTGGTTCGGCGAAGAATTCACAATCGGACACGTCGCTTCGTACAAAAGCGCATTCAACAACACCGGCACGTCCATTCATAGCCTCCATCAAAGAGGTGACGAAACGAACACCAGAGTAAGCCATGCTTAGAGTGGCAGAACCCTGTAAAGACAGAGTCAGATGACGATGTGAAAAGTGAGCGTCGTGGTGTTAAATAGCACAGTCGCCAGAGCGCGCATACAGAGCGGTGGCTAAATGAAGTTCTAGAACACAGGATTCAGACGTCACAGGAGGAAGAAAGCCCATGGCACTAAAGAAGACTGAATGAGTTACAAAGATATGCTCGATTGCAAAATTTCGTAATGTATTGCCCAAGTTTATGTTCAAGCGAAAAATATAAAGAAACTGGTGGGATATAGTTAGTTCAATAAACAAACGGTGTTCCCAATAACGTACGGCAGTGTGGGAACAGGTAACGACTATTTCGCTGGTCCCATGCTTTAAGGATCCTGCGAAGGAAAATGAGAAGGCCTCACAAAAATGATTCTGAAGTTCACATCTGGCAGGTAGCGTACGCATAGAGTAGCCTTAAACGTTGGCCTACAGTGTAAGTAGAATACCACACAGAGACTTACATCCCTACGCACAGTGATACTAAGGCGGCAGCGCTAAATCTGAATATGAAGTCAAGCAGAGTTCCATGCCGTTTGGACCAAAACATCCGGTGTCACTTCCGCACCGCCACTTTGTCACCGCAGCAACGGACATTCTGGTGGGCAACACTAGCTGTAGGATCTTGCGCAGTTATTCAATCATGAGTCAAGACTTTGTAGTAAGGTGAATACTACGTAAATGCGTCAAAGATCTTGTAAGGCGTGCAAAACCAACGAGTTAGTTGATGGCGCCACTTATCGCAGGTCAGGCTCCAGACAGCATTCACTAACACCGATTACCATTGATTACTCTGGGTCGCCAGTAGAGACCGAGAAGAACAATAATTCACCATCTGTTCGCTAACTTCGGTAGGTTGTGAACTCCAGACGTATGGTGGACTGATTTCATGAACACATGTATGAAACGCTGTCTCGACCTATCTTCTTTGTGACGTGCTACAAGTCCGAGAGCATACTGTACGAAGTCGGTGGGGATAAATTTGACAACCGCGTGTTCATTGATTCAGGTAAACACATTTGGGGTCCGTAGAGATCGCGAGTAAGAATTAACCGCATGTCCGTGTTTCGTTTTGCCTAGACTACTCAGAATAACAATTGACATTACTGGCGCAGGTTGCGGATTTGTTTGACGTGCATCGGATGAGCACACGGTGATGTAGTGGGTAATGCTTGAACAAGACTTCAACAAAAGTACGGCTTAGTGACGCTACAATCTAGTGAAAAGCAAAGGGGTTTGGCAAAATAAAGCTGTCATGGCTTCGATAACGCCAGAAAGAAGCGTCTTTTCTCTTCGTCACCAGCTTTGATGGAGGTCGACCGAAAACCGTCATGTGGACCAATATTCGAAGGAAATCATAGCATGTAAGTCACACTGCAGCTCGCACATGCAGCTGTAATGGCACCCAACGAAAATATTCGTTTCCTGAGTTTGGTCATGCACGCTTCGCGAAACACGCTAGACAGAATGCTCTTGATAAAACCTATCTCAGGTTTCCGTTGTCAGTGAAGGATGAGCTCGGCTAAAAAGTCGTCATACCGAGCTAAACATCAGAAACTCAGCCACCCGTTGTTGGTGCCGCTAAGCAACAAGATTGGAACAGATGACAAGCAGCACAGACATTGAGGACCTGTGGGTCTGATGATAGACCGTGAAAAGATGCACTGTTTTTTGCAACTCGAGTGTGAAATCCAGGAGATTCGTGTGATCGATAAATAACTCTAGATAATATACTAAGAGACAATGACATTAGGTTAATGAAAGGCGCATTAACGAATTCGTTGGAAGAAGTGTCCCATAAGACAGGATTAGGGCTTTCGAAGCTGCATTGTGGCACACCACCGGTAGTCTGATGTTATGTGCACGCAGCAATGGTATCATCATTTATATAGAAAGTACATAAGTGATGCTCGGCGATTATAGTTGTGAACAAGGACACCCTCAGAACGGCGTGGAAAAGCAGTAAGTTCGGATGAATGGGAAGGCTGAAGACAGAAACGCGGCATTCATAAAACACAAATTGGAAAGCGGTGGATGATACACAATAGTCGGGGCAACGATGGGTTTAAAGACTTACGGCTCCGGCTTTAGCCTCTACGACTTCAGTGCCTGCGTTTTGAATTCGTGTCGTCAGCTTCTCTCGCTCGTTCTAGAGGAGATACGGAGAATATCCGAAATCAGAAATGAGTGTATACTGAAAATGCAAATAGCTAGCTGACGCATAAAAACAGCGATAGAAGAAAATCGCAGGAAGGTCACATTATGTGAAAATTCGGTTTCGATCCCAATTTGATGTATTTAAAGCATACTACACAGGCTAGACCACAGAGGTCACTCTGTTCAATATTCGGTGAGAAAAGCATAGTAAAACGCAAAAATGGCGAATAATAATTTCTTTATGAAATGATATTGTGCTTGTGCATTTGTTTTTATTTAGACCTCAAAACCAACACACCAGATATGTTTTGTAAGTTGATGCACGATTTTTTTAAAAGCACTGCGTTACATCGTATTATGAAAATTCACTTATGCCTAGCCTGTCTGTCTGGGTTGTTGGCAATGAACGAAGCGAATTAGCTGCCTCGGCAGTGATTCTGTTTGTCCATATATGGATGAAACAGCCTCAAACCGCTTTCATGGTGATAAACATCATGAGGCCCTAGGTACGCTTTGGAAAGACAGAAAGAGGATGATGTCGTTGTCAACCCTGATATAGGCGCTATCGCAACCGATGCACTGCGGGACTACTGGGCTATGATATCCCTGCAATCAGAATAAGGGCGATTTCAGACAACATACGAGCAATATGGTGCAATCATGTGCCCATTTGCTTCAATCTTTCCATTGAGAAGTTAATGAGAATGGAGAGATAGGATAGCATTCACAAACCCCACAAGTCATAGTGGACTTAAAGGAAGGGACAGAGGGACTACTATTGTCCACCACGAGTTTTATACCTCGAAATCTCAACGCTGTGAAGCAAATAGCAAAGCCTGTGTCGTGTTATAGGAATAGTCCGCCCTCTGCGTCGTTTCAACAGGGATCCCGTCTCCGTATAATCATGGACTATGCACGACACTTTAGTTCGCAGCTTAGGAAACGTGCAAAATGGATTCACCTATAATGCAAGTCGGATATAAACCAGCGCTGTGATATATGGACAGTGCTAGACCAGCGCTCACACGTGCGCACTACGTCACACCGCCCAGTTAACCTGTCTGCTTTAAGCTGGAGTCAGTAAACCCGTTACTGGTTGGAATTCATTACATTTGGACTGAGCCATCACGTGCACGAAAAAACACCCTCTCCGCAACTGTCAAGGGGCGCAATTACCTGAATTCTACAACTGCCTCGCGGATAGGCTACTCAGCCAAAACATCATCATCATACACGTTCGCTAGAGGTGAGAAACACCCAGCTATGGTGCCGCAATACATAGGAAAGAAAAAGACACCACAGAGGCACGTCAGTTATGTCACAAGTAACGGATGGACATCGTTCCGAAGAACTAAGAGCCGGCTATTTGCCGTAAAAAATTACACTGTGTTTGAAAAGAGACGGTAGTTAGAGGGGGGAGGGACAAAGAAACTCACAACATACATGCCCCTGAGATCGGCTCCTAGCCATATCAACAAGTGCATCCAACCAAATGTGCTCATCGTCTTTCGGGCCACAACCAGAGAGCCGAAAGGCTCCAACCCAGGCCAAATTCGAACTAAGGATTTTCATTCCTCTTGACCAAGTCATCGCTTGACCAGTCCTCATCTTCTTCCAACCATAACCCCGGCGTGCAAACAATGAACGTCGCGGGAGTCGGTGTGCTGACATGCCGAGCCATCGGAGCCTGATTCGTGAAATAACGGTGCTGAGCGCTTCACAGCCTCCTCCTGGGTCATAAACAAGGAACCAAACACTATCATTGCATCCACGGTGTACCCACCAGATATAAGCCAAACTGCGTAGGTACTGGCGATCGAACATAAGTAGCCTCTTTAAGTTTGCCAATTTATTGGACCAGATTTCACAAACAAAGGCTAGAGAGAAGTGCCCCCTAAGTTAAGCCCTTACTTAGGCTTGAAAAACAGGGCAGTATCAAGCTATGCCATAAAAGACATGGAGAATTCATCGTGCTCTCCTGCTGCAATTACCGTTCCTTACCTTCATGCGGCCTAATCACACGCCAACTGCTTATTTGTTAACAAACCCTGTTACCCGTTACCTGATTAGTAGGTTTATGGATCTACTTCCGACGCCGACTGCACCGTATAGCATAGAGTTCAACCAGTGGCCATCCTTTGACACCGATCCACATTCCGTCTGGCGTGCTTTAACGCACGGACACTCATGCAGGTTGGACAAGAGGCCGATCTGGCGAGTCCGCTGCTTTTCCGAAACCGGACTGAATGGCCCTAGCACTGTACTTACGCTTAGATCCCCCACTAACTACAGACCCCTATATCACCTGCATTTTCCTTGTGACACAGAAGCAGCCTCAGTGGACCTGGTTGGAGCAGATGTAGCACTAGGTGGCAAGGCCGAGGCACTGCTGCACTGGCTTCTGATTAAAATCCGACTGGGTTCATGTAGCATAAGTAGCTGTCACGAAGAGAGACAGCTGACTGAAATCGTGACTCAGCCAAGGGATTTTTTAAAGAGAGTTTCATCAGCTCATGAGAAACGCTAAAAAGGCGGACGTTGTTGCCTTCGTTAAGGGATGTCAATACTAGGGTTAAACGCCTGTTACCACTCGAACGTCACCTTGGTGGTCAACATGGGTATAATTCTTCGACGACTTATTGGTCTTCGCGATAACCAAGTCCCTGGAAGTCAGGTTGGCATTCGTCTGTCTACCATGACCCCCGACGCTACGGCTCCACGGGAATCTGCCTCCTGAGTTCATTATAACAAGTGGTGTTCGCCGGTGGTTGTGCATATCTCCTTTCTTCTTCAACTTTGTGATCGAAATGACCATGAATGACTCAGTTCTCTCAAAGTCTACCGGAATGGAAGTCATTCATTCATTCAGTATACACTTTAGCTAAAGGTGGGAAACACCTCAGTTACCGTGCCGCAATACACAAAAGAAAATAAAGGAAAAAGATGTGACAGATACATGCCAGCTGAACTACCAGTAACGGATGGGCATCGTTCCGGCAAGCTACCAGCTGGCTACTATGCAGCAAAAAAGTTATGCAAAATTATATTAAGCTAAGAAGTGAGATCGTGGTTGGAGGGAGAGGCTAAGAGGGATGGGGTGGGACAAAGTAACTCACAGCACGAACGCCACTGAGGTCGACTCCTAGCCATATCAGCAAGTGTATCCAGCCAAAAGTGTTCGCGCAAGTGCTGCTTATTGACCGGTTTGTAGCAATGTGCGTACATTGAGGCATACCAATTTGAAGGAAAATCGTGCGCTCGAAATGGAAGCCGATGAACTGGGCTTGACTGCTTGCTTGGACATGGGCTTGTCGACACGCCAGGAATGGCGCTCCGCGTTCACATGTGAGTTGAAACTAGGAGATAAACGCCTATCAAAACAAGGTTGGGGAGGACCAAGATTTGGGGGTTGAAAACAGAGGGGATGAAAGTGAAGCTGGAACGGGACGGTAAGAGAGAAAAAGCGTAAAAGGGGGAATAAGATGGGAAGGATTGAATAGTAGCAGCCAAACCCTTATCAACTCTGCTCGATGCAGCAGATAGGGTACCGCTAATTATCCTCTGCGGTGGTCAACCCTTCAGGAAATTGTTTGACGAAAGATTCATAGTATTGCGTGGGCAGGATATTGACAGGTCGCCCAAACCTAGATAGGACGACGATTAGGGTACTCAACCAAAGCCTTTGGTTCAAAAACCTGACCGCAAGGCAGCGAGCTACAATGAGTCCGTCTTAAGGAATAAGGAGCCACCCAAATTTCAACCCCCAACCGGGAGGACTAGGAGATTGTCTGGCCTCTACCCATTGATCAATCTGGTAGGAGTGGCTCTGAAGGTGCAAAAAAGCATCACCCAGCATAGCTCCACTGAGGCACGCAAACCAACGCACCACGTTAAGGCCCAGCCTCATTGCTATGGCTGGAGTGTAAGTTCTGTCAGATAACCGACTAACAAAACTTAGTATACGGGCGGCATAGCTCATCTTGGATTTGACGCAGTGGCTTCCGGAGTATTGCTTACGTCTTGTGGGAACACGGGGTGAGCAATGCTGAGGTCCGCCAGTTGGTTTTTGGCAAGAAGATTTCTGGTGGCTCACCCGAGAGTCCAATGAAGCATAACGGCCCACGTTGATTAGATTATGTCCTCTGTATGCGCGTCGACCGCTTTCCTTATCGTGCATCATACGCCGCGGCTACATCATGTTGGGCGAAAGCTCGAGATGGCCAATATAGACATGGCATAAAACATGAAGAAACTGACTGAGAGACTTTGTCATATTGGTGCATGATGTCTTCGGAGATGGGGATCTCAGGATGGTCCACACCAATGTTTGGAGATCATATCACACGTGGCACAGTCGCGCATGCAGTGGCGTTCTCACCTTTAGTGTCTTGCATCTAGCCGTTAATTTTCGTTCCAGTCTGATTGGTTAAACGCACTTCCCTCTTGATTTTGTTCGTTCTTACATGCTATTTGTACATAAGCTCACTTTCTTGTCGCCGCTATTTTATTTTGGCGATGTAAGCAATGGCAACCAGATCGACGGCAGTGGATGGTTTAGGTGTTTCTCCCTCTTATCCATACACAGTACAACATTTGCTCGCGGAGGTCAATGGCGGTAACAGCCAATCAATATTTGCCGAGCTCGCTTCTCAACTCAAGCTATTTTGTTGTAAGTGCTTTGACACCAGTCGCGGTAACATCATCATCGCGTTAGTGCGTAACGTAGCGCAGCGATGCGTAAGTGAAGGTGAACTGCGTGGTCACGTGCGTACGCGGTTACAGGTCACTGTTATCGATCGTCTGGGGTTGTGACCTTAGAAAATGGCCTCTTCAATCCATGCCTCGTGATCATGGTCCGTTTGTCACCATATCAGGCTATTTGTACCTGATAGTGGAGTGAAGGGATGGGAAAGACAAACGTCAACCCTCAAACTGGCAACCATCCTTATGAGGTGGGTGCAATGGAATCGTTGTTTTGGCGTCCATCAGCATCCATCATCAGCAACAGTAGTACATCAGTCATTTGAACTGAAGCTTCGCTGCCATACAACTATTATGACCTATGGTGTAAGAGGGAGAGAAAGTGGACTTACCGGAAAACCTTAATGCCCTAAGCAAACATTCACGGTCAAGGTGCCTACACCTTGTGTTAGCAACATACCGTTACAAACAGCTGACTATCGTGCAAAGATAAGGCGGCATCAGTGAGACAGCTTCCTTACGGCTTTCACCGACCCGCGTCATAATCAGTCATTGCCCCGTAGATAACGCAACACAAAGCACAATTTAAACAGGCAGTCCGACTAGGCAGCAGACGCGCCAATGGTGTTGGCTGCGAGCACTGTCCTGTAAAGTCTCGAGCCAAGCACAAGGCGAGTCACGTGGACTCCAGCCCGGAAGGCGAGACGGACCGACGGCATCGAGTTGTCGTGAGTGATTTCATTTCCCGCAGCTAAGTCAACTTTAGTTCACCTCGAGCCTTGCGCCTCTCAATATGTGGCAGACTAAGCAAGGCCTACCTCAGTAAGCGGTCACCAGGCATACGTAGTACGTGCCCAAGCCAACGTAACTTATTCGGTGCTATCGGTTGCTCTATAGAACTGGCTTGATTATCACTGCCTAGTACACGCCTACGCATATCATCGTTGCGGACACGCTTGTGCCATCCGAGACCAGCAATGTTCTGCAGACAACGATGAGCAAAAACTTGAACGCGCCTCAGCTCTCCAGAACGAAGGGGCCAAGTCACACTCCCATAGAGTAGGATAGCCGTCAGTGGCCTTGTATAGAGGGCATGACAAATATCGGTCTGCGGTATATGCGGCACTGTTGTAGCACCTGCCGCAGAGTGAATATATGGTCGATAAAGCCACGCCCTGTGGGAAAACCTGCATGCGCTTCCCTAAGCCGAGATTTTCCTTCCACGGTGCGACGACGAACGATAAACGAGGCCAGTAATTATGTCACAACTGGTGTTAGGCGAATACCCCTGTGGTTAGAGACTGCCTTTCTTGGATATTGCTACTATAATCGATCCACTTCACTTAGCTACGACTCTTCCTTCCAGATGTGTTCGAATAGAGGTCAGTGCTTTGCAGAGAATCTTATCTTCATCCTTAAAGAGTGCAGGTAGGAGGGAATTCGATCCAGTAGCACGAAAATGGTTAAGAGCGGTGATCGCATTTCGGACCTCAGCCTCCGATGGAGCCACTAAACTAACCGTCCATGGCTCATCCTGCATCACGTAAGAAGAAAGAGGTCCAGAAGCATGGGGGTAACTGAGCTAGGCTTGAAATTGTTCCACCCAACGAGCCATACGCCGTTCCTTATTGTGTATCAGTGCACTCGCGCTGTCTGATTGTCTCCCTGTAGCCTGGTTTCCTGGGACCGGTGGCGCGGATTAGCTGGAAAAGGTTGCGGCAATTGCCTACTGCTCCTGCCTCCTCCATTTCTTGAGCCCGACTGATCCACCAGGCTTCCTTGTCAGCACGTAGGCTCTGCTTTAGTTCGCGCCAGTCACTTGATGACCCCTTGATCCTTGATAACGAGGAACTCGAGGTGGTTGATCAATTCCCTTACCCTTGCAGCTACATCAGCAACGATGGGCGCATAGAAAATGAAATTAGTTCACGCATCACAATAGACAAAACTGCCTTCTGGAATTTGCGACATCCTTGGCGGCCCTTGATAATCTGCGCGACAGCGAAGACAGGATGTGGTTGAAGGTTGAGGAAATTATCAAGTCTGTATGTGGGCTGAGATACTGCCAGAGCGCTCAGACCTAGACAGGAGGACGATTAGGGTCCTTAACCAAAGTCTTTGACACCACAGCCTGTCTGCAAGGCAGCGGATGCGGCAATGAGTTAGTTTTACATAAATGTACGCCATACCATTTCTAACCCTCAAGATGGGGGACCAGGAGACTGAGCTAGCCTGACCTCTAACCGTTGACCAATCTCGTAGGAGTGGCTCTCAAGGGGCCCACTCAGTATAGCTTAATGGGTCAAGGAGGTACGCAAACTGTCGCAGCACGTTAAGGTCCAGTCTGATTGCAATAGCCCAGGTTCATTATGGTGAGAGAGTGATAGCTCGGTACACAGAGCATCTCGGTAGGCTTGTTTGACCGAGGCATAGGATAACATCTTAGTTGCCAATCGGGAGAAGTGCTTAGTAAGCCACTCAGTAAAATTCATGGAAAAATGACGGCGTGCCAAGGCACGATCAGAGGCGATGTGTTTCCGAACGAGCGGTAATCCAGGACGGAACTGTGCCACCCGTAACTTATGTAATGTGATCTATTTGAGTCCATTGCTGGCCAGCTATACGGGGGGGGGGGAGGGGAACGTCAAGTGGCACTTTGTCACCCACTGCAGCTAAAAACGACGCTAGTAAAAAACAGCTGATGCTCTGCACACAGTTGCAACTGGCGTTCACCGTCGGCCGTCCGATCGAAGTTAAGTCCATACGAATCACTTAGCTGAGTCCAGACGACGTACTTGTGCGTTCATATTCCTTGCAACAAGTACGATATCCGAACCAGCAACATTGCGAAAAAGCGTGCTCATTTCGTGGTAGAAAGTGTCCTTGGTAGCATCATAACTGCAACCGGTGGGGACACAAGTGGAAACTACAAACAAATAGCGTCTAGCGCTACTTCGTGAATCAAGCTTAGTTGATGCCAAACGGGCTGCACACGGGAATCCAATCATTTAGCGGCGATTCGGATTTGGAGGTGAGAACGATGCCCACTTCACCTGATCAGTGGTTACCGCATCGGTATCTACAAACGCGAGTAAACAATAACCCAAGGACAAGCCGGGCACAGTTAATACAATAACAGCTGAAGGGCTATTAATCCTACCTTCGGGCATGCAACAGACGTCAACACCAGGGGATCTAATGTGCGTGTGAGTGCAGTTTGATGATTTGCTTATAGTGCGAACGTTGCCCGCCGTTAGGGAACATGGGCTACATGGGCCTATAAGAGAATGCTGACAATAGGGTTTAGTTAAGTCAAGTCAAAATAGGTTTTTTGCACCTGGGTAGATAGATTTTCAGCATGTTCCCTATCACTGCAAATGGAGAAATACATGAAATTAACGGATAAAAGCAAATCAAGTAACCAATGTAAAATGTGTTAACGTATCATTCGAGCAACCAACTGCGCATCACACAGATGAATTGCTTTGGGTCTACAAGTAATCGTGACAAGCACGGTAGGATAGAATTGCGGTGAGAAGCCGTACGAGAAAATAAATACCTAAATTTAGAGCGTGCGGAAGAAACAGCGTCATCGATAGAGCTCCATGTGGTGAGTGAAAAGGGTCATGTAGAACTATGAAGGAAAGGCAAATACAAACGTCTGTATGTCTATTGAAAATAAAGCCAACAAGTGTTTCGTTAGACAGTCCACTGCATCTGGAAACAAGTCCTAACGAACGTAAGGACAATGCGTAATCGTTTTTGAGGAGCCAAGGAGAAATTACTGGGGAACAGTAAAGCCACTGAGGCAGAATGCATACAATTACAACCACGATGTACCGAAAACATTTTAAGTCTGATGGAATAAAAGGACAGTCTTCTAACCTTGTAAGTCGTTTCGACAACACGGGTAGACCAAGATGTTTTGGGATAAAAAGTCTCCAAGATATTTGACAGTCGGTGACCTGGGTATGAGTTGGTAGCTCACTGCCAGAAATAGCATTCGAAACGACTTGCAGCTTGTTAGTCAGAAGAAAAGAAAATGTTACAGCACGGCATTTAGCAACGTTCAGAATAAGTCAGGGACGAGGAACGCAGCATAAACTCATCCAGACCACTCTGAAGAGTAGATGTCGCAACGGTTGGAGCTACGAGGGTCATTCAAGAAATAAGGTGAATTTTTCGGTATAAGGACTTCTAATACATAGAGGCTTACTTTTGGTTTATTTTTGTTGCTTTACTTCATTTTCACATGGGTGTAATTTCCTTTGCAGGTTGGAAAAAACGTTGAGAGTTGTAGCGATTAACAAAGATGGCCGACCAAGAAGCATGCTCCAGGATTGAACAGCGATCAGTTATCAAGATTTTGGTCGTTGTAGAGTGCAAAGCAGTTGAAATTCATAGGGGAATGTCAACTGTGTATGGTGCCACATGTTTCAGCCGAAAAATGTCTACAAGTGGGCAAAATTGTTTAAAGAAGGACAGAGCAGTGTTGAGGATGAAGACAGGCCTGGGAGGCCTACACAGAAGTGAGGTCTCCTGAGGTGATCGAATCAGTCAATGACCTCATTCAGTCGGACAGAAGGGTGACAGTGGATGACATGGACAATTCTGTGTGCCGCCGCAACGGATAAACTCAAAGTCCTTGCAATGTCATCCACCGTCACCCTTCTGTTCGACTGAATGAGGTCATTGACTGATTCGATCACCTCAGGAGACCTCACTTTTGTGTAGGCCTCCCAGGCCGGTCTTCATCCTCAACACTGCTCCGTCCTTCTTTAAACAATTTTGCCCACTTGTAGACATTTTTCGGCTGAAACATGTGGCACCATACACAGTTGACATTCTCCTATGAATTTCAACTGGTTCGCACTCTTCAGCAACCAAAAACTTGATAACTGACCGCTGTTCAATCCTGGCGCATGCTTCTTTGTTAATCACTACAACTCGCAAAGTTTTTTTCAATCTGCAAAAGAAATTATATCCATGTGAGAAAGAAGTAAAGCAACAAAAATAAATAAAAAGTAAGCCTCTATGTATTGGAAGTCCTTATACCGAAAAATTCACTTTATTTATGGAATGACCCTCGTATATATCCCATAACCATATCATCGGCATAGTTGCATTCAATGAAGTTGAACGGTTTAGGTTTTCGATACACACAGAAAACAGTGAGGAAGAGAGAATCGCTTCTTGTAGAACATCGGGATCAGAGCAAAGTGTAGAGGACTTCGCTCCGTTAAGTTGAGTGAAGTGGGCTCAGTTTTTAAATTAGTATGTAATCATGTTGCAGACATTTGTAAGAATCACTCGTGAGGTGTTTGAGCAGGATTGGTCTGCTGGCACTCCCAAAAGGGTTTGGATAATCAAGAAACAGCAGGCGCATTGCTCTGCAATTTTCACCCAGCGTAGATTATGTCGATTGTACAAGATACGAAGAGACATCCAGCGTGGAGTGATTGAGTTTCAGAGCAAACTGGTATACATCGTCTGCCTGGGTGCGTGTGGATAGCTGAGGACAAGTATTTCTCAAAGACTTTCAACATCACTGACGTATTTGCAATTGGACGACAGCTCTGAGACTCCTTCTTGGACACAGGCGTTATCAGTATAGATCTCCAAGCGCCAGGGAATGTGCCACTCATAAGAGAGTGGTTAAACAGAGCAGTTAAGGGTATCGCGAGATAATTCGTGCACTTACAGTACGAGTGGGGATAAAGCATCAGGTCCAGTAGCCCTAGTAATCTTTAAATATTTGAGTTAGCTGTAAACATTCAAGTGATCAAAGGTGACTGTGGCAACAATGTTGGTGGACGGCAGGGAACACACTCATTAGAAAAGAATAAAACTCGGTATTGAGTCAGTCCACATCCACGTTATCAAAACGCTTTAGGGAGCTTTTGACACAAGTCTGCTTTATAAGTCTCCAAAGATCGCGATAACTGTGATTACATAACATAGTTGCAATGTATAAACGATTCAGCCGCATTACCTATGATTATATTGCCAACGAGTCGTTTAACTTGGGCAGACAAATTGAATTTATATGTCCGTGATTTCTTACGTCGAAGTTGCTTCAGTAGCGGCGAAGAAAACCTGTCTATGCGTAAGAGGATAGTTTCAATCAGACAGCATAGATCAAAGCAGAATGTAGATACTCTCGGTAAGATACTCGCACTCCAAAGATAGCTATTCGTCCGTGTAAACTGAAGGCAGTTAAAGCCAGCGTAGCACGAAGCTTCGTGATATTTTATGTTGAACAGTCGCGCCCTCTGATGGCTTTGAAAAGCCCTTTTGTCAGAGACACAATTTGGTCCAATTGCAAATTACTGGGCATACCGTCAGGACACAGTGGTTTGAGTTGCCGAGAGTTTTGTCTGTGAGAACAAAATCAAACTGTGCATCAAGTTTGGTTTCGAAGGATAACGTAGTTTGTAGATCAGGTGTCTTCATAAACGCTGCATCAAATGTAAAAGTCACCGGTGACGATAGAGACAGAGAAGTCAATTCTAGGCAGTAACACAAAGTTTTTGAGCTCATTTGACGGTGTGTCGGGGGCAATATAGATGTTTCTGATGTCGACGGAAAGCAATCCACACAGCAATTTCGGTTTACAATCGGTTAAATGACAATTAAATTTGATGTTGAGTATACAGAGCGCAAAGTAGCCGCATTACACAATGATTGGTTGGCATAGGTGATAACGCCTCCTCCTCGAGTATGAGGCATTCCAGGGCGATCGGACCTCATGACCCGTTACTATCGAGTTGAATATCCTCATGGTCCACATCAGGATGCAGCCAACTTTCTTGTAGCATTACAATAGCTGCGTTTGCATTTTACTTACGTTGCATAGTGGCGTTGATTCCGGTAATTTTACTTTTTGAGAGCGCACACTAGATAAAATCAGCGAAAATCGCGCTTCATTAATAGGACATTGTTTGAGTTTAGCTTGTCAGCATGCACGTTGCCTTCTTCTTTTAACAAAGTGTTGTTTTAAAGTTTGTTGGTTGGTTTCTGACTTTGTGATCGCATGCGACATAAGGCGGGTTTCGTGAAGCGTCCCGAAACGGTTACAAAAAGTCGGCTGAGCAAGATAACATTGATGACTTCAGCACGATCCAGATAAACAAAAATCTGAGATCAGCAAGACAAAATTGATAAATACGCAATAGACAGCGCAAAATATGGTACTCCAAGGGGAAACAGCAACGGCTGTTGCGGATGAAAGTGTTTCGGTGGCAATGGGGCCACCGGCTACAGACAAGACTAGTAATGTTGGGAGGGGCATAGGAAAAACAGGTGAAAAACAAAAGCAGCATCAGTAGCAGCGTGTTTTCGGTTATTTGATTCGCCTAATGAGATGGATTAACCGGCCAGGTAAAGCTGCGCACCAGCTAATTGATAAAATAGTCATGGTGCATAACCTTAAGCAGTAGGGAGAATGGGCCATTAGTCGAAACTTTCGCCACCAAGGCCTCAAGCAATGTAGCGGGAGATGGTGAACAACCAGCTTTAGAAAACAGACGCTATCCCATTTCACACCACCAAACCGGGGAGCTTGGATAACAAGCAGCACTACTCTGAACAATAGAGGATCTAGAAATCGATATCTGATGTTTATCTGAAACATCTTGAAGAGTCAAACTCCGTGCTTACCCTGCGATCTCTCACATGAGACACTCACTACACTTTGTGTTTGTCCGGAGATGACATTGCAACAAATACCGGTCAATTCGATCCGAGCATTACGCTTTGTCCCAGGGCTGAAGCTGCTCTGATCGACTGGATCCCCATCAATAGCCGAATGTGCGTCGTCAGATTGCCGGGCTCGTTCAAAGCCGCTAAATCACAAGGTAACAAACGGTGCCTGTTTGTCAGTGATGCATACGCGCCCACAAACCGTAACACAGATACAAAACTGAACGCGCTCAATCATTATAAAGCATGGATACTGTAGTGCTCACAGGTGAACTGTCCACTAATGAGCTGCATCTGTAGCCTCCCGTAATGATAATGGTGAGCGTCTGCTACATCTGCGCAAAGAAGCTCGTCTATTTCTCGCAAATACTAACTTCCGACACAACACCCACCGAAGAATGACATAGCGTCCACCAGCCTCGGAGCAAGCATGGAAGCAAATCGATCACAATGCGATCAACCACCGTTGGAGAGGCTGTGTCCAAAAGTACTGCTCGATGTGGAGCACGAGCTTAGACTACGACCGTGCATTTGCATGTACAGAACTGCGGGTAGATTTCGGAGGCGGTCCGCAACGAAGCTGTGAGCGCATGGACACCAGCCAACTGGAGAAGTCGGATGTTCTGAATGCATATAAGAGTGCGCTGGCATCCGGGTTGAGTAAGCGCCCAATGAACACATTTGGGGGTCACCTGTCGCATACTCGCCAGACTTTATTAGTAGCAGGCATATCTACATGTGACAAACCGAATTACCAATCTGGACGTATGCAGTACCTGGAAATTCTGCGTATTCTCCGACACCTTCCGGCTGGAAGTAAACACAGCGATATTCGCAAAGACCACAGGGCAAAGTTGTGTGCTAGCCTGAAAGGAGACCGCGATGCCTGGTGGTCCCACCGTAGGGGTGGGCGTCCTCGCGGTATACTCAGCCCGCGCGACTGGTGGTGGTCGCGCGGCAGCGAAGCGCCGTTACGGCGTACAGCTGACACACCGTGAATCGGATATGGAAATGGTTGCTACAATTGGTTAACCTGTCTAATACGGGAAACGGACAGCAGGAGACTTAGTGTCAACCATAAGATATGGGACGAGAGTGGACAGACAATCTACAGCTTGTCAAAACGCTTGGAGCGTTGAGTCGAACATTTTGAAAAGCACCTTAATCAGTCAGAGTCGTCATTTCCTCTATCGGCCAGTGATCACCTATTTTTCAGGGCCGTCCCCTTGAATTCGGCTTCATCCGCAGAAGTTAAAGGTGAGATCAGACTGCCAAATTATGGCCGCAGGAGGAGACAGACTTCTGCCAGCCATCGCGTATAATTTGCACAACTTACAAGTGCAGACTGGAGTTGCTCCGTTATAGTCCCGATTTTCAAGGTGGTTTCCCCTTCAGAATGAGGCAGTCATAGGGGGAGCAGTTTGATCTCAATTACCTCTAAGTAACTTGCCTCTGTCGTTTTCTGTTGAGTGACCGGTACCCGTGAAAGTTATATTCGTTAACAACAAGCCAGGTATTTTTGAAACCGAGACAGTGGGAGTACATATTAAGCTGTTGATACACCGCCATATTCATTGGCGACCTACCGTACTCGTGTACTTTGACACCATAAATACGTCCGAATTGATGCATCGATGTGTCCTCTGGAACTGTCTGCTCGATAAACATGTAAATGTCAGAGGAGCGCTTTACGCGAATAGCGAGGGTTTGTGACGAACTGTCGCCGCTCTTCAATTTCTTCAGCAAGATTGCTCGGTGTTGTCTTCTCTCTTTATCTTCGCCATGGACGAAATTGTGGAAACTGCGTTCAGTGAGCATGAACTAAAAGGTGTAGAGTTATTTCCAGGTGATCGACTTATTGACTTAGAGTACACAGACAACATTGCCCTAATCTGTGCCAGCTCCCATAAGTACCAAGCGTCACTGGGCAAATTCGCAAATTTGGTCCGGGTTATGTTTTTAATCCTTGGAATGCAAAGTCGTGCCCTAAGATTGGCATCCCTGCGCCGACTTTTGGTGGTGATCATCTAGAAGTTTACCAGAAATTTTGATATCTAGACAGCTAAGTAGACGCAAGTGGAATAAAAGATGAGGCCGCGAACCATATTTAGCAAAAGCTCGAGGCGCTTTTGCCAATCGTCCCGAAATGCAGCGCCGGCGCGACATCCCTCTCGTTCTGAAGGGTAAAGTTTACTATGCAGCCGTCCGTTCAACCCCCCTGTAAATGTGCGAAGGCTAGTTGCGTTTGAGTATCACTGCCCTCGAAGTTTAATCCATGTCTTGTGAGAACATTGTGTGAGTAATGAGCGCGTTCGGCATCTCGATTTTGGTGCAGTAAAAGTAAATGAACTGCTCAATAACATTACTTCGCGCACCAGGCCCCAATAGTCGGGACGCATGGTGCGCATGCCAGCACACCGACTCCCGCGACGTGAGTTATCCGTCCAAGAGGTATCTGGTTGGAAGGAAGGCAAGAGAAGCCAATTCGAGACTTACTCAAGACGAATGAAGGTCCTGGCTTAGATTTAGGAGTTTGCCTAGGTTGGATCCTCTAAATTTCCTGGTTGGGATCCGAAGGGCGATGAACACGTTTCATTGGACACACCTGTTGACATGTCGTTCGTCTTATGAGTTTCGTTGTCGATCTCAACAACGTTAGCTTCCCCTTCCAACCACGGTCTCATTCTCGATACGTAAGGTTATATTACTTATTTTTGGTCTTTCCATTGTATTCGGTAATGAATAGTAGCTCGATTGCTCACACATCTTATCTTTTGTATTGTGGCACTATAGAGGCACTTCCCAACTAACGTGTAATGATGATGATGTTGGAGGACCAGGAGAGTGACCGTCCGACTTCTAGCCACTGATCAATCTGGTAAGAGTAGCTCTCAAGGGGTCCGAGGTGACTGTCCATTGGAGCACAATGGGTCAGAGGTACATAAACAACTGCCTCACTTCAGAGTCAAAGCACTTCTCTACAAAGAGGAACCTTGTGTAACCAACGTATTATCCGGAGCATTACAAACAAGCAAACAAATAAGCCAGGGCGAACAACTAACAAATCAATATAGGCTTAATAATTGGTAGCTGTGAACTAAAAAAGCCCGAGTGGCGGTACAGAAACAAAAATTAAAAGGTAGAATGGTAGAGCTGGCGCTCTTGAAACAGACCAGCATTCAGACTTTCAGTTACCAGTTGTTATCAAGCTTGGAATAATAATTTACAATTTCTAGGAATAAAAAACGTTCGCGTTTCGGTTTGTTCGCCGAGCTGGGTAATTTCGTTGCCGACGTTACATGACCAATCGAAGTGGCTTCGTCAGTGCTTTACTGCGTAGTAAGCAATCTCGCTGAATGGGTTGTCGGAGAACAAACCAAAACTTGAACAACCAACGCAGCCTAGAGGTTTTCCGATTTATCGCAAATACAAACCGTTATTGACAAACTTGTAATGCATGCTTACCTATATGAAATGAATTGCAATCTGCGCTAGTGAGTGACGCAAATGACGCGCCGCAGCCACAAACTGCTGCGCTTGCTTTGGTCTGGAGCCTCTACGATTCTAACACCAGAATAAAATTTGGTAGCAACGTGGGAGGAGACCTCACATAGGACAAGGAACTACCAACAACCACAACATTGCAAAATCATGATATATAGGAGGCATTATTGGCATATTTGATATGAAATCAAAAGGGAAAATAAAAACTACAGTGAGAAGTTACCTGCGGGAAGGACACTGAGGGAGAACACTGCGAAAAGACCGGTAGGATGGTGATGCCAGAATGGCCGCCGATTACGGGACAAGACACTTTGCGAACATCTAAGCCCTAAATGTAGAAATCAGTGTGTTAGATGTAATTATACGAGAGGTGAAGAATTATGCTGGAAATAAAGTGTAACTTACCTTAGCCTCAGCAATGAAAGTATTGGAACGAACAACATCAAGGGTAGTAACACCGAAGAGGCGTTTCGGGTCGAACACACCATAATGTTTCAAAACTTCAGCAGCTATTGGCACAGTGCTGTTCACCGGATTCGTGATGATACATATCATCGCCTTCGGACAGTTCAAAGCGCATGCTTGGACTAACTGTGCAACAATGGACGCATTCGTGTTGAAGAGATCGTCACGCGTCATTCCTAGTAGGCGCACAAAGCAATGAAAAAAGGGAATAAAAGCAAGTCAACAGAATATATGAGGCGCAGTGTTCATAGTCTAGGGAAGACCTCTGTCATTCAACGATAGCGAACAGTATAATAAGAAAGAAACGACGTAGACGAAAAGATATGCTTCACTTCGACTTACAAGAAAAACAAAAACTAAAGACAGTTGCATGTAACTTAAGCGAGGAGACAAAAACGGTCAGATTCGATCGGGAGCTGGAGAAACTATCACAACAAAGCTCTGGACCCCAGTAATACCATACTACACTTTTCTGCTCCTGTTGTCGACGTTCATATGCTCCCAACACATCAACTGCCTAGTTGCTGATAAGGCCAGGGAACTGGAACCTGTGAGTTCTGCCCCAATGGACCTACTTCCAGCACCGGCTTCGCAGATGTCCATGAATCCCCATTAGCGTCCAACCGGTCCTGACCCATGTCTGTCTGACAGGTATCCCGGAATCCCACACTATCAATGTCGTTTGCTTTTCTGAAACCCGATTATAAGACCTGACACAGTGTTTGGGCTAACATCATCTCATCGACCACGGCGGCATGTAGTACTTGCGACTGTCTGGAGACGCAACAGACGCAGAGCCTGACTAACGTTAATGTGGCATTGCGTTGTAAAGCCGAGATTACATTGTTGGACTGGTTCCTGATTAGCGGCAACGTGCAGTTCGGCTACAGGGCCCATGCAAGATGATTCAGTTCAGTTGTAGTATCTAAACTATGGCCCATGCACCGAGGTGCAGTGGATCCACTTATCTTGACAAACGTCGCCAACATGATAATAGTGATAAGAATAATAATAGTGCATAACGAAAGAGCACGAAATAAAATTACAGTACAGTGTACATGGACCAGAAATAATGTAACCAGTTCAAGGTTGTGCCCCTCGGTGAGTTGGTTCACGCGTTTCCGGTAGGTAATTCAGTAACCACCTCGGAGCTTCACTCAATCGGGAACGGTATTGGAGCATAAGAAAGACACAGGAAGCCGGCTCGCTCACTTGCGAAACACATGATTAAGCAAACAAACACTTAGTTAACAGGCACTCCAATAAGGTACCAAAGGGCTACTTCCAATCGCTAGACGAACTGCAGCGTTAGACATTCGTTTCCCTCACCATACATGAGCAACGCTGCACATGCATCGGTGGTTAAAAATGGTCAGTCCCAAAATATCCTCAGTAAAAAGTGGCCAGGTACCGGAACCGTAGACTAACAATGGTCGCAAGGAAGTGTCATAAACCTTTAATTTAGTTGATAATCTTATGTCATGCCATCCTCATAGACAATAGACGCTTTTAAAAAGCACAAGAGCATGGGAGGAGCGTAAGCTGATCCAATCGGTGATGAAATCGCCAGAAGTGATACAACTACTGACCAAATGCTGTGGCAGTAACCTATCTTTAAGGCGCAAATCCTATACCCAAGCGCGCTACACTAAGCACCAGCCTATCTAGTAGTGATTGCATACCAGTTGAGTCCCAACTGAAGGGAACGTACTCTAAGTTGGTCAGTGAATAAAACTAGTTTATAAGTGGAAAACTGGGTGGAATCATTCATGATCGGTTTGATCAAATGTGAAGAAGGAAAAGGTAGGGCAGCCATGATGTACTCAGTTTGTCGGCGGGAGTTCAGTGGTTTCCGGTAGAATAACACACGACCACAGTTGTCGTATTAATACTAATAATAGTAATAATAATAATAGGTCCGCTGTACGCAGTAACGGCGCTTCGCTGCCGTGCGACCACCACCAGTCGCACGCGGGATTAGTATACCGCTAGGACGTCCACTCCTACGCGGATTCGAACCCGCGCCGCAAGATCACGAGACAAGTTTGTTACCTCTAGGCTACGGGCCATATAGGGACTGTAATGATTAGATCTGTCTCCTTGCATGCGATTCAGGTTGAACTGATTTCGTCTTCTGTTGGCTCGATATCTCATCCGACAATCCCGAAGCATCAAGCCCTTCAACGTTCAGCCTAGTGTCCGAGTCGAGGTGAGAGAGTGAAATAATTGCTCACCTTTTCGGCTATCGTTTCTGTTATAGTCACCAAGGTCACCTCGGCCGCTCCGACTGGCTGTTCGCTGAAACCTGTCCGCCCACAATTGGCCGAACAAAAAGGCAAAATCGTAGACATAGTGTAATGGCTGCCAAATGGCTGCAGATTATAGAGCGCAGAGTACCGATATTTAGTTGTTCATAGCGATCTTCCTGATTGTTCTTTGTTCTCTTCTCTTCCTTACTTACCAATAATAGTATTGGATTTTGCGAGAACATTCCATTGATTAACCAATGCGAGTATGTTGCTCGATTTCTGGAAAATGGTTGAACTTTGATCCTCTTCGGGTGCACTGATCCGTTTGTTAGGAGATACCTCACCTAACACCTCCCTGTTTGAAGTTTGATTTTAGCGTGGTGTTGACCTGGAGTGGCGTGACAAGAAGTCGGCAATGATCGGTCCATCTTTTGGGTTGACAATCAGGTGCATGAGAGGTTGGTCAGGTGATCATCATCATTATCATCATTATACATGTCAGCTAGAGATGGTAAAACACCTCCGCTATTGTACCGCAATACATAAAGGAAATACATACATACAATACATAAAGGAAAAATAAATACGACAGTTGAATGCCAGCTGAGCTACCAGCAACGGATACGCATCGTTCCGGTAATCTACTAGCCGGCTACTAGGCAAAAACAAAAATTTAATTACGTTTTACCCTAAGAAATAAGATCGTAGATGGAGGGGGAGGCTAAAGGGATGGGGAGGGACAAAGAAACTCACAGCAGGAACGCCACTGAGGTCGGCTCCTTGCCATGTCAGCAAGTGTATCCAGCCAAACGTGTTCACCGTCTTTTGGACCCCAACCAGGGAGCCGTGAAGCTCCAACTGAGGCCAGCTCCGAAGTGAGGGCCTTCATTCCTCTGGACCAAGTCATCGCTTGGCCATCTCTCCTCTTCTTCCACCCACATCCCTGGTGAGCAAACAACGCACGTCGAGGGAGTCGGTGGGCTGGCATGCGCAACACGTGGCCCAGCCATCGGAGCCTGGTGAGTGAAATGACGGTGCTGAGCGGTTCATTCCCTTTTCCTAGGCCGTAAACAAGGCGTCGAACACGCTCGTTACTCACGCGGTGTTCCCACCAGATGTGAGCCAAACTGCGAAGGCACCGATGGTCGAACGTAAGTAGCCTCTTCATGTCCGCCGATCTTAGGGGCCAGGTTTCGCAACCGTACAGTAAGGTCGAACGTACCGCTGCATTGTACACTCTACCCTTCAGGGCGAGAGTAACATCGCGCCGTCGCCATAGGTGGCGAAGGTTAGCAAAAGCACTTCGAGCTTTCGCTATGCGGTTCGTGATCTCGTCTTCGATCCCAAGGGCGCTGATACAACTTCCTAGGTAATTGAATTTCTGAACGACTTCTAGCTGATCCCCACCAAGGGTCAGCGCAGGGGGCGAACCCTGCCAATCCTGGAGGAACGCTTTGCACTTCGGTGGTGCAAAGCAAAGCCCGAAGCGACTGACAGCCAGTGCTAATCTGTCCAGCGCGGCTTGACACGTCTGGGAGCTGTCACAGATGAGGGCAATGTCGTCTGCATACTCTAAGTCAAGAAGTCGTTCTCCTGGGAGTAGCTCCACACCTTCCAAGTCATGTCCTGTAAATGCAATCTCCATGACTTCGTCAATAGCGAAGTTGAATAGGAAAGGTGACAGCGGGCATCCTTGTCTCACACCGTTGGAGATATTGAAGAGTGGCGACAGCCTGCTGTAAGCCCTTACTCTGCCCGTGCTACGCTCATATAATGCTTGGATAATATTTACATATTTCTCGGGCACCCCTTTCCTGAGTAGACAATTCCAAAGGGCACATCGATCAACCGAATCGAAGGCACCTTTGATGTCGAGGAACACGACTACGGTGGGCCGCCAATATGTGTGACGGTGCTCCAACAACTGACGCAAGGTGAAGATGTGGTCGATGCAGCCACGACCCCGAAGAAACCCGGCTTGCTCCTCACGAATCTGGCTTTCACGAGCGCCAGTCAATCTGTGGAGAATTATGGACGCGAGTAATTTGGAGGCGATGGAGATCAGACTGATTCCTCTATGGTTGCCGCATTCCGAGCGCGAGCCTCCTTGGAAGATGGGAACAATAACGAAGCGGCTCCAGTCGGTTGGGACAGTTTCCTGCTCCAACAGTTTCACTAGTAATTCATGCAAAGCATCAACAAGAGCAGAGCCTCCGAATTTGAAGAGGGCTGGAGGAAGATCATCTGGTCCCGCGGCTTTGTTCAACTTCAACAGTCTGATCTCACGTTCGACTTCTGAGCGAGAGGGTGGATTCAAAGGGACAGCCCACGGAGCGGGGCGATCAGTGACCGGCGAATCGAACAATTCTTGCCGATTAAATTGCTTTTCAAAATGCTCAGCCCAACGCTCTAGACGTTTTGACAAATTGTGGATAGGCTGTCCACTCTCGTCACGTATAGTTTCACTAACACCAGGTCTCCTGCTGCCCGTTTCCCGTATCAGACGGAATAACTTACGATGGTTGCCAAGGGCAGCGGCCACTTCCATCTCTGACGCAAGATGAGACCACCAAGATTCGCGGTCTCTCTTCAGGCTAGCACGGAGTTTTGCCCGGAGCTCTTTGCGAGTTTCATTGTGCTCGCTTCCAGCCGGGATTTGCCGGCGAGCATCTATAAGTTCCAGAGACTGCGAAGAGACCCAATGTCCATGTTGTCTATTAGACATACCACATGAGGATTTGCCTGCTGGTCAGGTGATAGGGTTATCTTGCTGAGTAGCCTCTGTTTTTGGTAGTTTGAACTCGTCCAGAAGTAATTTAAGGGGCGTAGTTAGGATATCTTCTCTTCTGTCAAATGAGGTGTAGCTCCTGAGTTGATTGATGTGGTGGACCCATCCGTCATTGCCTACGGCCACTTCATAGCAGGCATGTCCATATGCATTTACAACCATACAAGATGTCCGAGAATCTTTGTTGTTCCGATAGTTCTTTGGCAACACTTTCTGCAAAACTTCGAAGTGTCATGGTATAGCGCGATGCTTTCGGTTATATTGACGAGCCATTATCCAATTTCTTTCGGAATTGATCTATCCCGCGGGGTCTTAACAGATCAAATTTTGTTCGAGCAGGAGATTCTGCTGGGGACTTTCCTTCAGGCGTCTGTGGATTAGGCGTAATTCTGTATGTTAACAGAAAAGTTTGCAGGATCTCTTGTATTGGTTCGTCTCCTTCAGCTTTGAGCAGAGCCCTTTTGAAAGCAGCCACAAATTGTTCAGCTTACCCATTTGACTGTAGATGATAAGGTGAGTGAAAATGATGCATGCCGTGTACCTCACAGAATTCAGTAAAGTGTGAAGAGGTAATCTGCGGTCCATTGTGGGATACTATTTTTTCCGGAAAATCGAACCGACTGAATACTTCCCCGAAGACCTTAAGCGTGGCCGATGTTGATGTGTTCGATATTTGGAAGATCTCGGGCCATTGGCTGTATGCATCGATGATAAGTAAAAAGTTCTGTCCTATGATAGGCCCTGAGAAATCTAGGTGAACCCTTGACCATGGTTTCGTGGACGTAGACCAGGAGAACAGTTCGAATTTCCGCCGCGACTTTGCTGCTAGGGCACGCTTTGAACAGGAATGTGTTAACTCCACAATATGAGAATCCATTAATGCCCAGTACACATAACTCTTCGCTAGAACCTTCATCCAGTTGGAGTCGGGAAGTCCAGTATGAAATTGATGTAGGACTTAGGCTTGAAGTTCGGCTGGGACGACGACACGTCCATCAAACAAGATACAGTCTTCGAAGACCGACAGTGCATTTCGTCTCTGGAATAATTGTTGTACCTGTGCTTCCGAAATTTTTCGTGGCCACTGTGAGTGGTAAAACGTGCTCACAAGTGATAGAAACGGATCCCGCAAAGTAGCGTCTCGAATCTGACTGAATAATGTTGGGAGCTGGCTCACAGTATCCGAGAGTACACGGTTAACTTCCGTTTCGATTGAGACACTTGAAACGACAGCGTCTTCAGGGTGGTACTGTTCGTTCAACAATGGTGACAGCGCATCGGCCTGACAAATGTCGCCGGTCGATCGGTACTTGATGTTGAAATCATACCTCAGCAAAGTTGTCGCCCATCTCCGTAGACGATTGATCGCATATACCGGAATTCCTTTCATCGAGCCAAATATAGCGAGAAGCGGTTTGTGGTCCGTTAGTAAAGTAAAGTGATAGCCATATAACATTTTGTGGAAATGTTTCACTGCAACACAATAGCGAGAGCCTCCTTTTCAATTTGGCTATACTTTCTTTCTGCTTCTGTCAATGAATGATCGGCATAAGCGACTGGCTTCGCAGACCTGTCGGGGATAATAAGGGAGATGACCGCTCCAACTCCGTAGCTGGATGCATCCGATGCAACTACGATTGGCAGCTTTGGACCGTAGTGGGTTAGCATCAGTTCTGAGCGACGACTTGATCCTGTCGAAGGTTTCTGACATTCGGTAGTCCAGACCCACGGAACATCCTTCATGAGCCACCGGTTTAGTGATCCGCATAGGCCGTACATGGACGGCAAGTAGGTACTGTAATAACTCACCATACCCAGGAATGATTTCAACATCGTTACGTCCTTGGGCGGGAGCATTTCCTTGAGCGACTTGAAGTTTGATGGATCAAGTCTTCGTCTATTTTGGTCAATGATGAAGCCCACGTATTTAATGGTCACGGAAAACTTACATTTGTCCATTATTACGCGAAAATCATACTCTTTTATCCTGTCAAGCACGAGTTCTGTTCGTTGATGTAGTTCTCCCTGCTTAGATTCCATGACAATGATATCGGCCGACTTAACGCCAAATGGTAGGCATGCATACTGGAATAGTCCTCTGTGAGTGTTAATCGTTAGCAACGCACGCGATTCTACCGATATTTCAATCTGGAGGTATGCAGCTGACAAGTCCAGTTTGGCAAAACACTTGCCACCGTTTGGACTGGCAATAAGGTCTTCAGATAGGGGGTAGAGGGTACTTGTGGTCTTCTAAGATAGCATTCAGGCTAGTCAAGTAATCTGCACATAAGCGGATCTTTCCGTTTGGTTTCTTGACAATCACACTGGGGGCTGCCCATGAAGAGAAATTAGTCGGTTTGATAACTCCGGCTAAATGTACTCTGGACATACTCATAACTCGCAGGGATGTTGGATTGATTAAGAGGTCCATTTACCGAAAATCAACTTGATCCGGTCAGTACCTGCACTTCACCAGCTACACACCAGTGCGGTACAAACGGACACTTGTGAAGACTCTAGTTAATCGTGCCAGACGAATTTGTTCGGCCGACTGTCTGGACGATTAGCTAGTGTTAATTACAGCAACGCTAATAGCAAACAGCTACCCTCGAAGATTTATCGAGAAACACAGTGAACCACGAGGGCCAAAGGACTTGGTGCACACGGCAGCCAAGAAGCAAGTGTATATCAAGTAAACTTTCAAAGGTGACGTAGCCACGCTAAAGACAACTAAGCGTGTAACTGCGGTTACAAAAGAAGGTTACTATGCTGCACAAGTTTTTGTCAGCAACCGAACCCGAAATTTGCCCATACCTCCAACGAAGGAAGCTCAGCCTATTGAGGCCAACTCACACTGTGTATACCAATTTGTATGTGACTGTGGAAAAAGTTACATAGGCAGAACCAATAGAACGCTGACTTCCCGAATAAAGGAACATGTACCAAGATGGGTTCAACGTGAAGTTGCTCAGATTGCCTACCCTCGTCAGATTCCATGTTCGCGCAGACCGTCGGCTTCCTCGATAGGCAAACACCTATTAGACTCGGGTCACCAGATAGAGCTTTGCTCAGCGTTTAAAGTTGTGTTGCGTCACACTAATCCCCGCTTTCTTCGATTGGTTGAGGCTATCGCTATAAGCCGGATTAAGCCAGCCTTCTGTGTTCAGAAACAATTATTTGTCAGCCTAAAGCTGCCTTGGACGTAGGTGTGAACTTCCGTTATTCGTTTTGCACCTTAAGCTTGTCTGGTTGCACCCACTGTTAGCTACATCTATGCATATCGGTTATTGTTAATGGTACTGAGGAGACAATACGAAATGCATGCATCTACCAGCCTTCGTCTTCTTTCCGTGCTTTTCAAATCGTTGAAGGGAACTAACTGCTTTAAATGTACTCTGTCAAGTTCTTGATCGACGATTGAAACCACTGCATATGGAACCGGCCTCTTCGGTCGGACGATTGGCCATGCGTCTGGTGTAAGAATAGACTGGCCTTGGCTTTGTGCACAACCCCAGACCATCTTGAAACACCTGAGAACATTTTCTCTGTAAAGACCTCGCCCACTCTGCAGATGCATCGCTTACTTTGTTGCACACGGAATTCAAGGGAACATCAAGCAGTTTCATATTGTCAATCCAGTCGAGACCGAGTAAGTTCAGATCAGAATGTCTTGTTACGTAGCATACCCCTTTGAACTGACAATAGTTGAACATTACAGGGCAATAAATTTCCTCGGCCAAGTCCAGCGGTCCTCCTGAAGCATTGGTTGCAATCCGAGTTGTTCTTTGAACAGGTGGCTCACAGACCGTGATGTTTGAGGCAGTGTCAACTTGAAGGTGTATGGGCACTTAGTTCACAACCAATGTTACGAACTTTTTGCCTTTTGCGGTCCCTGTATCGAAGGTAGAAAAGACAGGATAAAGTTAAGATCTCTGTTTTGATAAAGATGTGGGTACAAACTTTTGGAATGTTTGGTGTAGACTTTCTTGTGGAAAATGGTTGCACGGCAATGATCCTGCTAGTGACTCCGTTTGCTACATTTCTGATAAAGATGATTCTTGAACGGGTAGAATTTAACGAAGTTCCAATCATCACAGTGCCAGCATGCAGATGGTGGTCTGTTTGACTTCACTGAGTTTTTGACCATCGCTGGATTCTCACGTTGGTTTGATACTGCCAACACATCCATGGGACATGGACTGTGGCCTTGGGAAATCAAGCTTCAAGTTGATTAATCTTTGGCATTCGGAAATGATGGATATGAGGTGGATGGAGGGTCCTGTCCAATTTGTTAAGCAGCCTCATGTGTAGTTCGGTGTCCTTGGGTGCATGGAGACCACAAATGAAAAGTAAGGTATTGAACTGGTTGTCTGTCATTTCTTTTAGCTCGCAATGACGATTGACGGTTACGAAATCGTCTGATGTGCACATAACGAGCTTCATTCAGCTGTATCAGACGCCAAATAAGGAAGACTGTTCACCAGAAATGTTATTTAACCGAGGTACAAATTGGCCAAAGGTGAAACTTTTGAGGCATTTTTGAGAAATAAAATTGAGAAACTTGTCATACTCCCTGGTCCTCAGCTACCGCAAAAGTACTCTGCACTTCCATCCGTCGTCAACATCAGGGAATTAGGACTGGAAGACGTCTGCGTATCTTATGAACCAAGATGCGAAAGCTAGGCCGGCATCCGGGTCATACTGAAACTCAAATGCTGTTCGCGACCACATCAGCTGATAAATGCTACGTTGCATAGTTTGGTCTTGCTTGAACCGCAAAACGTTGTAAGATATCTTCCAGCAATCCTGTCTGGCTTTCTTTAAATTGTTTCTGTCGATGATGAAGTATTGCGGCAAGGTGCCCTACTGAAAAGGACAAATTTCGTCACATTAAATCAAACTGCCACCTCTGTCGCCAGTTGTTATGGTAACCAAGGTCGCCTCGGCCGCTCCGATTGGCTGTTAGCTGAAACCCGCCCGCCTTCAACTGGCCAAACAAAAAGGTAAGGTTGTAGATACAGTGTAATGTCCACCAGACACGTGATGATTACAGAGCGTAGAGTTCCGAAATATATTTGTTCACAGCGATCTTCCTGAACGTTCTCTGTGCTCTTCTTGTCTTCACTTTTCAAGCATAGTATTAGATTTTGCGAGAACCAATGCGATTATCCCGCTCGATTTCTGGAAAATGGATGGATTTTGATCTGTTTTGGGTTCCCTGACCCGTTCATTAGGTGCCCTTTCTAACAGTTTCAATCATGTAAGCTTTTCTTTGATTCGTGTGTTGAATGAATTCGGACAATTGTGTTAGCTTTCTATATCTCGCAAGCTCCGCCATCTACTACAAATCCCGGTCAATTCTCAGTCAGCCAGACATCAGCAGCACGCCGTACTAGCACTTTGCACGGAATAAGGATACCGCTGGCTCACCGAACAACCTCCTCGTGATTCCAACTGGGTGATTTGGAATTGCTCTGTTCGTGTTCTAGGACGTTGTGGTCTTTCGTCTTGCAAGCGTTCTCTTTATAAAATATCGCAGATATCAATTTAAAAGCAATGTGACGTGGTGGATGTGACTTACCACTAAAGGAAGTCTTTGATCTTTGCCTCGCCCTGAGTGGCGTTGTAAATCAGGAGTATGTTCGATCAGTGGTCTTTCGAAGAAAAAAAGGTGTATGGGCGATTTATTCAATCATCGACTTCTAACAGGTTGTGATATCCTCATATCGCACTGCTGCGTTGCAGCTTAAGCCCCTGATCAAAGGCTGAGAGTAGGACCCCCTAACACAACCACCTATTTCGGCCTGGGCAACCGGGCAGTATAACGCCAATTGATGAATCATGGATAAATCATACTACGACTTCGCTCTTGCTATATCTATTGGCTCAATGTCTCCATTGCTCAACATCCACTCACAGATCGTCGCACGTCCCGTTCATCGAATACACTTACTCTTATATCCTCCCCAGTCACCGCCAACATCACCTCACTGGTCGCATCTGGTGGAAGTAACAGTCAAATTTCTGGTGTTCGATGCCCCGCAATCACAGCCTTCTCAGCTTTTCTTCGAACTGGTCCCTCAATTCGGCACCGCATTCTTCAATGTTTGCAATTTGATGTATATCTGACCAGCACTCTCGGCATACATCCTTTGTCTATCAGAAACTAGACCACAAGACACTAGCACAGGCACTAGAATGACCAATCTGGTAATCTCTGACGTCACAGACCACTTGCGCCTTTCCGGGGACTTAGAGGCTGCCGATTCTGGTCAAGCTGGTGCTGGAGTTGTTCTGAGTGAGAGGGCTGAGACCGTTTTGCTTGACTGGATCCCAGTCAACAGTCGGCTATGTGTAGTCAGACTACGAGGTTCATGTAAAGTAAGTAGGTGTCGGGATGTTAGGCGTGCTTCATTTATCGTCACCACCTACGCCTTTACAGACTGAAACCCGGATGCAGCCAAAGATTGCTTTTGCCAACGACTACATGACCTTCGGTGTCCCTTAAAATAGTCTGATATTGTCATTCTTGTCGGAGATATAAACGCGTGAGTGGGCCGCCTGCCACCAAGCACCATGTTGGAGGTAGTTATGGCCTCGGCAGCAGTAAATCAAACAATGCTATCCTCATGGATTCGGCTTTATACGCAGAAGTCGAACGTTAGATTGGGTTGTGAATATGACCTCTTGAGCAGATAAACTTCTAATCGTCTTAAAATTCGGGGGACTAGCTCTTGTGAGTTATGTGCACAGCTTACTGGTGAAGCTGTGAGAGCAGATGACTGTCCCAAAGGGCAGAAACTCCGTTATAGTCCCAATTGTCAACAGAGGCCCCGCTTCTGTTGTAAAATCGCCATGGTTCTACTCTCTGTCATGTATACTGAGTGCAACAGTTGCGGGAAAGTCAACTAATCCCGCAATAATGTGCAACAAAGCAATACGTGGGCTGCGCCAAGCAAAATTCAAATCTTACTCACAACGCAGTAGGATCCAGCCAGTCCGAGTCATGGCGCAACTGTGCTAAAGTGAACAAGGGCCCGATGTGGTGATTCACTACACTCACGAAAGGAACCGCTGTGCTAACTGTGATCGGCCTTTGTGAGTAGTAAAAGAGCTCTCAAAGGTCCGCTTCGTTTTTTGTCTTCTCGTGCGACTGGCAGGGAGTTGCGTGGTCACATAAGCGTGCGTCAGCCCAGTTGGCCGGTTGCGCGTGTTTCGTAAGCGCGTCTAGTCTCTCGGTCGAGTGCGCTTCGTGTGTCTGGTTTTGAGGACACAATGTGCTAGCCAATTCGTGCTTTGACTAGGCGCCTCGTTTCAGCGTCACGTGCAACATCGCGGCTAGGCAACGCAACCAGGGAAATGCGAATCTATTACACCAACCCAGCCGAGGAAAACAAGACAAGATTTGCTAGAGCGATGTATATAAAGAGCAGAGCACGGTTAAAGTTATAGAGCACACGTATTCACTTGCGGCAACACGTTGCTTGGCTGATTGACGTCATCTGTCAATTCCCGCACACGCGGTCCCCAGTATTTAGCTGCATCTTCGTTCACATCTGTGCAGTAGCGGTGTCATGGTGACAAATCGACTTTGGCAGCTGTCCTGAACCGCGTGGCAATCTGTGTTGTGCATGGCGAATTGATTCCATCAGCTTGCCGCTTGGTCTGCTGTACGCCCACTTAGCGTCTCGAAAATGTGTCGCGGCGTTCGTCCGTTGCGGCTGCTTAAAATCTCCGGAATGCGACCATCATAGAGGGATCAGTACGATCCCAACTGCCCCTAAGTCACTTGCCTCCGTCATTCTCCACTAGCATTCTTGAAAGCTATATTAGCGAGGAACAAGCCAGGTATCGTCGAAACGGAGACAGTCGGGGTAACATCTTTAGCTGTTGGTACACCACCATATTCATTGGCGACATTGACACCATAGGCGCTTTCGACCCGATGGATAGATACGCTCTCTGGGACTGTCTGCTCAGGAAAAGTGCTCGATAAACATGTAAATGTCAGAGGAGCGCTCTATGCGCATAGCGAGGGTTTGTGGCAAACTGTCACCGCCCTACAACATTTCCGGCAGTGTGAAACAATGTTGCCTGCTGTCACCATTTCTTTCTAACTTCGCCAATGATGAGGTGATGGAAAATGTGTTCAATGAGAACCACTTGGAAGGTGTGGAGCTGCTCCCATGTGATCTACTTCTTTAGTTAGAGGACGCCGACGACAGTGCCCTAATCTGTGACAGATCCCAAAAGTGCCATGCGGCACCCAACATATTAGCACTGGCTGTCAGTTGTGTCGGGACTGTTTTGTAAACTGCAAATTCAAAATCCTTTTTTAAGACTAGCAGGGACCCACTCATGCGCTGACACCAATGGGTGGTCAGCTAGAAGTCGATCAGTATTTACGATATCAAGGCAGGTATAGTGGCGCCTATGGAATAAAAGCAAGGCCGAGAAACATGTAGGAAAAGGTTGAGACGCTTTTGCAAATCTCCGCCACATGTGGCGCGGGTGCGACATCACTATAGCCATGAAGGGCAGAGTTAACAATGCAGCCGTCCATTCAACTTGGCCCATCAGATCGACAGACAGAGAAGCTAACTAAGTTTGATTATCGCTGCTTTCGCAGCTTATCTCATGTCTTGTGGGAGCACCGCGCGTGAGCAATGAATGTGTTCGGCGTTGTGTAGTTGGTGCAGGAAGAGTAAGTGAGCCGCTCAGAACGATTAGATCACGCACCAGGCTCCGATGGCTGGGCCATATGTTGCGCATGCCAGCACATTGACTCGCGTGACGTGTTGTTTGCGCGCCGGGGGTGTGGATGGACGAAGAGGAGGGGTGGGCAACCGATGATTTGGTCGAGCGAAATAAGAACCCTCACTTCGAAGTTGGCGTTGCTTGATGCATCCCGATTGCCAGGCTGGAGTCCAAAGGACGATAAATACGTTTGGTTGGTATGGCGAAGAGCCGACCACAATGGGGATTGTATTGTGAGTTTCTTTGTGTCTTCCCCTTCGGCTTAGCTTCCTCGCCAATTACGATCGGACAATCCAAAATGTGAGATTTAGCATTAGGTTTCATGTTTTTAGTATTCTGTAATAATAATAAAACGCAGTAACAGCGCTTCGCTGCCGTGCGGCTACCACCAGTCGCACGCAGGCTGAGTATACCGCGAGGACGCCCACCTCTACGCATAAGTATTTAGTAATAGTTAATTTTTCGCTTTATTTTTGTAGAGCATAATTTCTGCACTGCGGCACGATAGCTGTGGTGTTTCTCCCTCTCAGCTAACGTGTAATGATGATGACCTGGTAATACCAAAAGCTTTTCCATCTCGTCCGAGTCACCGATCTGCTTTAAGTGAAACAAGATACGAAGAGGATGGCTCCTTCATCACGAGGCTTCAACGACGGTTAGAGCGAGAGGCTGGACATTTTGACTGGCAGCGTTGCTGGCCGCCAGCTCCATCTGCTTCCCTTGACGCGTGCTGTGGTGGTCTGTCCCCACATCCCGCTAGATGGTTGGAGAACGCGCCGCATTGTTCTCAAAAGACTGGTCAAAAGAGGCTATGTTGTCTTGAGTGGGATCGATAGCCGTCCCCATCTTCAAGGAGGGTCCACATACAATGTGGTTTCCGTCACTTGCAAGCCTGTGGTGTCGATAATACTTCGCAGGCTATCCCCAACGCACAAATCGCTTACGCAAGAAGGAGAGACTGGGTCCCGGACAGGTTGTGACCGCACCCAACAAATTTTCACACCCCGCTAAATCCTTTAGCTCCACCATTTGTATCAAAAGTCAACTGGATATCCGTGCAACCTTCGATTCTGTCGGCAGGACTGCATTGTGATACTGTACGTTGAGGAATGGCGCCCCCCGAGAAAATCGTTTCTGCACTGCTCGCTCTGTAGTCTGACCTTGGGTACAGTTAGGGCAATGGGAAGTTACCGCCTTCTTTTGGTGTCGCAAGTGACATTCGACGAGGATGTTCTATTTCCCCGTTCCGCTCCAACTGAGATTGAAGTTAACCACAAAATTGCTTCGGAAGATTTGTTGAACGATTGCGTGGAACTTCTCCCAGGTAAAAGCTCGGTGATTCAAGCATCGAAGTATGGCATGCACGGTCCCCATTTAAGTGTAAAGCTCTTATTCAAAACTGACAGATGCCTGTACCTGATCTCACTCTTGGTGGTGTGACACTGGGTGTTGTAGTTTTCTCTTCGGAAGCTGCATCACTGTTGGTGGCGCTCTTAGAGACGAGATTTTGATGCAAATCTCAAGTGCTCGTTTTGATCTCTCTAGGCTGAGGCATTTGTTGCACCACTTTGACATCGGTCTCTGCATCTAAAGGTGGGTCTATTGTGCGACCGTCCGCGCTGTACTGTGGCACGGTTGCGTACCGTACCGTTGACCTACGCCGGATGTCTAGCCTTCAACACCGTTGCTTGCGGTTCAGTGCCTGTATCTGGTAGCCGTACCACGAGCGCAATGTGAGAGTAAGCGTCCTGGATGGAGGCAGTCACTCGCTCGAGAAGCGCGTCTCCTTAGGTCAATAGCGTTGGCTTGGAAGTTCGTCGCACATGCTTGTTCGGCGTCTTCCGCGTCGTTTGCGGTTGCCATCCAGGGCTGAAGGAGGTGGCGTGGTGGACAGCTTACAACTGGAAGAAGCAACATGAAAAAGCTGACAAAACAGTTGGCGCCGGTTGATTGCTCTCGACTCATTAATCGGAGTCAAAGAAATGTGGTGTCGCTGGTTGGAGATCGTGGAAGACGGCCTATGACCGACGTCAGTGACGGACTTGCATTTCTGCGTGCTGCAGTGATTCCCTTTTTCTCCTATAACAAAGCTAACTAACCAAAAGACTGTGAGCAGGAAATCAGACAAAAACGCCTATATTTCCCGAATTCCAATCCTATTTTCCTATTCTGCCATGATTCCGATGGCCTAATATCTGTACCACAGATTATGTCCAATATACTACATCAATATATTACACCTTCAAACTGTAAAGTATTGTTGCAGGACTGGACCAACACACCACTGATTCTGGCTATGGTCGAGCAGCCAAGTGATATGGCTGGTTCACGTACCCTGGTATCCGTGTCACCTGTGGTGGTCACATCACTGGGTTTAGTTCACTTATCAGCGAAGCCCGTGTGGCTCTTCAGAGGCTTAATTATCTGTGGAGACGGAAGAATATCAATGTATCAGTAAAATTGTAAAGTGAATAACATTGCGCAAAAACTGGCGCTACTGCTGGATCAGAGACCTGACCAGTTTGCTGCAAGGATATTAAACTCCTGGCTGTATCTGATCACCAGTGCTCGCAGAAAAGTGCTCACAACTGGTGGAAACAGGGTGAACAATATTGAGGCCCTCGTTGGGCTTTGGGCAAGAAACCCTCTAGTGCCTCACTCGGGTTAGTTGAAGTTTAACCGCTTAAGTTCCTCAGGTAGTCTTTCGTACGCCTACTGAACCGGCTTCTCCGGAGTGCATTATACGATATCGCGGCACGAAGCTGGGCGAAACCGTGAGGTGCATAGTTGATGACATGACACAAACAAATTCACTGAGATTCGGTCAAGCTGGTGCACGCCATTTTTACGGTTGGGGATGGTCAGCATCATCGGTTGTATGTTCTAACAAACAAGGCGCGATCGCGCAGTCACTAGCGTTCTTGCATTCAGCTTCTTGCGTCTAGATGTTTACTCCCATACCATCGCGATTATTTTTATACACTTCTTTCTTGTTCCATTACCTTAGCATTCTATTTGCGTTCGATCGTATGTTCTCACTATTGTTATTTATTGCTAGGATGGCAAGTTAGCTCACCGCATTTCGGTACGATAGTTGGCCATCTCTGTTTGGTTCAGTTCCATTGAACAGCTACGATTCGACCACCGAAGCGCGATGGATCCAGTTGTCACGGCTCACATGGAAAGAATAAGAATAAGTAGCAACGTCAAGATAGTGGGGTTGAAGGCAGACAGAAAGTAAAGAAAAAAGGAAGCAAGAAGTAAATGCACCAAATTAATCAAAATGGAACGAAAAGTATCAACTAGATGCAAGAAACCGAATGTGGGAAACCCACTGATTGCGCGACTGCGCCATGTCTGATACGGTCGCCAACCATTGGTGTAGACCATCCCGAGGCCCCCATCCACGAAGACAGCACGCACCAGCCCGACCAAGTCTCTCAGTCGATTGCTTCATGCCACGTCATGGACTGGCCATCTCGTAGTTTAGTCCAACATGGTGCAGCCACGGCGTGTGATGCACGCCGAGGAAAGCGGTCTACGCGCTTACAGAAGGCATAACCTAGGCGACATAGGCGGTTGTGATTCAGCAAACACTCGAGTGGCGCGCCAGAAGGCTTCTTGCAAAAATCGACTGACGGACCTCAGCAGCGCTCATCCGGTGTCCCCACCAGACGTAGCTCACCGTCTGGTGAACTACCCATCACTATTTTCAATTTGGGGTCTACGCGAACCACAATGTTAGTGGATTGAGATCGCTGGACATGGCTAGCAACCGGTCACGGACTCGCTTGTAAGAGTTAACTTATAGGTGAGTAAAAATGGTGGCGAAATAAGGCAATGAAATCTATTAGGAATCTGCTTCGTGTATGTCACCTTTTCCTCACGCAATAACTATTGGTTTGTGACCATGTTGTTGGAAAGTTATGGATGCATTGACCCTAAGATTTGTTTGAATCATTGAGATTTTAAAACACTTCCTTGTTTTTCCTCTTGCATTAGTAGAGTAACTACGAGTGGATGGTAGATCAAAATGATGGAGTACTAATATGTAGCTATTGAGAAAGGAGCTAGTGAAGTTTAGCTTTATTAGTCGATCTAACTTACCCTAGACGGATTAAAGCAGGTCTATGAGCAGCAGCTGTAAGTTGCAACCATTTCAGAGAGTTTAAGATTCTGGTGTTCGAGGCTAATCGAGGTGAGTTCATAACCGTTAGCCCCTATTGAGGATAGCCGTGATTTGAAGAGAGAGGAGTCTTACAAAATTTAGGTAGTGACGCTGAGAACGAACTTGTTGAGTCATCAATCAGCTGCACGTGAACCGTCGAAGTACATTACGGTTCCGTAACACTGATATATGCCGAGACCCCCTGTGCAAGGAGGAACATACAAACAGGTTCGTTTCTCAGACTGTGTTAGTGTTTGCTATTTTCCACATAGTATACCTTACACCTTTTCATGCTCCTACACGCGTTTTTCAGAATCCACAAAAAGGACCAAAACGCTTTGAAACTAGCAGAAAACGAAACTATTTGAAAACCCAAAAAATGCCTCGTAGTTTTTTCGCAGTACATTCTTTTGTGTATAGCTATGCATTCACACCGTACACTTCCACATTGTTTTCCAGGTAAACACCGTCGGTTGGTTACCCCTTGGTGATATGTTGCGCCGGATCCCCACACCCCAACATGGACCAAAGCGAATTCCTCGCTTAGCCATCTATCCGGACCTTAATGGACTGTGTCCCGTAGTAAGGACATAAGTGGGATCCCGCTACGATCCCATGGTATCAGTGCTCCCCCAACCACTGCATCAGGTCTCACCACCTAGTCTCGCAAAAGGCTAACCGACGACGGATAGTAAACATGTAGATCGAAGGAATGCTTGCAGTCCCTTCTAGGGTGGGTTATGTAGAAGTCTTCTCCAGTTCGTCGGCGTAAAATTTTAAAATTATTATGAAATTGTACGCCAAGGCAACCGGAGCGGGGTTTGGACCAGTATGTCGAGTTCATTGTCTTGAACCGAGTACAGCAATCTTTCTTGATGACTTGCGACCACTTCGTGTGTTGCGCATTTTCGTTCCCCCCAGTTAGTAAATCTGTTAGTGTCGTTTTTTATAGCTAGTCCAACAGGGAATCTTAATGTACAAGATAAAAGCTTTCTTGCAATGCGAACTGTCTTCTGGAACCGCTATCTACGCTGCCGTTAAAACATTTAATGATGGAGCCGAGTAACAAAGGTTTGCACTTCTCTATAGCGCCCAAGTGTTACCTGAGGGGCTGAGAAGTAGGCACGCCAATACCTGCTCTCTGTCGAGCAACTGAAGTACGACCGAGTCACGGTGAGTTCGCTTTCATTATCATTCGCCCTGACAAAAGAATGTGATCAATGGAAATTAGAGAGCTGAAGAAAGGACCTTCGTCAGCTCCATCACATCCCAATCATAGCAGATGGATGCGCAACCAAACAACAAGTTAGGTTGTCACAGTTGCATAAGAAACAAAATTCTAGCAAAGTTAACAAGTAGAAATCCAACAATCGCTTAAAACATTCCTCAGTATGCGCGTTGACAACGGAATCAAACAAGGAGTTCAAATTGCTCACCACACGAATCGATAGGGTAATACAAGAGCGAAGCCTGGGTCTCCCAGGTCTAAACAGTTTCTAGCAGTGGACCCGAGTTGAACACTCAGTGTTACTCTATAAGAAACCTTGGAGCTCGATTCGCATCTCACCTCGCAGAATGCGCCGGGCGTAGATCAGATCGCATCGGCGACGACGATATGCCAGAGAGAACATATTCAAGTGCTGAAAACGAATGCGACATGGCAAGTGTCGTAGCTCAAAAATGCACTTAGAACCGCGTCTCTGAACTTTCTCAATCAAGCCATGTTCAATCTTCGTAAGCGGATGAACTGCGGGTAATCTATATTCGAGGATTGGACGCAAATCTCCAGGTCAATAGTGAGATAGCTCTTCGGACAGGGCACAGTAGTCTGTTGGCCGCGGCAACACTTCTCAAGATGTCCTGGGTCGTTTTTAGATCAGGGGATACAATAAGCCCAAGGTCTTCTTCATGTTTCACAGTATTAAGCAAATAACCGCCATGGTAAACACCGAACGGTTCAGTAGCACCAGTGGGAAGTAAAGAACATGTATCGCAATTTAATTTTGCGGCACAGTAGCTGAGGTGTTCTCCACCTCCAGCTAACGTGTATGATGATGATGATGATGGTGATCGCAATTTATAGGCAACTGCCATTTAATTGACCAAGCGTGCAGCAGATCAAGTGTATTTAGGAGTAGGTCAGCATCTTCTGCGCTGGATACCTTCATGCATAACTTCAAATCGTCAGCATAGATCAAACATTCAGTCCGTAGAGTTGAAGGAAGGTCGTAAATAAAGAATTTGAACAACTCTGGTCCAAGAACAGTACTATGAGGGATGCCACTGCTCCTAAGAACGGGGGCAGAATACGTACTATTGACCTTAACTCGCATTACTCGGTCTGGAAGGAAATCAGAGATCCACGAGAGTACCTTCCTGGGGACACCAATTCCCTGAAGTTTGAACAAAGGCCGATCATGAGGAACTTTGTCAAATGCTTTGCTGAAATCAACGTAGATGACATTTATATGTTTGTCCGCTTTCAGTGAGTTTGCCCAATTCGCTCTGGCAACAAGCAAATTAGTGGTACATGAGCAGTAGTAATCACACTCCGATCGTCGAAGTGAAGGCTGAGCTCTCTTGAAACCCCGTGTTATAAGTTCACATAGTACAGATGTTAAGAACGATAGTTTGCTGGGTCTTGGCGATTCCCTCCCTTATATATGGGCTTGACAATGCTCAAATTCCAGGCTAAAGGAAGACGTTCGAATTCAATAGAGCAACGAAACACATGACAACCTGGGTCTACAATGTAATTAGCCACGGTCTTGAGTAACAGAGGGTGCAGACCATCAAGACCGGGAGAGGTGAAGAGGGAACTGAGTAACAGTTTCCGTACTGATCTCAGAATGATCCAGCAAAGAGGAACACGAAAGTGAGATGTCGGAAAACGGAGTTTCATTCGAATAAACGAAGGAATACGGTTGAGACAAAAGATTCGCTTTAGCAGTATCCTCATGAAGTAAGACAGCGTGTTTACTGGAATACAGAGATGGAATGCCATTACCACCTTTGGTGCCTCTTTCCAGATATGAGAACAGTTTGAGGGAGCACCTGGACTGCACAGCCGATTGAAGCTCGTCGTTTTGGCGATTCTCCCGCTTCTTTAGGATACAAAGGTACCTAAGCGTTTTGTATTCCAAGTAGTCGGCCGTCGATTGTGTACACTTGAATCGATCCCATAATTTGGGTCTTTTGTTCATCAGAGACCTCAACTGTTTGTCGATCCAAGGAGAACCTCATGTTGGACCTCCTATTTTAGAAGTGGGAACAACCTGGTTGATTAGAGAGACTATTTTTGTGTACACTTAAGTCCAAACATCGACAACATTTTCAAAAATGAGGAGTGGTCCAGTCCAGATTAGAAGCAGCCACCTGTAGACGCTGCGTATCAGTTCGCCAGAAATCACCTTGATCATGAATGGAAAATCGGCGTGCTCATTGGAAGGAAACAGCACAGTGATCCCTCTTACCAATAGGTTGCATAACAACCAGGTCGGTGACATCTGATGGCGTCGGGGAGGGCAGTAGATCAAGAATGTGGGGCGTGTGGCCTGAGAACAAACGAGTGGGTGAAAATACGTTGCAATTGAGAGCAGTTTGAAGGAAAAGAGCATGGAAAGAGTCAAAAGGAAGACCACAAAACAGCAGGTCGCACTTAATGCCAGGTGCATTGAAGTCTCCAGCAATTAAGAAGTCCTTACCTTTGGCGTGTGATTTAATTGAATCCAGTAAAAGAGCTCCTGAACCCAAGAGAGATCTATAGGCGACACAGACCAGGAGAGATCTACGTCCGGCACCACAAAGCTTAAAAATCTCCATCTATATTACAAGTAGCATCAAGTAAATGTGCCTTGAAGTCCGCACTCTAATAAAGTATCACGCCACCACCTGGTCTCGCTGCGTGGCGATCAGTCCGGGAGAAGTGATATTCAGGGATATATACTTCCGAGTCACGGATGTTCGGGGACAGCCACGTCTCAGAGTAAGCCATCAAGTCAGGGTGATTATCGATGCAAAGAAGTTGAATCGTGTTAAATTTGTTCCGCAAACTGCGCATATTAGCGGACAACACACTTAAACCGTCCTTCGACCTTACTGCATGGGAAGGACAAGGATAGGTTTCCAGACGGTTCTTGGGATTTTCCGAACCATTCGAAAATCCACAATGTGAAGAGCCGTTTCACCATTTGCCCGGCACGTTCGGTTCATTAACTGCACTCTTCATTTTTATCTGATCCTCATGCGACAGATCCCTCAGCACATAAAACGAATCTTCTTTAAGACGTAAAGTGCGTCCGAGGATGCGACTGCATTCATCTTCGTTTTGTCACACGATTTTGAAAGGGTGAGACTTTGCAGAGTCCTGAATACTTAATACTGCTGAATACTGTATTACAGAGCAAGCAGAAATGAATTCTGTACAACTCTTTCGAAATATGATGAAAAACGTTATAAAAAATTGTCAGCCGTGAATATCATTATCGTTCTCATGTAACATATAAAATATCTGACTCACGGTATTGCAGAACTCACAAATGTCACATGGCATCGTAAGTGTGCAATCGTTCTCTGAGTCGAATAGTGGTAAAATGTAAATCTAAACGTTTTGAGCTGCTGCATAGATGTTGCATCCATTACATGTTCAGGCAAAGTGTTCCAAATATTTACCACTCTCCGTTCGAAGCACAGTGGGTGGGGGAATCGCTTCACATCCGGGACGACAAGTTTGTATCTGTCCGCGTGTGCTGCATGGCCCTCGTAAGTGCAGCATTGGCCTCAGCATGGGGAAATCACTGAGATGTAGAATACGGTCATAATGAAGTCGACTAGCACCCGACGGTAGTACAAGGCGTAAAGTCCTAGTTACCCGCACTGGTCTTCATGGTTTTGTGTATTCCCTTCAACAAACTGCTTTTGTTGCGCCAGTTGAGATGGCTCGGTCACGTCCTACGCATAGCACCTGAGCGTCTAAAGCGTCACGCTCTATTCGATGGTCAAGGACCTGGCTGTAGGCGACCGCGTAGTGGTCAGCCTTTCACTTGGCGGCAGTACATGAAATCGCTGCCGTCGTGTCTAACCGCCGTTGGATCCGTATGTCGTCCAAGATGGGGAGCCGAAGATGAGGAGTGCCAACGGCTTAAACCTCTTGAAGACATGGCCCGCAACCGGAAGCAGTGGAAGAATTGTGTACAGTATTGTACTGATTAATATGTTTAATACTGGTTGGCGGCATCCGGTTTCGGATTCGCCTGTTACTGTGGCCAGCCACAGGACGCCTGCGCCTACAGAGGGACCATAGATGGTTTGCGCTACACCACCTACAGCTCCATCCACACACCCCATATCCAGTGTAAACCCGAAGAAATAAGACCGGGAGGCATGTGGATGGGAGCCACGTTTCATCAACGAAGCCGGCCTGCACTCATCATCATCATCATACACGTTAGCTAGAGGTGGGAAACACCTCAGCTACTGTGCCGCAATACAAAGAAAAAAGGAGAGAAAAAAACAACTGGTGAAAGCTGGCTGAGCTACCGGTAACGGATGGGCATCGTTCCGGTAAGCTACCAGCCGGATGCTGTGCATCCAAAAAAAATTATTATGCAAAATTATATAAGGCTAAGTAATGAGATCGTGGTTGGAGGGGGAGGCTAAGAGGGATGGGGTGGGACAAAGAAACTCACAGCACGAACGCCACTGAGGTCGGCTCATAGCCATTTCAGCAAGTGTGTCCAACCAAACGTGTTCATCGTCTTTCGGACCCCAACCAGGGAGCCGAGACGCTACAACCGAGGCCAGCTCAGAAGTGAGGGTCTTCATTCCTCTCGACCAAGTCATCGCTTGGCCATCCCTCCTCTTCTTCCATCCACACCCCCGGCGTGCAAACAACACACGTCGCGGAAGTCGGTGGGCTGGCATGCGTAACACGTGGCCGAGCCATCGGAGCCTGATGCGTGAAATAACGGTGCTGAGCGGTTCATTTCCTTTTCCTGTGCCATAAACAAGGCGTCGAACACGCTCGTTACTCACGCGGTGTTCCCACCAAATGTGAGCTAAATTACGAAGGCACCGGTGGTCGAACGTAACTAGCCTCTTCAGGTCCGCTGCTTTAAGCGGCCAAGTTTCACAACCGTAACCGGCCTGCATTCCTTCACAGGCAAACACAAGCACGCTGTATTTGGGGAATTAAGCGCACACAAGACGATGACTGGACCGTAGTCCGCTCCACACTGAGTGCATGGAACCACTATTTGAGCCTAGCACGACCACAAGGACCGTGCACCCCGTCCCCTCCAGCAACGACCAACTGTCTCCTGGAACCAGATGGATGAGGCAGTGGGTAGTAAACAGGTAGGCACCTTGTCAACATGTATATCAAGTGCAGCCACACCGGGGATATAAAGCAACAGCCAATCATTTGAGAGAAGGATAAAGAAAATAAACCGAGTAATGCATAAGGAAACGTGAGCATATGAAATAAGTTGTTAACAGAGGATCCGAGATAAGTTCACGAGGTCAGAAAGTACATTTTACGGAAATAACACAAACACAAAAATGTTATGGAAATTAACTACGACTGGCTTAAGCGAGGTGTGCAAGTTTATAGAAGAGCGTGCAGGTGGACATTTATATGAGAAAGAAAAGCATTAGGACAAAATTGAAAACCCACCACCTGAAATAAAGAGACTTAGCATGCAAGCACGCGGTTAGTAAATCGAATGCAGCCTACCTACAAACGATGCGCTGGTTCTGCCTACGTTTTCTGCAGGACCCGTCGTCGCTTCGGTAGTGGTCCCGAGTGGCCTCGCTTATGGCTCACTAAGCCTGCCTGACTCAGGCACCCGCGACCGCATGTGGTACAGCACCATGCGCTTAATGTCGATAGAGTACAACCCATCGTTGCTTGCCGCTTCCCATGTTTAATACTACAAACATTAAAAATGACAAACAAAAGAGAAAAAGCGGCGTGTGAAAAACAAACTAAAAATGCTTTGTTCTATTTTTGGTCAAAATGTTCCATTCTTCCTGCGAGATATTAGCCGAAGTGTGTTGCTCACCTTCAACTACCATGCCACGATGATTATGACTCGATGATGGTCCCTTATCTGCTGACCTCCATGGTTTTATGTTGGCTCTATGTCTAGTTGATAGACTGCTGAGATTACGTACCTATCTACTGGTCTTCATACCCCAGTCACGTAAACTCGGGATGAGCCAGGTAGCAACAAGTTGCACCCGTTTGATATTTCGTGCGTCGCCCAAAGTAATCGAAAAGTAGGCGGGCGAACCGTACTCTAGCATTGGTCTAATGATGGAAGAGAAGAAGCGAGTGATAACCTCTTCAGACCATGTGCCGAAGCCACGTTTAAGCGACCAAAGCATGCGCAGTTCGTTACGATATAGCCTGTTTGTGTTGTCGTAGCGCGAGAGTACACCTAGGTCATTCACGGAGGGTGTGGGATATAGCGGTTGGCTATCAAGGGTGCAGGTTCGGCCGTCAGCACCCTTCCCCAGGCTCATCAATACAGACTTGGCTGGGTTGACAGGAAGATGAACTTCTGCAAACCATGTTGACAGGCGATTGAGGTCTTACTGAAGTACGCCACAGTCCTCGAGAGCGTCAATTTCTCTCCAAACCTTCATGTCGCCCGCAAACAAGGCACACGACGACCGGAAAAGCTGAGGAAGATCGTTGATGTGGATCAGGAACAGAGTGGGTCCCAGCACGGTGCATTGAGGCACGCCACTTGTAGAGGGATACCAGTCAGTTAGATAGTCGTCCACCTGTACCCTCCACTTCGTCCCACAAGTCGCGGATCCACCGGTACAGTGAGCCACCGACAACGCACATCCTGAGTTTGTGAAGGAGAACCTCATGGCTGATCTTGTCGAACGCGTTACAAAAATCGATTAATATCACGTCGACAGACTTCCGCTTGCTTACTGCCCTCAAGTACTCATGCTTCGTCACAAGCAGGTTTGTAATGCATGAGCGACCGTGCAGTGCGGGCATCAGGACCTCTTCTGACTGTACAAAGTGCATCAGTCCCTTATTCACGACTTTCTCAGCAACCTTTGCCAAAATAGGTGTCAGACGAATTGACCTGTAGTTTTCAACTTTACTAAGGTCGCCGCCTTTCGGAATAGGCTTTAGCACCGAACATTTCCAGTCAATAGGCAACGAACCATCGGATAGCGACCTGCTGAAAAGGTTAGTCACGAAACTAGAGATGATGGTCGAAAAAGATTTGAGAATCAGTGGATGAAGCCCAGCAGGTCCGGCAGGTTAGGTGCCATCAAGGCTGGCGAGTAGTGGAAATACCTCTTAAACGCCGCAATCCAGACTGTCGAGTTGGATAAAAGTGATACACGTCGAACTCGGAACAGGCATCTTGTCATTTGTAAATACAGAAGCAAAGTGCGCTGCCAACGCGGATGCACTCTCAGGGCTGGAGATTAGGGGCTGTCCGTCCGGGCTATCCATCAATGGCACATTACCTTCCAGGTTCAGGCATCGCTTCACGTAAGCAAAGATTCTCTATGGGGCAGTCTGCGGCGATTGCGAGCTGCTCTTCGAAAGGTCTGTGCTTATTCCTTTTTGCACTGTTGCAAAGGTTTCGCTGACTTTTATACCCTTCGTAGTCACTGGCAGAGCCAGAGAGGAGAAAGCTGTCCCACAGTCTGCGCCGCCTCTTAGCCAGATTTCCATATTCCTTGTCCTCGGTCCAACTTTCCGACATTTCAATGGCACAAATTAAGAACACAATGATGTCAATCTCTCTTTCATAAACATCAACACTTCCACAGATGCATCCTGAGACCAATCCAGTTACCTCAACTGATAATCCAACACGTGAAATGTGGTAGTTAACTTGGCACAAAACACGTGTGAGGGCATTTGCACGGTATCCGACTATCTTGGAATAAGTATCACAGGGTGATTGCTTCGGAGTTGTGAATAATTGGAAAATATAGTGGCGACTAACTGATGGAGAAAATGGCGATAGCAAGATCGTCGACACCAAGCGGCGAAAACACAAGTCTCTGGTCGAAAAATTCCGAATCAGAAATGAAAATGAATTGTATCTAAATTTTACGAAGTAAAATGAAACTTGGGCTCTACACCTTGTCATATCGCCGTGTTCGAGTGGATCTTATCATGACCTACCGTATTTTACATCTCGGTCATTTCCCCATGCTAAGGTCGTTACTCCACTTGCGAGTACCATGCACCACACGTGGGCACAGGTACAAACTCGTGGTACCTGATCTGAAGAAAATCCCACACCCCCTGTGTTTCGAGCGGAGGGTTGTGCACGCCTGGAACAGTCTGCCAGAACACGTTGTCGAGGCCGAATCTGTGCAGAAATTCAAATCTTTGTTGGATTTATACTTCGCTAACATACGTTTCAGAGAACGGTTGCCACTTGACAACGATATCACCCACTTGTGACTCACTGTGTAAACAAGTATTTTGTGTGCTACAGAAGGAGTCGCTGAACCATCTCAGGATAACCACCGGACGTGTTTATTTTTTTAATGTTTCTTGATTATCACCCGATGGAGTTGTACAGAATTATTTTCTACTTGCTCCAAAATACAGTATTCAGTATTCATCCTCATCAAACAGCAGTAAAATCGCAATCAGCCGACCATTCAGATATGTCGACCAGCTGTCCGGAAAAGCAACAGACGGCCGTTTCGCCCTATTGGGACTCATCAGTGGTGCGCATCCTTCGGTCCTCTGCGGAGGATCGAAACCATGACTGCTAGTGGCTCTTGCCAATTCACGATAGTCAGATACCGTCCTCCATGGCGCAGTTGCATAAGCTGCGGGCTAGTTGGAAAGAGCCACTAGCAGTCATGGTTTCGATCCTCCGCAGAGGACCGAAGGATGCGCACCACTGATGAGCCCCAATAGGGCGAAACGGCCTTCTGGTGCTTTTCCGGACAGCTGGTCGACATATCTGAATTGTCGGCTGATTGCGACGAACAAAAATACTCACCAAAATCCTTCCATTCATAAGCAGTAAAATCATCCGTTTTAGTAACGCTTCATCGTCTAGGATCTTTTCAACTGATGTGGCTTTGGAAGACTCCGGCATATGTACAAATATAAAGCAGCGGTTACGAGAGGGGCGATAGGAGTCATTAGATGCCTGTTGCTTAGGAGAAATCAATTTGCCCTTAAATTCTTCAGTTGAATGACACTAACAAGAAGCTGCTTAATCTCCAATTACGAAGAAAGCTTGGATTTGACACTAGACTTTGCTTTTGGCTTCGCTTCTCGCATGTCTGAGTTAGGGCTGCATGACGGCGCCGCGACTTCTTGTACCACAGATGAATAGGTCCTGACCAGAGGCGCGGCATGTTGACTAGGAACATTTGCTGAGATGTGGCACTACTTTGCTTACCGGTGGGTTACGAACCCACAACAGGGGGAAAAAGAATCCGCAGGTAAGACTGAGTACGGAAACAACGCAGTGTGAGGAAGAGGGACGGACTAAGCGCTGGTAAACCGGCAACCAGACGCCTGTTGCTGATTGTTATCCTGCAATAGTCACAAAAGAAGGCGATACCTTGAGAGGTCCATTTTAGCTGTCCATACAAGCCCGGACAGATACCATAGTAAGCAGCGTGAATCCAACCACTAGAGAAGGAACACTACGGTCTTGGATCGGTGATTGACACTCCTACTAGAAGCAACAGAAATCATGTAAAAATGACAGGCGACGAAAATCAGCGGAAATCAGAAAAAAAGCATCGTTCAGACGCAAGAAACAGGTCGGATAACAAGTCGCTACTCATGTGTAAAGGAACCAACGGGATAAGATATCGAGGATGACAAAAGCGACGAATGGAGACTTTTGTTAAACGTTAGACTCCAGAAAAAACCCCTCAAAGTATAGCACGGGAAAAATGCGCGCGTAAGAGAAAGATCGGACGGATGATTTGAAGTTATTAAAAGCTAACTGGGTGTTTCCATCCGGCAAAATGACGCGAGAACTTGCATCTTCTCCTCACACTATTTGTAATCAACATGCCACATATTTGGACTTTTGATGCTGTTACTTTTTCAAACCTTAGTAAAGGCCCAATTAAATAACAGACGTACTCGCCGGCTTTTAGGGAGCCCGTAAACAAAGTATGTTACGAAGGCACCTAAGTTTGCGAAGACCAGACCCAAAAGAAACCGCACCACACGATCTGCGAGCACAGAAACGTGGACGTCACAAAAGCAACTGCATCTGATCAGAAAGGAAAAAACGTCGGACCATGATATGTAAGCGAGTCGTTCAACAACAAAGCTAAGTCAAACTTCACCTGGTTTACGAGGAACGCCAGCAGGTATGACAACGATCTCGGATCCTTTGAGACATTCTTGTATTTCACTGGTATCTTGATGAGCGGTCACGCGAGCTGGGGTTTCAATGTGGCTCAGATCCGCTGCAACGCCTCTAACGTGGGCGATATCGTAAAGGGACAGTTGAGTGACCAATGGAGACTGTTTCAGTAGAAGAGACAAGGGCTGACCGATTCCTCCACTAGCACCTAAAACTGCTACCTTGTGAAAATGCTTAGGAAAACCATGGTAAACATTGTTCTCATACCTTTAAGGATGTAGAAAAGCACCTACGAGAAGGTACATAACGGCGCACAAAACATGCAGCTGAGAACATTTCACGTCGGGTCCAACGGGCTCACAAGACGTCAACGAAACAGAAACAGCCTTGATTGCTGGGTACATCTGCAGCTAAGCCACAAGGTTATTGTCCACATTTAGATGGCGATCTCAGGTGCATATGCACGCAACGTCTATGATACATGCATAATGAAGCTAGATTATGACGGAGAGACAACAACTGCTTGCTTACCACTTTAATTATACATGACAAATTTTCAAACGTTAACTTTTACTTTGTGCACTTTTTCAATTGTTTGCGAATGTTGGGCAGTTATGATTATGTAAATATTACGTTTAGTAGCTTTTAGGCTCACGCATTAAAGTTATAAGGCAGAGTTATACCGACAATTCAAATGCGCGCGTAACGTGAGAAGCCATGACCCTGTAATAGTACATACTAGTCACTCAATTCAAGGATGGGCTTTATGCACCCATGAATGGTGAATATTTAACTCTAACACACACGAAACGGGCATACCCAAGTAGTTCAAATTCAATTGGAGCCGGAACCGCAGAATGATCCCGTCCCTGCTAGCACGTGACGAAGAAAAATCTCCGTCAGACTGAGCAAAATCTTCGTTTTGCTTCGTCATTGGCGACGCGCTGACGAACCTTTACGAAGAAAAATCTTCGTAAAGGTTCGCCATTGACGAAGCAAAACGAAGGTTAATCTTCGTTTACCTTCGTCAATGACGAACCCTTACGGAGATTTTCCATCGTTTACCTCCGTCAGTGACGAACCTTTACGAAGGTTGGTCTTCGTTTTGCTTCGTCATTTACGAACCAATAGAAAGGCAGTCCGTCGACTTTCTATGTAGATGCATGATTGGTCCAAAATTAATACAAAGGAAGTTGTTCGATCTGTGTGTTCGATCTGTAGTCTGTGGTTGGCTGTGTTGCCCGCGTACCCGCTTTTGAGGAGGCGTCCGGGAGTAGAATGCTCACGGTAATCACGCATGTCATGGCTTCTACAGATATGCCGCTGTGGGATTTCTGCGTGGTCAGTTACACGCAAGACGGTGTGTCCCAGGTGAGCACAATTAGCAGCAGGTGGCTGTTGGAAGACGGGCAGCATGGTATTTTGCCCAACCTTCCCCTGTTCGATTACCATCAGGCGGTGCGCGAGCACAGATACCCCATTGCGGATTGCAAAATGTTTCCAGTGACGGTGCTTCATCGTACAGGTAAGCACATTCATTTAATCAATTGCAGTGCATTTCGATGACGCTCGCCTAGTGGAGAGGACGGTCGCTGATCAACCTCATGGGACGGACACGGATTGCACCATCCCCATGCAAACATCACCGTAACGAGTTGTGTAATGCGCTACACAAGTGATAACGCAATGCATTGCAGACGCCTGCCAGCGAGACTACGTGATTCTGGGGACGATAATCCACCAACAAGGAAAAGACGCAGTAACGCTCCCGCAGCTGCAAGCTACGGGAGGTACCCTGATTTCTCGTTAGAGGAGTTGGCGCGGCTTAGCACGCCTACTCAGAATGTAGATGACGTCCAGGAGGATGCCGACATGCGTAAGTTCTTATTATATATGAAAGCGTTACTGTGACGTCCCTTTTCCGCAGTAGGTCCCTGTAATGAGATAGCCATTCAAACGGAGGGTATCACATGCTGTAAGTCTTCACGTTCTGCGCTTTAGATACACGCCCTGGCAGGCAGGTGTCATGAAACAGTCAAAAGGGTTATGCACACATTGCACGCTGTGGTCGTTATGGAAGAGCTTCTTACTTGCGACGAACTCCGTCGAGAACTGGTAAGTCACCTTGGGGGATTTTGCATTCATGACTTAGACTACTCGCATGAACTCAACACCCGCGGGCACGGTAGCCGAGGCTGTTCTATACATGCTGGACAGGGTAACGAACAGAGATATCTTGCGGCAGCTAAACTTCGCCGGGGCCAACAATGCCATACCATTCAAGAAGACACACATTCAGTGCGCTTCAAGTTAACTCAGATAACCTTTTCCACATTACCTTCCTTCACAGAAGTTATCGTTAACCGCTTTGGGTACACGGGCAACGCCGTTGCGAACGGCGTTTGCAAATGGCTGCAGATTACCCGGAGCAACATGCACCGACGTACATCTGCCACATCCAGCAGTCATGATTCCCAGGTACTGTGTACTTTTAATGCCGTACGTAACGGTTTCCTTTACAGCCTTTGGAATTTATAGATTTGGACAATCAATGCATCCGGGAACCACCGACAAACACGTAATTATTTCCCTGCATAGTAATATACATTTGTAACCCTTTCCTGGTGTGCTTCAATTGTTGTCCGGGATTTCCGCGGATAGTATACCATGTCACCATCTCGGCGCGTATTGTGACTATGGCTTCGGACTACTGTGTGACTGGAAGGAAGGCACTTCAGGCCATGCTCTTTTATTTATCAAAAGCCAGGGAAAACTACGTTGCGCGGTTTCATATTTCGCAGTAGGTGAAAACCTACGCTCGTTCCCACTTCCATTAATACGTCTGCCAGCGTTGGCATTGTTGTGGGATTGAATGCCTCACCAAATCGGTATTGGCCCCCTGGTCATTTCGTTACGTAGTCGGACAGGGAGAGGGGAAATCCGGCTGCAAATACGCAATGGGTAAGTGGGCACTGTACTCTTCACAGAAGTCTGCTTATGTATTGTTATCAATTATTGTGTGTCGCCATTTTTATAACGTTTACAGGGCAGTGCACGGCAAACGTACTACCGTTCCCGGTAGGTTATGAATGGGAACCGTAAACACTAATAGCTTCATAGCGATTTGTTAGAATCATTTTGCCTAGGCCATAAGGGGAAACCTCTTCTTGTAGGCTTCGCGAAAGCCTTCGTATGTACTAAGGAAAACCTTCGTATTGGCTCGTCAATACGGGGAACAACGTTCGTACATACTAAGAAAAATCTCCGTATTGTTTCGTAATTACGGAGCGCAGCCTTCGTATTTACTGAGAAAAACCTTCTTATATACTTAGAAAAACCTCCGTATTGCTTTGTATTTACGAAGAGCAGCCTTGGTATTTACTAAGAAAAACCTTCGTATTGCGCCGTGAATACGGGGAAACGCCTTGGTGTTTACTAAGAAAAACCTTCGCATTGACTAAGGAAAACCTTCGTATTCGCTTCGTCATTACGAAGGCTGCGTTTCGTATTGACGGAGAAAAATCCTCGTTTACCTCCGTAAGTGCGGTCCGTCTGTCATGCGATTGGTTGCGTATGCCGTACGCAATCACGTACGCACCATAAACTGTACAAGCCATTGGCGGACAACTACCTTCGTATTCCTCGTGTCACTCAACGGCAAACACTAAGCTTTTACGAAGCGAAATCTCAGTTTACCTTAGTAAAACCTTCGTATATCTTCGTACTGTGTCCGGACACGTATGACTAAGAACAAACTTCGTATACCTCCGTATTTGCTAGCAGGGGTGAACGTTACACCTTCGAACTCATCAGATTCAGATTCAGATGGACTGGAACGATGTGAAAATCCCTTGAGTGTCCCTTCTTGAGCAAATCGTTGAGCCAGGAAATGACAAGGTGCTAGGTCTTAATAGATATAAAACAAAAATACGAAACACACAATGATCAACCAAGTACTGCCCATGTTCCCTGCACTAGCAGTCCCCGCTGTGTAGGTTACGTGAAGTAAGGAAGAAGTAGAAAGTAAATTTAAGATAAAGGGGAATGAAATTTATTTAAATGAAGGATAACACCAAAGAGTGAAGTGAATGACAGAAAAAGAACTAAAAGTTTGAAGATGGATATGGTCAGGAGAAGGGAAAAGTTTCGTGTTGCCACCCATGCGCGTCTAACTGACGCTGGAAACCCTTAACCGTAAGTTCACCATCTGGAAGCGAGTTCCAGCGCTCGATAACTTGACGCGGTAACCGAGTTTCCGCCTTGATCCGGTCAGAACGCGGCTTGTATAGCTTCATGAAATGATCGCGAAGACAACGCAACCTAGCCGTGCTAAATGGCCAGCTCAGGTCCGGTCCAACCTTCCCTGTTAAAATGCGGTAAGTAAGGATTAGATCTCCTCGAAGCCGTATGTAATGCATTGAATACATGCCCAAGCTAAGTAGACGCCCGGGGTACGATTGCACCCGCAACCCCTCGAACAATTCGGTACCATCTCTCAAAACCCTCACAAGCTCCATTTTGTCCCGAACAACATGGCATGCGGTGGATTGAGCTGCCAAAGGACAGCCCGATGAACACAACGATGCACATGCTGGATCAAACAATACTCATATGCCTTGCATTAGCAGCCCCTGCTGTGTTGTCCATGTGAATATAAGAAAACAAAAAGGAAATATGGGGATTGACAAGCTTACCACATTGCAAATGTAATATTGAGATGCAAGCGAAAATGAATTAAGTAGAAGTAGTAATAAACGAGTAAAGTTTAAGGAAGGGAGGGAGATTTTTCAAAATTTAGTCCAAGGGCATTCCGTCGATTTTCAAACTCTTTCCTCGGCGGTGCCCTTACAACTTCTGCGGGCAGTATGTTCGAATAACCAATGCCGCTACGCGAATCAGGTTCAGCTGGGACTGGAACGATTAGAAAATCTCTTGAGTATTTTTTGAGCGGATCGTTGCTTCAGGGAATGATAAGGTGCAACGAGGTCTTGATGAACCTGAAACGAAACACCCAGAAAACACCCTGGTCAACCAATTACTGCCCCCGTTCCCTGCACTAGCATTCCCCGCTGTGCAGAAAGAAAAGGGAAGCATATGAGGAAGAAAGTCCGTTATATGAAGAAGAACCAAGCGAGTGAGAAAAATGACAGATTATGGATTCAAAATTGAAGATGGATATGGTCAGCAGAAGGGAAAGGTTTCGTGTTGCCGCCCAGGAGCGTCCAACTGACACTCGAAACGCTTAACCGTAAGTTCACTGACTACACTTTTTGGAAGCGAGTTCCAGCGCTGGATAACTCTATGCGTTGGCCGAGTTTTCGCCCTTAGCTGGCCAGAACGCGGCTTGTGTAGCTTCATGGGATGACCGCGAAGACAACACATTCAAGACGGGCTAAATAGCCAGCACAAATTCGTTCCAACGTTCCCTGTCAAAAGGTAGTAAATAAGGATTAGGTCTCCTCGAGGCATTCGGTATTGAATTGAATACATACCCAGGCCAAATAGACGCTGTGGGTACGATTGCCCTCGTAACCTCTCGACCAATTTGGTACCTACTCTCCAAAGCCTCCCCAGCTCAATTTTGTCCCCATCAACGCTGGGCGGGCAAGCCTAAACGCAGTATTCCAGATGTGGCCGAACGAAAGTTGAGAACAGCTTCACAAATATACCGTCAGTTAAGACCCCGAAAGAACGCCGTATTAACAACAACATGCAGAAGTCCCTACTTGCGGCCTTCTTCCAGTTGTCACCAGAATGCAAAAACGAGGAATGGAGGACGTCTAGGTCTCCCTAGTTGGCGCCAAGGGAGCGTTCGCCCCACCGAACACGTATCCTGAAGGTGGGAAACCTTCTCCTATACGAAGGACGGAACACAGCCTGCGTGATGGGCGGTAGCCACAAAGTAGACAAATCTCAGTCTGTCCAGGGCGTGCTGTGTGGCCTCAGAAATCCAGGGACCCATACAGCATTCCATAGCATGAGGTCATCAGCAAAGAGTAGGGAAGATGCCCTGGCTCTCCAGTGAGCTCAATTATGTAGATGGAGAACAGCATCGGTCCAAGGCCCTTGCCCTTTGGGACACGGCTAAGGACCGCTTGCTTAAAGGATAAGCTGCGACACGCACTTACGCACTACTCTCTTCCCTGCACGAATGCAGGCACGCAGTGAAGGCGCGGCAGGTACGCCGTAGGAGGTCGGCCTCTGTGATAGCCTTAACTTGGATACCTTATCAACTGCTTTAGAGAAGTCGACGAAAAGCGCATCTATTACGTGACCATCGACTACTGCCTCGGCCCAAACATCACTTGCAACCAACAACTTCGTCAGACACGAAATCCCCCTCCGACATCCGTGTTGTACGTTACTAAGTAGAATAAATTTATTAAGGTGACCTTCCAACAAATCTCTCACCAGCTTTTCAAGCAGTTTGACCCCGACGTTAGTCAGACTGACAGGCCAATAATTGACGGACGGACTCCTGTCGCCCTTCTTGAGGATAGGAGACAGGAGAGCCTCCTTGCGTCCAGCTAGCTATGTGCAGCTGTCAAGTGACTTCTGTAACACCATTGTCAGCGGTTCAATTAGTTCCACCGCTCACTCATGCAGTAACTTCGGGGAACTTACTCAAATCCAGCTGATTTGGAAGCATTTAGTCCTTGCAGCAACCCAACGACTTGCGTTTCCATAGCAGTAAACAGCTACATAACATCCCTCAGATACTCTAGTGACAAGCTCAATGCCGGTGAACGCGGCCTCACGTACAAAAGCCCCATGCATACTGCTCATCAAGTACACGAGCCTTATCTGAGTCCGCATACGCAGGAGTTCCATCGGTCCCCATCAAAGTTGGCGTTACCGGATTTGAACCACAGCGTCCCTTAACATAAGCGACGGACTTCTTCCTAGATTCCGACGCTTCATCACCCAATACTTTTACTACAACATCCGAGGTTTCCTTAAGTGTTGCTTACAGTTGTTACTAGCCCCCCGGTACCTACCGTACGTGCTAGTTGATGGAGCTGCATGGTACGTCCTCCAGGACCTCGAACGCCTCTGGAGCACGTACTCTGCAGTGGTATATATACATGGCGGCCGCGCTGGTGTCTCCTTTCTCCTCGCAAGCGGGATGTAGGGAGTAGACACTTCCGTGCGATAAGACGTAAAAATACCCGAGGCAGCCTGAACCAGGCGATAACGGATAAGCTGTCCAAACCCTGTTAAATCGGGGTTTGTGCAACTTCAGTGTTAGACCATTGACGGTTGCCAGACTAGCTGGGTAACACAACCCAGTTATATCAGGACCAATCGGGCCAATTATTATGATATTTGTGAGAGGCAATTCGCCATGTAGTCGACTGTAATTCATGAAAACAGCCAACATATGTAGCCGCTTCGAGTACGTCAATTCATTAGCCCGTGCACCATTTTGGTCCCAGAACACAAGACCCCTTTTACCTGCTATCCTGTCACGAATGAGGCATGGGGGCAGGCCTGTACACAGTATTCCAAGTGCAGCCTAACATATGCCGAGCATAAGCTAACGAACTTTTCAGTCGTCATGATTCCGAATGACCCCCAGATCATCGACGACATGCCTGCTCATTTGCAAGCATCCGCCGCACAAGGTTCAGTGGAACTAAATTTTGAGGGACGGAAGGACTCCTAAGTATGCTTTGAGTTGCACCCGCCCCAATTTTTTCCACCAGGTAAATAAAGCTTCGGTTAGTCATTTGCTCCCACGCGTAAGACTGAACATTTCGAGAGGCTTTAGCCCAACTGCCACAAGATGTACCAGTCACAAGATCTATCCAGAGCCTTTTGTGTGGCCATTTGACCAGTCGGAACGCTTGTTGTACACCAGAAGGATATTAATTTTGCAAAAATTAGGGATGGCGTTTCCAGCTCATCATTTAAGTCGTTAACAGCTAACCTGAAGTGAAGGAAGCCGAAGGCTGGTTCGGTTGACCTAACGTTTTGTTTACATCACCTGGAAAGCCCCGGGGGCTCTTCCACGCTTTATCAATAAACCTTTCTCCCCCGACCCTAACCTTTTCTTATTTTGCTTTCTGTTTTCATTCCTTTTTCAATCGGACGGCCAGCTTTACTGCCCTGGCGTTATCTCGTCTCACCGGACTAGTCTGTTTCTCTCTGACTGCTCCCATGCTACCGAGACTTAAAGCGGATAGGCTCCACAGACAAAACTCCGTTACCTTTACCTTGAGGGACTACTTGACTTGGTCCCACATTGGTGTTAGAACCATTTTCTTACCCTTTCTATACGCCCTATTCCCAAAGCGCGGATTAATGCAGTCACGCTATGTCGGCCTCCTACTGAATGAATGCATGTGGACTTCTGAGACATCACTTCTCTTGGTACGGCAGACTTAATTAATCTGTCTACATTACCTGGAAAGCCTCGTGGGCTTTTCCACTCATTAGCAATTAACCTTTCTCATCCCTACCCAAACGTCCTCTTATATCGCTTTCAGTTTTCATTCCTTTTCAAACGGACGACCAGCTTCACTGCCCTGCCGTGATCTTGTCTTACTTGACCAGTCTGTTTCCCTCTAACTGCTCCCATGCTACCGAAGCTTAAACGGTATAGAATCTGCATACTCAGCTCTGGGTTTCCCTTATCTTTGGAGCTTGCTGGACTTGTTCAACTTTAATTGTTAGAGCGCTTTTCACTAACTTATGGTTCAGCTTAATCCTATCACGACAACTAATCCAGTCTTACCTGGTCTGCCTCCCATGCATCGATTTCACTTAGACCGGTTCTACATTACCTCTCTTGGCAAGGCTGACCTAATGGTTCTGTTTACATTACCGGAAGAGCCTCCTGGGCTTTCCCACTCTTTAGCAATAAGCCCTACTCATCCCGACCCTAACCTTTTTATAAAGTGCTGTGTTTTCACACCTTTTTAATCAGACAGCCAGCTCTCACTGCTTTGCTGTAATCAAGTCTAAATTGATCGGTCTGTTTCTCTCTGACTGCTCTTATCCCACCTAGTCTTAAACGGTATAGGCTCAGCAGACTTAACTCCGTTAGCATTACATTGTGGGACCGTTAGACTTGTTCCCGCGTTAGTGTTTTAAACTTTTTCTTACCCTTATTTTACGCCCCATTTCCAAAGAGCCGGGTAATCCTGTCAGGCTTTAATAAATAAATAAATATTTTATTCTCGACAAAGCGAGACACCCCTTTTGGGCATGATCAGCATATTGCACTATGGTACATGATAGCAGAATTAGCAGCACCAACAGCAGGAGCAGTACAGTTGGAGACAGTAGTGTGGGCCCAACTGGCCCAAAGGTTGTATGAAGTCTATGCCCACAGAATGCTAGAAGTAGCGATAAAAATCCGATCACTAATATGATAGGTTGATGAGGAACTAGTCCGATGAGGTCCCGTACGCAGTGTGGGTCAGCCAAGTGAAGCATGAGGAAAAGGCTGAAAAATATGTAATAATAGTAACATGTCACTAATTAAATATGTAGGCGTGTTCGTGCGAGAGCAGATATATGCACAGAATTTGTAAAGGTGATATCGGTCAACTTGCCAATGGGTATTAGGGGTAATGACTTTATTAGTGGTGAGTCACATCCGCCACGTCGCAGTGCCGTTAAACAAATATTTTTGGCTTTTCGTAGGGAAAACGCTTGCCAAACGAAGACCAACCACGTCCTGGAACACTGCTGACTGGTGATTAGACATCGACAAGATCGCCTCCTACCCAAGAAAATAGATTCAAGTCTAGGTCACCCTGACAGGTTGGATCGTTTCGCTCTCGACTGGTTGTATCTTTGTGGGAGTTATACATCTGGTACAGTCTACCACCTGCCTACTCGAAATCTTTCATATCTACTCTGATATTTATCAGACTTCCGCCATCTGCTATTTTCCTTGGCAATATCGTGGTCCCTTATTTGTTACTTCTCCCCTTTCCATTACTATTCTCCTTCGTGACTGACTCTCTAACTTGGCCTCAAATGCTTGCGGTAAATAAAGGAATATCTACTAGCCATCGTGTAAACAAAGCGAGTAAAATGGGGGGCAATACAGCGACCAACGTGACCATGCCGTGCTCCGTTAGGGTGATGGACTATTTTCTTCTATGCGCCGAGAAATCGCGCAGCTGCAAGAGGAGTTGGCGAGTACGAAAGTGACCTTTAACAGCTTACAGCCAATAGCTGAGCGTTTAGTGGCTATTACAAGCCTAGTTCACCCTGGCAATGTAATGGATGAAAAGTGCTCCGAGACTTCCATGCGCTTCCTCAACGCTATTAGTATTGAGGTCATGGACCGGATAAAATGCCTCACGGAAGTAGTGGATTATAATGTACCTGACCGTTTAAAAGTTCACACCATCAAGAAGGTACTGATGGATATCTGCGGTCTAGAAGGTAATTTAATCAGTTGCACCAGACGGAGGAAAAGGGTTATTAAAAACCAAGGTCCCGTGCTATTCAGGTTTGATACAGAGCGTTCGGCCCGTAAATTCTTGTCATACCAAAAAGACTTCCGGTCGCGCGCAACCTTTGTCCAGTTAAAATTAGTGAACGCAAATACTGCCATGCAACGCCGTTACGAAAAGCTGTTTGCATCCAAGCCTACTAATGAGCGGACTCATGGAATATCTTCTGATCCTCTGCAGGATTTTGTCACCCGGAGGCCTCCCACATAGTTGATTTAGATGTCTCAGAGGATGTAGCTTAGGGTGAGATTAAGCAAATGGTACAAAACCATTGCTTGGTGGCAGAAATGCTAAAACTGGAGGTTATGGATACCCATGACTCCAAGCGACTTTGGGAGATAAGTAGTTGTCCTGAGAAGAAACCCGGGACTTGTTCGCTTACATCAGAGGTTCCACTCGGTTGTACAGATCGACCCAATGGACCAGGAGGGCAAGTCGCAGAGGCATCACTCTCAAAGACGATCAACGCAGCAAGCTGCGACTTGCCATCCGAAGTACCCCAATTTGGTCCGCGAGCATCCAGTATGTCACCTGTCTGGAACCGACACACGCCGGCTCCTTCAACTAAACGGCCTCGCGAGCAAAATACACCATACTGCTCGCCTGCTACGGCCATACCATCCATTTCTGCGTCAGAAACAGCCAAGCCGGAAGCCGCACTGCACACGGGTACCAAAGGAAGAAATACTACGTTTAGTACTATTGCGTTTAACGTTCCTGATGATACATCTTTGGAGGTGTTCAAGAGCTGGATTCTTGAGGTCAATGGAATCCAAGGAAACCCACTATAGGTTGTGCGACTGAACAAAAGAATAAGTAAATTCGCGGCACCACTCGAATTAAGTACTAGTGACGAATCAACTCTCCAAATATAATGACAAGTTGTGAAGAGCTGCGTAATAGAGCAGACTTGAAACAGCTATATTTTGGGTCACTGAGGGTGATCCGACGTGGGGGTCCATCACACTTGGAGCCTGGAGATCGGGGTTCTCACACCCATAGTGCTCAACAGGTTCCCGTTCTATTCTCGTCTCAGCAGCCACACACAAGTGAGCTTGAACCAAAATTTCCACCTGAAGCGACGATGGCACCCAGAGCCAAAAGGCCCCGCGTAAGGATGACTCCGAAGGCAGCTACCCAAACCTCACACATCCATGAAACAGCAAAGTGTGAGGCATCCCCCCAGCAGACATCCGAAGGTGGTATTTGGCCGTATACTTCCCAGGTACTTAACGTACCCGAGGATCTTCCTTTGGATGCATTTACGAGAGCTATCCTTGCAGTATTTGGTTTAGCAACACGTTCGGTACGTGTTGAGAGACTACCTAAAAGAAGCAGTAAATTCCCTCCACCGATCAAAATATATTTTAAGGATGAAGCAACTTTAAATACCGTCGTAACAAACTTTGAACAACTACGCAGTGCAACCATGATGGATCAACTTTTCTCAAACCGCGAAAGCTAGCGGTAATGAAAATAGCCCGCGGTAACAGGGAAACAATCACACGTACCATATCCACACACCGGGCTTCCGCAGCTAGTACATCACCCAATATTATTCAAGGTTCTTCTCACCATGTGCCAGATAGTCCGGACTCTGGAGTACCTACATTATCCCACCGGTTGTTACCGCCACAACAAATGCCTGAGCGGGCAAATTCCCTTCTTTCTACACCACGTCACGCGCCTTTTTTGTCCCAGGTAGGGCTGAGCCGTGACAAGCTCATCCCGACACCCAATACGTCACCAACGAAAAGCACGCTCTTACTTCTTTGACCCCGTTCCTACAGATTCTACAGACGGCCCAGTAGCTCTTCGTGCTCCCTTTATGTCGTCCATAAAACTGGGAGACATTGGCCAACTTTTCTCCATTATACTCATAAATGCCAGGTAGCTGAACAACAAGATGCATATTCTACGCCCTTTGGCTATCCTTGCTGCTCCTGATGCAATACTAGTCACCGAAACATGGTTTGGTGCCTTTACGTTCGATGATTCCTTTTTCATTCAGGGCTACCAGCTGTATACACATCCGCGTACACACAAACGAGGTGGAGGGTGTGCTATTTATCTGAAGCAAAATTTCTCTGTTAGTATCAAGTCCTAGACAACACCGAAATATTAGACTCTATATGGATAACGGTTGATGCCATGGGACCCAAGTTACTACTTGGTCGCATTTACAGGGCTCTTGATACATCCCCTGTGACTGACAAAGCGCTAATAACTACTTTTGAGCTAGCTACGAGCCATCCATGTGCATGCAAGCTTGTGGCGGGCGACTTCAATGTTCCTGAAATCCAGTGGTTTCCACCCACTGCCCCAGCGAAATATAATGGGCTATTAGCCTGCATCAACTTGGGAGGATGGGTGCAGCATTTATCAACGCCGACCAGGTCCAAATACCTGTTAGACCTGATATTTACACTGGGTATATCCAATATACGTGCATCTGTAGGCCTAGAGTTTCCGGGGAGCGACCACAGAGTGGTATACTGCTCGCTGTTTGCAAACAACCCGGCAATCTGTACGAGTAGATCAGAGGCCATTGAGATATACCGGCCGATAAGCTCCATAGACTGGCCCACATTTGCCATGATTATTCGAGCAAGGAACTGGGAACAGTTCTTTCTGTCCTACTCCCTGGAGCAATCGTCCGCAATATTTTATGGCGAACTGCACTATTGTCTAGACTTATTGACTCCAGTTGCTCCTTTAAATAAAAGTTCAGGAAAAATTAGGGGGCAAACTAAGCTGCCTGCAAGGTTGAGGCAACTACGACGTTCCTACTACAAGACGTTCAACTTTGCACATGTGCTGAGGGCCAACGAGATTGCGAGCCAGCTATCGTCCAGGTCTGTATTGATTAAAACTTCCCAAGAAAGAGCAGCCATGGCCAGTGCAAACAAAGCCAAGCACCTCAGCAGGCTGCTGCATTCTCGCAATCTTCATTATGGAGCAAAGATCACTTCCATACGCGTCGGCCCTTGCAAATCAAGTGAAGATCCACGGAATATGTGTGAGATGTTCAACTCTTACTTCAAATAGTCCCAGTGTGAAGAACTGTCCCCGGTCACTACTGAGCTGGATGTGTCCACAAACCAGCTGCTCTCCACGGTTCAGTTCGATCTAAAAGGCATCCGTACCGCTATCAAAACCATAAAACCATCCACCAAACTTGGTCCTGATGGAATGCCACCCATACTACTTAAGAATGGGGGCGATGACCTTTCCATACGCCTCTTGAAACTCTTCACACTCTCTATGGAGAAGGGCCAATACTCATTGGCTTGGAAGCACTCTGTCATCACACCGCGCCATAAAGATGGCTCCGTACAGGAAGTCAGCAATTACCGACCCATAAACCACACATCTATTCTCTCACGTTTGATGGAGAAATCGGTTAAGCGTGCGCTTATGGCCTGCTTGAATGCAGGAGACCACGTTAGCAGGTCACAGCATGGTTTCCTAGGCGCACGATCCTGCGCAACCTGCCAGCTTGATTTTCAAAACAAGGTCACTGGCGCGATTGATTCAGGTCTGACGAGTATTACGCTATACCTTGATATGCAAAAGGCGTTCGATAGGGTCCCCCATAAACGCCTATTATATAAGCTCAAGGCTTACGGTGTAGCCACACCTCTGCTTGACTGGCTTAAATCCTACCTAACCGGGCGTACGCAGTCCGTGAAGGTAGCACACTTTGAGTCCATCCCTGTCACAGTTTCCAGCGGTGTTGTGCAAGGCAGCGTGCTTGGACCAACCCTGTTTTTGATTTATGTGAACGACATCTGTAGCAGCCTGCGCCATGGTCGCCCGTTCCTCTTTGCCGGCGATATAAAGGTCGTATTTGTCTTCCCACCAAGCGCCAAAGTATCCGCACTACATGTGATCCGTGAAGACCTAAAGACCTTAGAGTCGTGGTGTCAAAATCGGCAAATGACATTCTCTGCTGATAAATCTAATATTCTGACCCACAAATGCTCCATATCGGATGGTGCGTTCACGTTGTATGGTACGCCCATCCAACTAACAACGTTAGCTACTGACCTAGGTATTCGCCACTCTATGACCCTCAACTTTTCAGAGAATGTGCAGTAGCAAGTATCAAAGACACGCAGAATGGTCTTCCACATAGGCCGCCACATTAATTCGGCTGAAGCACGGTTGGAGCTTTACCGCAGTCATGCTCATCCGCAGCTAGAATACTACCCCTTCATCTTCAGTAATTTGCGGAAATCAGACCGCATGTTGCTCGGAAAGGCTCAGCGGCGGTTTACCAAAATAGGAGCCCCACAAGGCCTAGCGCTTAGTTACCTACAAAGGTGTAACCATCTCAAACTCCAGCCTCTATGGCTGCGGCGCATTATCTTAAACCTGTGTTTCTTACATAAGTTAATATACCAAGCGGTGCACAGTGATATCCCCAGCCTGACACTGGGTAGAGGACCAGAATTCAACCTCCGAAACAAGCACTGCACAGTTGCCCCACTGCCAGTGAGGAAGAAACTACGTTCACGTTTCTTCCTTGTCGCTTATGTAAATGTCTGGAACAAATTACCTTCACAGCTGCGGGGGCTTCACAATCCACAGGCTTTCAAACAGGAGGTACGAAAGATTAGGTGCCTGGATAACATAAGACGCCTTTTAACATCTGTGATTCTGATGACAACCTTTTTGAGACCGGCCCCGATGGGGCATAGATCACATTTTGGTCTGCTCTGGCGCAACTTTGTATTGCGCTCAACTAGGCTTCATGACAGGAGCATCTTGGGCTCACAGGTCCTCCCCATACTTTGCGGTCCCTGTCACACCACGTGAGAGATCTCGGCCCGATCAGTTGCACGCATCTTACAGATGTTAGGACTGCTAATCCGACCACAAAAGGTATTCAGCCTACCCCAGTAGTAGCTGAGCGCTTTACTGACTCCCACGGACACTTAGTTAAATAGGAAGTCTTGAAATAGTAGACGCTACCGCAATGGCAACCTGGAAACACTAATCGGTAGCTCAAATCCTTTGAAAGCTCCTTCTCGACGTCCAGTTTCTTACTGCTCAAAAGATCAGCACGTAAAGCAGCCTTGTACTATTGAATGGGAGCATCGTAAGCCTGCAGGCACTGACCAGGTAGGATATTGCATAGCGATGGGGAAGCAATCCGAACGGACAAACTTTACTTCACTTCTTCCTTCTCTTCTACACTTTGGTTCATTCGTCTCCATCTTTACCCCTTAGTATTTTCCAAATACCTAGTCCACTTGGTCTCTTGCGCATACTTATACTTGTGACCCATGAGTCACATCCACTAAAAACATTTTAACAACATTAAGCCTCATGTGAAATGCCAGGTTCTAGCGTTGTTGTCCACACATATGGTGCACCCGTAAGTTACCATTCATCTGTCTAAAATAGTCGTATAAATTGCCTGCTTTATAGGTATTTCTACTAGCCTACGTAATCGGCATCTACTAGTTGCCCATAACCGATGCCCTCCCCTAGGTTTAAGTACTCGCTACTTTACACCGCTGATTATATAACAGGGCCACCTACCCACCTCGAAGGCAATATCACCATAACCTATATTCAGGCATTTACTCTCCACTTAAGCTTTCTTGGCCCGTACATTTAGTTTTATCTGAGTTATACGTATGCCTATCACTATCGGAAACGCTGGTAGACAGGCATTATGAAAAACCAGATTCTTTGCTTCAATCCTTTATGCTTGCACAACAATTTTTCCGGATTCCCTTTCTCTGGCAAAAAGCTAACCATGCGGCAGTGAGGCCCCTGTCACCTGGAAAGCTAGACACCCAGATATTTTGACCACCACTTCATCTTTTCTTGGCCGTTCGTACGTAATTTTAACCCTTACCTGGCTCCAAAGCCTACCATACGTAATGCGTAAAGGTGGTTGAATAACCAGCTCCCACTTGTTTTCCGTTATCTTCTCCGCTTGCGTTAAATTATTGTTCATTCATTTTGCCTGACAATGTGGAAGCTTCCCACCAGGAAACCTCCAAGTTAATAGCTGTTGTGTTCTCCCAGTTTCTAATACCTTACACTGGTGAATAGCACTTGCACTTGCATCGGACTCCCAACCAAGAGAGTTAGAGCTCAAAATAGCAACGCGATGCAGAAATGGTGTGCTTTAACATATGAGGCCCAATAATCCGTCACAAATGAGAAAGTGCAACCTCTATAAGATGAGGTGATCATGCCTAAACAAAGCGGCATTCGTGATATTTCCCACCGAATGCATTTCGCTAATTGTTGGACACCTATTTCTCTATTATCAATAGAAGACATCTCTAGCTCATTAGCATTGGTGGCACATCCATTAAGATATATAACATAACCTCAAAGTGCTGAAACTGATGAGGTTTCTCCAGGGAACGATTGCGTTATTCTGGTCCAACACCACAGGCACTTACATCCGACTCTCAGCTAAGAGAAATAGAACTCTAAACTAGCAACTTAATGTACAGTCGTGTGCTTTAGCACCTGGGGCCCACTAATCAGTCATGCTTGAGATGGCGCAACCCCCAAAAGAAGTGGTATTCGTGTCTAACCAAAGCGGAACCCAAGGTGTTTCTCACCTGGACACATTTTGTGAATTTTCTCACAGTAGTTTTTTATTATCACTGGAAGACCACCGTGGCTCAGCAGTGTCAGTGCTACAACCATAACGACGTATAAAATAGCCTCAAAGAGTCGAAACTTGTAATATTTCTGTAGGAAATGCTTGCGTTATCCTAGTTAAGACGGGGCAAATGAGTTTTATGTTCCCTTGTCTTATCCATATGGACTCAGCTCATGCGGCTTTGGTATAATTTTAGCATCCACATCAGAGCATTAAAAACGTTGAATTCCACATTCATAGTGGATTCTGCGGCCCAATATACTCTGAAAATCGCACATGGTCGCATTCTGGCTGTGGGCTAGCTACACCATATCCTGTGCTGTTCTACCTATACAATAATTCTTACAGCCTATCTAGTATTTCCCTAAAACCTTTCCATCTGTTTTCCCAACTTTTAATACGCTTACTGAGAAAGTATGCTTTTCGGCCCACTGCGTCATACTTCGCTATTGCAGCGAAGTACACGTTATCTTAGGCATTCCCAGTTACTACTCCATATTCGGAACTTATTACGCCTAGCCGTTTTTTGTATTATTTCTTTCTTTCTTTTTTCTGTATCTGCTTCCAAAGCAGAACGTGAATTTAGCGGAGGCTCGAAAATGGCGCTATCCGCCGCCGACCGCTAAAAAGCGAATGTCTCCATAACCACAGCACCTAGCTTAATTATTTTACCTTTGTAGTAACCAGCGCCTTGGGTTTGTCCTAGACCGCCCATTGTTGTCCCGTTTTAGTTAACATTTCGGCTCCAAAACGGCGTTGATTCTGCTGTTTGGAGATTTACACTTTGAAATTCGCGCCAGGTTTGCGGTTCTGGTATGCTGTTTCTGGGCTACATTTTGGCTCCATTTTCCAATATTAGTGTATTTTCTAGTTAAGTGGGCCGGCCTTTAAGTCGCACTTTTCTAAGAAAGGCTAAATTGTTAGCCACTGCCGTTATTTCCTTTGTTTCCACCCTCCACTTTCACGATCTAATTTTGGCTTGCTCATTCCTTTCCATGAGCCCGCTACTAATGGATGCTCGAAATGCGTTGATGTGACCAAAGCACATGGATCAAATTTCTTCTAATGGTGCATTTTCCATCGAAAATAACACAATCCATTGGCATAATAAATTGATCGTTTACTAATGGAATCAGGCACCTCAAGGTTTGGCAGCGGCAGCCGGTGAAATGCGCAGAATTCGTACATAAGCTACGGAGACCCAAACTACTGCCTTCAAAAATGTCGAGGCCTACGTAACGTTCGTATTTATCCCTGCTTCACTGTTCGAAAAGATAAACACGATCAAAAGCAGTTGTTAACGATATTTCTTCTCCATGCATGAGCATAGATGTTATGTACAATTTGATCTGATCCCACGCAAGAACAGCATCTAGCGCTTGTCTAGAAATATACCTATATTTATATTTATAATACATTTGGGCTTCTGCGACATCACTTTTATTGGTTCGGCTGACTTAATGCATCTGTTTACAATACCTGGAGAACCCCGTGGTCTTTCACAATCTTTACCAATAAAACCTACTCATCCTGACCCTAATCTTTTCATAAAGCGCTGTGTTTTTATACTTTTTTACTCAAACGGCTAGTTCTCACTGGCTTGCTGTGATCAAGTCTCACTTGACCAGTCTGTTTCGCTCTGACTGCTCTTATCCCTCCGAGTCTAATGGTTCTATGTACATTACCTGGAGAGGCGAGTGGACTTTTCCACTCTTTATCAATAAACCCTTCTCCTGACCCTAACCTTTCCTTATATTGTTTTCTGTTTTCAATCCTTTCTTCAATCGGAAGACCAGCATTACTGCCCTATCGTGATTAAATCTCAATGGATCTGTCTGTTTCTCCCCAACTACTCCTTTGTAAATGGGACTTCAGCGGTATAGTCTCTGCAAACCCAGCTTTACGTCTTCCTTACCTCTAGGGCCTGCTAGATTTGTTCACTTTTTACTCTTCTAGCCTTTTTATTATCCTTATTGTAAGTCTTAATCCCAACGCGCTAACCACTCCAGTGTCGCTTGATCGGTCTCATGCTTTTCGAATTCACTCAGACTTATGAGACGTTACCTTTCCTGGTTCGGCTGTCCTAACGGACTGCTTACTTGCTGGAAAGCCTCGTTGACGTTGCCACTCTTTCAATAGGCCTTTCTCAACACCACTTTGTCTGTTCCTTGTCTTGGTCTGTGCTTGGTTTTCAACTGGATGGCCATCACTGTGCTTCGCCTTGGTCTATAATAATCTGCCCATATTTGCGCTTTATGACTGCTTCCATACTATTGGGACGTCTATGCTCTAAGCGCTGCATATCCAAAGCATTGATTTCCCGAAAACTCTGCTGGACTTGCTCATGCTTTATTATCACAGCTTATTTCCTTCCTAACCCTGACCCTCACCATCGGTCTGCCCTACTTAATTAAACGACAGTCTCAATCCCACGACTAAACCAAACTCTCCAGGTCAGCCTCTCGAGCTCCGACAGCGCGCAGTCCACTGAGGAGTCCTTGTTCACGGCACGGCTAATCTACATATTTTGTCGAACACATGTACTTGAGACTTTAGTTTATAATGATACATATAATGTGAGCTTCATCAGTGAAAGCACTTTTGCGACTGCGCCTTTTCTCAGAGTCCCAGATGTCTCCCTGTTGTTTGTTTGTGTGGTTGCCTTTGTTCCTTGTCTTTCTCTGTGATTTCCACAGAACTGGTGGCCAAAAGCCGAGGATACGTCCTTTGGCTTGACCTCAACACTTCAACGAAGCACCATATTCTATTATCTGGAAATGGATAGATAATTATTTTGCTATCTTATTACGTACCGGACGGACATAACACTTATTGATTAGCTTGGATGGTTGCCACTATATTGAGGCCTGAACAATTGGGTTCAGCTAGCCTCTTCTTCCCATAATTCTTACTCGCAGTTCACTTGTTACGGTTAATGTTTACTCGGACATTTCATTTGACCGGAGGGCAGATTTTCCTGACTATTTTACGCATCTAATTTTGAAAAATCTCAACACAGTACTGTCTTTCACTATGACAAGAACAAATAGGTTCGGCCAGTTACAAGCAGCCCACACTGCTTTTACCGTCTACTTGGTCGTGGATGCCCGTGTCCACAACCAACAGAACTGACCCTGGGAGGATTTCCGGTTCATTATTCCGGATAACCTGCAGCTTTTCTGAGCCTGAACGATTGCGTTTGGCCACTCCCCTTCCTCTTATAATTGCTTCAATAACATATTACCGGTTACTCATCGCAGACATTACGCGGTTCTACAGACGACAATTACTAAACATTATAACATGGTCGATTTGTAGTATACCTACTGTATGGGCCGTGTCATTCCGTCAGGAAGTGACTGGATTAATAGATGATACAGTCCCGCGCCCATCATGTATCAGCCGGCGAAAGTTATGGATGTATCCCGACTGCGCCTAACAGAGCTAATAATCGGTCAATAAGTAGCATTGCCAGTTGAAGCTTGGCTTTCGAATGCACCGATGGCAGTGTTCCAGGACGCGGTGGGTTTTCGCCTGGCAAGCGTTCTTCCTATAAAAAGCCACCAAAGTCCGTTTTACAACACTGTGACGTGGCGTAGGTGACTTGCAACTGAATAACGTCACAGCCAATAAGTGCACACTGACAAGCTTACCAGGACTGCATACTAGCATGCTTTGTATGCTCCGACGCTTTGTATCTACATATTTCATCGCCAGGTCCTTTTCTGCGCATCCACCTTTGTTCCTTACGCTTCACTCACCTGAACCCAGCGTTTTGTGTACTCACGATTGAGCGTGTTCTTCACCAGCTCTTTCCTAATTGATCAATTCTAGTTCCTAATCACTTCCTGCCTGAATTGGTACTGCACTTTATGGCAGACTGACTGTGCCCATATGAACGTGCCGAACTCACGACAATGGATTTTCTTCATGTATACTTCTGTCCTACTTGTACCGTTTCAAACAGGAATGTCTGAACACCCTCCGATTTCCGCCGTTACGATTGCCATGACATGTCTGTATAATTGCATTTACTTGTTCATGCCCTCGCGGGCATGCCCAACATAGCCGAGAATAAATGTTGCTTCATTTATTTATATGAGATCCCATTAAGAAAGCATTGTCGGAAAGACAGACAACAACCCACACAAAAGCTCTGCTTCCTTCCGCTTAATAAAGTTGGCATCAGTCATAAGTCAAGTACAAACTTTCCTTAGGAGTGCAGCTTGTACAGAAGACGTAGATTTCGAACGGAGGAAAAGCATTAGCAAAATCAAGGAACATCAAGTACACTCCCTTTCCATGATCGACTGTTTCGGTGCCATGTGCTCGAGCCACCGACAAGTTAGTACGGCAAGAATAAGCCATACGATAGTCGTGTTGAGAAGGTCTGAGCAACCCAAAAGCTCTTAAGTGTCCTTCGAGCGTCTCCCACAGTTGTTCCAACACCTCGACCAGCGGCTCATCCAACTGACCGGTCTATATTTTTCAGGAGGTGTTTGTCATGCATTATAAAAATGAGACGTACCATATCTTCCTTCTAGCCGGTGGGTAGGTAGTAGCTGTATAAAGATTTAACTAAATAAATGGGTATATTTCTAGACCGGCTAGAGGCTGCAACCATAAGGGTTCAGAACAATCTTTACATTAAATCTATGCTCTTGCATGGAAGTAGGCAAAATAAGAGTATATGTTCGTAAATGGCAATTACAAATGCATTGGCATGGTTTGGTTTACAGCTGATGGGGTCGCAGGCGCCCAACTTGAAAATGTTTTGGTTCCTTTGGGCGATATTGAGCTCTTGTTCTTTTGTTGTGAAAGCTGCGCAGAGCAGTAGTTGTGCCGTTTTTCTGGGGAACATGATCCAATTCACCACAAGCTCACTTTAAATTCATTGGACTTCCTGTACCCGCTCAGTCGTCAAAATTGTTGTAGCACAAATGGAAGAAATGAGAGTGGCCTATTTATAAGGGATATGAAATGTTAGAAACTTAGTTCGAGACGTGCAGATGCAAATAATAAGGATATGTTAAGAGACACACTATGGCGGCGTGCTTCCTTAGAAAAATACACATTAACAAAAAATATAGCCAAACCTTTCTTGCGCTGATGATGCTTTCTGGCTCAAAATTTCAACCTGAGTAAATCTCGAAAAAAGAAAAAGTGTTTCTAATGCCAGAAAACTGCATAATGTAGCACAAAAATAGGATACTCGGGACAAGTTTTGACCGCTGATTACTTTGCAAGTAAAAACAATGCAATAGGTGTGGTAGTTTACGAGGTTTTCGCAATCGAATGGTGGTCTACGAATAAGGCCATTATTCTTTTTCGCAAAAAGTTGCTTTCTGCTTTGCAAGCTGTCTCTGATGCAGTTGCTGGTATATTAGATAATATAAATGGCTGCGACCACAAGGTGATCAAACACATATTTACACTTTCTACTTCACACTGCTCCACTTCTTCTTCTGTCAAACAGTTTCGAATGTTCAACCACATTAACTGGGACAGCTTTGAGATATTAGTGCGATCTGCGCACTAGGACAACTTCTTTTTAGCTACCGATGTAGACGCAGCCGCAAACGTCCTATATCTAAATCTCTTCAGCTGCCTAGATGTGCTCGCCCCACTCACCTGCAGAAGCTGCTTAAAGATGACAGCCAAAGCAGCAAATGCATACGGTGTATTTAGGAAGATCAAAAAATGCGACAGTGATACTCCCGAACTACGGAATTTCACGGCATTCTTCGCATGAATAAAATCCTAACCAACTGAAAAACTGCGCAGGAATCAGCCAAGATTGCTGAAGAAGATGCCGCCCTCAAAGCTAGCAATAAAACCAAGTCACTCGGGTAACTACTCCGACAAAGAAGCAATCAAAAATCTACGCCAGTTGCCTCACTCAGGCTTTCTGACACATCCATTATTAGCGATCCATCAAATATATATGCGATAGTCAATGGATACTTCTGCAATTCTTTCACTAACGCTAATGGAACTGCGCCTGCTTTGCCATCTAGACGCACTAATGACTCACTCGACACTATTAAGTTTGACACGCGTTCTATAACCCGAGTAATCAGCTCAGTCAAATGCTCATCACATCCTGATCCCGATGGTCTTCCCTGTGCGTTGCTGATACTTGGTGGCAAGAACATTCCAGCTCTACTTCTCAACCTATTCACGCTTTCCATGACTAAGGGGATTTATCCAACCACATGGAAACATGCCATCGTCATCCCCAAACACAAAAAAGGCAGTCAGCAGAACATAGATAAGTATCGCCCCATCAGCCACACGCCTATAGCTTCAAGAATGATGAAACGAATAGTCAAAGAAACCATGCTCACCTTCCTGCTTACTCACAACATCCTCAATCGACAACAACATGGATTTCTGCCGTCTAACTCCTGTCAGACCTGCCAATTTGAGTTCCTCAATCCTGTGACTCAACTGATTGACAACAAGCAAGCACTAGCCGTCATCTTCCTAGACATGACGAGAGCCTTTGACAGAGTACCACATACAGAACTCTTGATGAAGCTGGCATCATACGGTAGCTCCGGCAAACTGCACACTTGGTTCTCATCATATCTTGAAGCTCGCTCATAGTCAATAATGCTTGGCTAATTTATGTCACTTCCTAAACCAGTCAAAAGGTGCGTAATTCAAGGTATCGTTTCAGGCCCTCTACTTTTCCTGCTATATATCAATGACGTGTTCCAGGTTTTCAAACATGGGACACCCTATCTATTTACAGACGAGGTCAAAATTGTCTTTCCATTTCATCGTCAAACTTCCACACCGCCACCTCCCATGTACAATACGACTTAAGAGCGCTAACTGTATAGTGCGACATATGCAAGTTGGCATTCACACCACCAAAATGCAATGTCCTTACGTACCGCTGCACCATGCCTCCCAATACCTTAATGCCGCAAGGCACGCCATTAGGAAACCGCCTAACAGTGCGTGGCTTGGGCGTGCACTACTCCTGTTTGCTTAACTTCGCGGAACAAGTAGTTTATTCCGCAGCTAAAGCACGCTCTCACATCGGATCCATCCTCAAAACCATGACAATACAGGAATTTAGAACTGTGCTCTGCAAAACATGTGCCCAGCCTCTGCTAGAATACTGCTCTATAGTATTCACCAACCTTAGAAAATGCGACCGAATAACCCTCGAAAAGGTTCAGCGTACCTTCACAAAACGCCTCCTGGGGCACTCAAGTCTTCGCTACCGTGATCGGTGCAACACACTTAAGCTCGACCCGTTATGGCTGCGCCGATTGAAAACCAACCTCGCTTTCCTATACTCGCTCATTAACAATATCAGTGGGAGCCAACTAACCCTCTTATAAAAGAGGCGGTAGCAAAGGGGGTAGTGGTGCATGCAGCTCCGTTATGCTGGTTCACGGACTGTGCTTGTTCGGAATTTGGGAAGTGATTGTTTAGAGAGGCGTCTGCAGCATTGGTACTCCTTGTCCGAGGGTTAGTACCTTGAGAACTGTGTTCATGAGCAGCTGGTCTCGTGTCTCTTGGGTTGGGCGGTTGTTAGTAGGCCGGGGAGCGAGCTGCTAACGTGGCAGCTTCAAGTAGGTAACCGTTAGCTTGTGTCTGGCATAGCCTAGACGCGTCCCAGATCCCATCGACGACTAATACCTTGGGGAAGATAGTTCGACGATTACCGGTTACCAGGCCCGACCCTAAGCGTTGTAGTATACTATCCGGTACTCAGGTAGTTCCTTGTTAAGAATTTTGTGATACTGCGTTTCGCGGATCCCGCGGATCTTTTCTGGGTTCGTTGTACTTGTAGGTCGCATGCAACTTTGGCGTGCGTTACAGTGTATTTGTGGATTTCCGCAAGATGCGTCCTCAGTTTTGCGGTTACTCATGATGATGGGAGCAGCGGACGATGCAATAGACAGCATGGCTGGTTCCGTATTAATGGCAAATATCGAAGTCACAATTCGTTAACGCTCTGGTTAGTTCAGTTTCTGCAGTGGTTGCAGTATCTCAATTTGGGCAGGAGTTGGGTGGAATCATCTTGAGGAGGCACCCTGTTGTTGTTGTGCTATATTTAAATCAACGGCGCGCAGTGCTTAAAGCCTGCGACACATCTTTTAGTTCAGGTTGGACTTTAATGTTGGAGGATGATGTTGAGGTACGCACAATGGACCTTTGTAGGGGTCATAAACTTCCTCTGCTGTATAGTACTGAAGTTGGCCCTTTGTTCAGGAAGAAAGCTGGAGGCAATGAAGCGTGCCACAAATGCAAAATTTGCCTATCTAAGCATCATGGGACAGGTTCGGCAGCGAATCTTTCTTAAGCGGTTAGATGTGCAACCGTCTAGCGGTAAATTGCAGGCCTTTAGTAGTTTACGTAGCAAATACTTAAGTGAAAAACGATCTGGGACATTGAATAGTAGGGTAGTATTAGCGCAACTCAAGCACTCTTTGGCTGCTTAGGTAATTAAATAAATAATTAAATAGTTTATTCTGCACTATGCGAGGCATGCCCACGGAGACATGATAAGGTATGTGCAACCGTAAAGACTAGTTATGGCAACTGTAACGAGGGCAGTAGAAAAATGTTCATATGTCCGTGATTGGAACCGTACGATGGTGAAAATGCAAAACGATAATTTGGCTGCCGTGAGATTGGGATCCGTTTGTTAGGACATAATCGGCCTGCCATTTATTGCGGTCATACCTCGGCAACTAATAGGTAGAGAATCCTGAATGTTCCATTGGAAGATAACTGAAGGGCATGCTCAAATTGATGTGACAGTACAGTGAGCTCGTGAATAAGTAAAGCAAAGTTCAACGGTTATATCGTAAAAAAGCAAAAGGACGACAGTATATGCGTGAAACCGCAGAAAGAGGAGACGACCGTATATGCAGATGTAGAAGTTCCAGTGTAACGAACCTATCTAGAATGGTGACGTTAGTTGACCTGACATGGTGAACCTACGGGCTGTGACTTTATTCGGTGGCGAGTCACATTCGTCACTTTGCGGTGTTGTTAAAAGGGCATATGTGGCTTTGCTATGGAGAACGCTAGCCAAACAAAAACCCAACACGTCATGAAACACTGCCACCAATCAATTGAATGGCAAGTTGTGACTGGCTGTTTCTTGTTGAACGCTTTTTTGTTTGGTTATTTGCGGTCAAGTTGCGTCCCATTTTCTGTTGGCTGATGCGTTAGACGGGTGCCTATTGCGTTCCTGGGTCCTGTCCTGTTTTAAACGGAGGGCTGTGCCCGATTGGTAAGTCAGGAACTAAACATACTTTTTGAACTTAATGTGTTGATAGTCTGCAGAACCACGTAAAGTCTCCGAAAAATATACGTTAAAATGTATTGAATTGTCATTAAAGCCTTGAAGGATAGGATATAGTTCAGAAAAAGAAACGCAAATCCTCCAGGGTATGTAGTAAAATTGATTAGGAATATAGGAAACCATGGCCAATTGAGTGGTCAAAGCGGATTGCAGAGCTCAAGCTGGGCAATTGTTCTGGCTTTTTATCGGCAGGAGAATGTGCATTTCGAAGTCAAAAGGAGTTCTCCAGGCAAGAGGTAGGTGAAAGTAACAGTGGTAGGCAAACTGAACCTAATACTTCTATGGCTAGCCACTTATCTCAATCCTAGCGCGCCGTTCTTCTTAGTAGCGTCAATCTTCTTGGCAGTAGATAGCCATTATTGGCCCCATGTAACCTGCAAAGAGCCACTTCTTGACTTTCCAGCTTTCATTTTCCCCTGACGTTTGTTTCCTTATTCGGCGCTCGTCTGTTGACCTATTCATTGAAACTGTAGGTATCCAGTAGTGGACAAACTTCTTAATCATATGGCTACTCCAGCCTCGGATACATACTTTTCTAGAGCCACTATCTCTGCTTAGCAGCAGCTAGTCGCCATAGCCTCAATTCAACTTTGCTGATACCCGGAGCTCCCTAGGAGCTGCTCATTTCTTACAATGTTCATTCTCTTTGATTGTTTGCGTCACAGCTCAGTTGTTTGTTGACCTATTCTGTGCCACCGTAGGATCCACTAGTAACTGATGCCTTAATCCGAATTCTGTGGCTGGCCATTCATCTCTCTCCTAGCGCGCAGTTATCCGTTTTTCGTCTTACTCTCGTGCAATTTTCTTTGGCAGTAGCTAGCCATTATTGGCCCCATGTAACCTGCAAAGAGCCACTTCTTGACTTTCCAGCTTTCATTTTCCTCTGACGTTTGTTTCCTTATTCGGCGCTCGTCTGTTGACCTATTCATTGAAACTGTAGGTATCCAGTAGTGGTCAAACTTCTTAATCATATGGCTACTCCAGCCTCGGATACATACTTTTCTAGAGCCACTAACACTGCTTATAGCAGCTAGTCGCCATAGCCTCAATTCAACTTTACTGATACCCAGTGCTCTCAAGTAGGTGCTCCCTTCTTACAATGTTCATTCTCTTTGATTGTTTGCGTCACAGCTCAGCTGTTTGTTGACCTATTCTGTGCCACCGTAGGATCCACTAGTACCTGAAGCCTTAATCCGAATTCTATGACTGGCCACTTATCTCACTGCTAGCGCGCCGTTCTTCTTAGTAGCGTCACTCTTCTTGGCAATAGCTAGTCATTGTTGGCCCCATGTAACCTGCAAAGAGCAACTACTTGACACTCCAGCCTTCATTTTCCTCTGACGTTTGTCTCCTTATTCAGCGCTCGTCTGTTGACCTATTCATTGAAACTGTAGGTATCCAGTAGTGGTCAAACTTCTTAATCATATGGCTACTCCAGCCTCGGATACATACTTTTCTAGAGCCACTATCTCTGCTTAGCAGCAGCTAGTCGCCATAGCCTCAATTCAACTTTGCTGATACCCGGAGCTCCCTAGGAGCTGCTCATTTCTTATAATGTTCATTCTCTTGATTGCTTGCGTCACAGCTCAGCTGTTTGTTGACTTATTCTGTGCCACCGTAGGATCCACTAGTACCTGAAGCCTCAATCGGAATTCTATGGCTAGCCACTTATCTCAATCCTAGCGCGCCGTTCTGCTTAGTCGCGTCACTCTTCTTGTCAGTTGCTAGTCATTGTTGGCCCCATGTAACCTGCAAACAGCAACTACTTGACACTCCAGCTTTCATTTTCCTCTGACGTTTGTCTCCTTATTTGGCGCTCGTCTGTTGACCTATTCATTGAAAATGTAGGTATCCAGTAGTGGTCAAACTTCTTAATCATATGGCTCCACCAGCCACTGATACATACTTTTCTAGAGCCACTATCTCTGCCTATAGCAGCTAGTCGTTATAGCCTCAATTAAACTTTGCTTATACCCCGAGCTCTCTAGGAGCTGCTCATTTCTTACAGTGTTCATTCTCTTGGATTGTTTGCGCCACAGCTCAACTGTTTGTTGACCTATTCTGTGCCACCGTAGGATACACTAGTACCTGAGGCCTTAATCCGAATTCTATGGCTGGCCACTTATCTCACTGCTAGCGCGCCGTTCTTCTTAGTCGCGTCATTCTTCTTGGCAGTAGGTAGACATTGTTGGCCCCATGAAACCTACAAAGAGCAACTACCTGACGCTCCAGCTTTCATTTTCCTCCGACGTCTGTCTCTTTATTCAGCGCTCGTCTGTTGACCTATTCATTGAAACTATAACTATCATATGGCTTCACCAGCCACTGATACTTCCTTTTCTAGAGCCACTATCTCTGCTTAGCAGCAGCTAGTCGCCATAGCCTCAATTCAACTTTGCTGACACCCGGAGCTCTCTAGGAGCTGCTCATTTCTTACAATGTTCATTCTCTTTGATTGTTTGCGTCACAGCTCAGTTGTTTGTTGACCTATTCTGTGCCACCGTAGGATCCACTAGTAACTGATACCTTAATCCGAATTCTGTGGCTGGCCATTCATCTCTCTCCTAGCGCGCAGTTATCCGTTTTTCGTCTTACTCTCGTGCAATTTTCTTTGGCAGTAGCTAGTCGTTGTTGGCCTCATGTAGCCTGGAAGGAGCAACTTCTTGACACTCCAGCGTTCATTTTCTTTTGAAGTCTGTCTCCTTATTCAGCGCTCGTCTGTTGCTTTATTCACTGAAACTGTAGTCATCCAGTACTGGTCAAACTTCCTAATCATATGGCTACACCAGCCTCTGATACATACTTTTCTTGAGCCACTATCTCTGCTTAGCAGCAGCTAGTCGCCATAGGTTCCATTTAACTTTGCGGATACCCGGAGCTCGCTCCGTTCTTACCATGTTCATCTCTTTGATTGTTTGCGTCACAGCTCAGCTGTTTGTTGACCTATTCTGTGCCACCGTAGGACCCGCAGGTAGCTGAAGCCTTATTTCGAACTTTATTGCTGGCCATTCATCTCTCCTAGCGCGCCGTTATCCGTCGTCTGTCTTACTCGCGTTTACTTGACATGTGGTCAAAAGTCTTAATGATATGGTTGAATCAGCCACTGATACCTCCATTCCTTTAGCCACTATCTCTGCTCTGCGGCAGCTGTTTGCTGTATGCTCTATTCAACTTTGGGAATACTCCTTAGCTTGCTAGGCGTCAGTCCTTCTGTAGATTGTTTATTCTCCTGGTATAGTTTTTTCACAGCTCAGCTGGTTTGCTGTCCGATCCTTTGACACGGTTGTTATTCATTGGCACCTCGAATGATTAACCCAACAGGCACCCTTGTCCACTGATACCCGGTCCAGTATCGATATCTTCTAATCGTCTTACCTTCAACACTTAGTCTTCCTTTGATATCCATTTAATCTTAGCCAGCTTCTAATATGCTCAGCTTCCTATATTCATATACCTATGTACATTGTAGTTATGGTGTCTTAGGTAATCCTTATCCCGTGAGCATATATAAATACGGCCACATCGTCACTGTCCTTGGGTTTCCGATAACAACCAATCGTGACTACACACCCACTTTCTAGTCTCAGGTAGAATTCGAACATTGTCAGCTTACACCTCATGAATAGCTTACCGGAATCCTGCTCTTCATCCCTATGCACATGAAAGTATTCTACCCATCAGGCCATGCCTTCCGCATAAGTAAAAACATCTTTAGCGTAATATCTGTTACACCTTGTACACTAGTTGTCTCAAATAAATGTCTTAATGTAGGATTTTGATCAAACGCTAGGTACATCGACTGTTCCTTTTCGGTCTTCTCTCGGCTTGTTCCTCTCTCCCTTTTCTCTGAGGTCGTGAACATCGGAGAGCTTCGGGATTGAACTGAGGAACTGCCTCCGTCTGGGATGGGACGAAATAACCAACAAGTACTTACCTGGACCATGGCCTCACTTCCACTCTAACTATTTGCACCCAACCACCGATGTCCAGTGAGGGTAGCTGGACACGAATTCTTCGCTCACCGGCAAATATACATAATCAGAGATGACTTCATGTGGTTCTGCGAAGGATCAACACATTATATTCAATAAGAATGTTTAGTACCCGACCTACCAACGGACAGGACCCAGGAACGCAATAGGCAACCAGTTATTGCATCAACCAGCGGAAAAAATGGGACGCAACCTGACTGCGAATAACCGAGCAAACAGACTTTTAACAAGAAACATAGCCAGTTACAATTTGCCATTCAATGGATTGGTGGCAGTGTTCCAGGACGTGGTGGGTTTTCGCCTGGCAAGCGTTCTCCCTACAAAAAGCCACAAATGTCCGTTTAACAACACTGCAACGTGGCGTATGTGACTCGCCACCGAATAAAGTCAAAGCCCATAACTTTACACTGGCAGGTCAACTAGCGTCACAATTCTACATAGGATCGTTACACTGGGACTTCTACATCTGTATATACTGTTGTCGTTTTACATCCTACCATACGTTGCCCTTTTCCTTCCTTGTGTGCGGGCTCTTCCATTACCTTTCAGTGGATTATTCAGGTTTCTCAATCTCTTATTAGCTGAGGTCCCGTATCTCATGACAGCCAACTTATTGTTTCGCATTTTCAACATTGTACAGTTCCAATCATGGATATATGAACAATTTTCTGCGTTACTGTTACAATTGCATCATAATGTTTGTACCGTTGAACATATCTGATCATGCCTCCATGAGCGTGCCTCGCATAGTCGAGAATAAAATATTTATTTATTTATTTATTTAATAGTATGCATGCAGGAGAACGAATGTTTTGTTCGGTTTGTCAGTTGTAAAAAGGTTTGATGCACTTCCGCTCATGCTCAGATAAAGGAACTGTGAGCTTGTATTGTTGTCGCAGCAATGGACAATTCCTTAGTTGCTTGTCGCCATACCTGTGAAAAATTCAGGAAAAATGGCAACGAACAGAGACAGCTACGCCGATAGAAGAAAGGAATGCCTCTGTAATGCAGTCGATCAATTGTGGCGATGACATGTAGTTGTTATTTAAAAATCGCCTATACACGTGCATCATGTGTGGCGAAATACAAGAGGAAGCGAGCCGAACACGGATCGGTAGAGAATGAAAGATTTTACCAAAATAGGAGTGAAGATAAAGCAAAGAGAGGTTGAGTGGTCCTAAAGCGCATATGTCAAATCGGTGGAAAGCAGAGAGGGTAAGAGGTGGTGTAGGCATTATAGAAAACAATATCACTCAGAAGAAGCAACAGGGTCGTGTTGCCTCAGTCATAAATTGGTAGGAATATACTAAGTCCAGGGGGATAAGTGCGTGAAAGGTGGCATGGAATGAAGAAGAAATGCAACAGAAAACACAGGAAGGAAAGAAATGGGTCGGTAACACAGGTTCTATTAAGGAGAAGTGGGAAAGTCGCCTAGGTTCTTCAGGTGATTACTCTTCTTTGTTAATAAAAAGCAGAATGAATAATGCTAAGTGCTGTAATTAAGGTGAGGGTAGCAAAGCGTTGCGCTTGAATAGGTAGTTAGTATAGCAAACAAAGCACAAAGGATGAGAAGCAAAGAATGTTGGGACTACATGGCCTAAACCGTTAATAGCACGGATGTCTAGAAGAAACCAGAAAGAAGTAGACTGGGCAGACGAGGACAGATTAGAGCCAAGCCTGAACAATTCTTCGTCCAATTGAGAAGGGAATGTAAACAGAGTGCGCGAAATAGAAAGCATGCTGTCTGGAAGGAAGCGTATCTAGTTGGGAGAAGGGGAAAAGCTTACAGTGGTCTCGAGGTGTTGTGAACAGACCGATGGCTCTGTCGATCTTTCACCGGTAAGGCCACAGCAGTCAGAAAGGAGACCATTGAGACAGGACCAGGATGTCGGCTCAGAGAGAAAGCAATCTTATTATTGCCAGAGAGTCGGCAGAAATAGACATGTTAAGCTCGTAAGGGCAGAAGGATAAAAAAGATAAATCTCGACCGGTAATGCTCATGAAATGAGAATCACAGAGCGTTACGTTGTCTGCGCCCAGATCATTTAGATCTCAGACGTCTGACAGTGAGCAGAAAGCAGGAGACCGTTTAGAAGAGACCGGATAAGTCAGTAAGACGAAGCTGGAATGCCAAATTAACGTGGGAATAACAGTAGCGTGTGTAATAAAAAAACAAAATTGCGGAACGCCAGAAGCTATATAAAAAGTCATTTATTTAGCCAACCGATGGTCTCAGGCTGCAGGTGAGGGTGTGTTGTGACTGTACAGCCTAGAACGTTTGCGACTCGGATGTCTGGAAACGGGCAGAAAGTAGGAGACTGTTCAGCGAGGCTAAAGTAGGGCTAAGCCCGAAGCGTTATCCGCCCAATTGATAAAGGATTGCGAACAGGGAGCGCGGAAATGAAAGAATCTGGTCGTAAAGGAGGTGACTACTAAGGAGAAGTGGAAAAGCCTACAAAGATTTGGGAGGTTGTGAACGGACCTATAGACCTGTCGATTTTCAAAAGTATGGGCTCAGTGGTCGGAAAGCAGGAGACAATGGAGATGAGAGGAAAATATCGGCATGCAATCCTGGTTCAGCTCAGCAGACCTTGCAGGATTTGGATGCCCGGCGTGTGCACATTGGGGCAACACCTCCTTCAAAGTCGCTTGAGGTACATTATGTCGCTTTTTAAAGCCTTCACTTGATTTGCAAGTGCGTGAATTTTAGCGTCGCTTCTGTGAGAGGGTCAGTATGCCTGACGTTATAATCTTAAGAAGGAATGATAGCAACTCTGTCAGATGTTGCTGTAGAGTTTACAGCCTCTTTATCACAAATCACTGAGCCGGAACTATTGATCGCTACGATGAGGCCAAGTTGGTCTATGAGTTGGACATTGCGCACGCCGGCTAAATCCGATTTGACTTTATCAGTGCAGACTGACGTCGAGTTCGCTCTTAGTTTATTAAGCCTCATACCTGCAAGAAGTTTAGCCACCATTACGTAGAAAAATAAAGCACGATACCACAAAGTTACATAAGATGCCTTGGACATAAAGTCCAAAGAAAACCTGATGAAAGAGTAAAGCTGACGTTATGGCATAAGTAAATACCACAAATTTTATGATAACGCCAATGGGGCAATGTTGACAACGAATAGTCATACAAAAATATACCACTAATTCAAATTTACCGTAAATGATTGAAATCACTGGTTGGCAATTAAAAGTTCGGTTCAGTCGGTCTAGAGCACCATAATGTGAGGAGCTTTTCCATCACTCCCGATCACAGCGTGTAAATTATTCGATTGGGAATTCGGCAAACGTCCAGTTGCAGAGCTACGAAATGTGAATAACCAACGTGATGCACTTTGTCGTCGGAGTGGAAATCCTTGTTGTTCTACATGACATTCACCAAACAGACTGGTACATTCACGTGGTGGCTTCCATGTACGCTTGCAAAGGTATCCATAATTACAAGAAAGATACTTACCAACAGCCATGCACTTTTTCACGAAAATTCTCCCTACCGTTGCTTAACTTGTTTTAAATAAGCGCTTGCAGCTGCGTCAGGCTCTAATCACATAAGGGACACTTTGACAAGTAGACCGCAAAAGTCAAGCAACAAGCTATCCTTACATTTCTGTATGGTCGGCTGCAGGAATTATGAATGTCAGCTGGCTGCGTTAAACCGCGGAATAGTCCAAATACAAACGTCACATTGTGTCTAAATGACTCGGCAAAGCGTGGACCATAAGGTATGGCTAAAATTGCGGCGCAATGTTATACCATTGATGTGTAATTGCAAGCGAAGTATCTGCGGAGGGTGGGTAAGTAGCTGATTGACTTTCGCCCCAAGGCCTGTTACAAATATGCATATAACGTCCAATTTGTATGAAGCGTTCAGTGCAACAGCTTTGGTAGACATGAGGGATGCAGAATACAACAGATGTACACGTCAAAGATTTCTTAGAACTATAGTAACTGTTACTGTGACGCGTGCTCCTAAACAAAGCTCGTGCAAAATTGTCACGAAACTCACGTCCTTAGAAGGACGTAAAAGGCTGCCTGCGGAAAAGTTGCTGTGTTACAAAACATGATATGATCAATTACTGTTAGTCTTCCGGATCTACCGGCAGCGCCTAAACTTCCTGTGCATCCGTTAGGTAAAAATTATTTACTGGAATATTCCCAGCTTCCAATGATACTGGCAAATCAGTAAAGGAGTTAACATTGCAAGGCATTTAGCTCCGAAAAGCGTACAGCTTACGAAATGCATTAACCTCAGCGCATGAGGCAAAATCGACAACTTGCAAGAATCAGAGTACCTTTAAAAGCAGATTAAAGAGGTTTGCGAGCCATGCTCACCTTCATGTCACGCGTAGTACGGTAGACCAAATGACGCTACTCACACAAGCTCACCGTGAGTCAGCCATTTTACACGCTAGGAAGAACGCAAGCCTGAACCATTAGCAGGATGCTTCCCTCAAGGTCACACAAATCTGGTGCAATTACAAGCATCTAACACCTACTTAATTTGCAAAACCAGGAAGGTTTACACTTGATAGAGAAAACTTAAGCGTATAACACCCAGAATAAGGGTACTTCTCTACCGCCAGAATTTAGTCTAAATTCGGTCGTCTTGATGCCCCAATGTGTCGACGGGGTTCCCGTTGTCGTTGTTTCTCACTCAGTCCCCTCTTGTTAGGACATGCATTTAAACTTTGGTTTACCTAACTTAATGCAGCATTTTAAAGTGAAAGGATTACCACCCACACCGCATTGTGTACCGTGCTCATGTACTATCTCCCTAAGAAATTAGCATGCTTGTTCGGGACCATATCAATTCTCAGGCCAAAATACGCTATGAGGTTTCCAAGTTAGCCACGATTAGGCCCGCCATGCTCTGCGAATGTTCGCCTGCAAATGCTTTATGGGCATCTGCAGTTGCATGGCAAACTGCCCTCCATCCGGCTACGAGTGATGCAGCAGCAACCTGCTTCCTCAACTAGGTACGATAACTTAATCAGCAAACTAGTGCTACCAAGGCTACCGTAAAATACGTAAAAGTTACGCATGATCGTGTGCTTCACATTGCTCACTCAACTGCTGGATTAGCAGCTCGATTCATAGAGCGATCACAGCTACCAGCGGAATCCAGCCTGGCAAGGGCAGTCGAGTGGCAAAGCACTTACGTCACTGGCTTAGGAGCAACTATACAAAATCTGCAAATACAAGTTGCAACACCTGACTGCAAGAATTACCTGCCCATTGTGCAGCGTTGTTGTTACAGCAGGTCTAAAACGCCAACCAAACTTTCAATTCATGCAGAAGACAGGCTTATTGCTGCAATCAACAATGATTTGGTACCGCAGCTAGTAATCGTGGTAATTTCTGTAACCTTGCCGAGAAGAGCGTAAACATCTGGACTGGTTCGTAATGGCGACGGAAGCCACCAGCCGAAACAAATGCCTTCTTGTCTGCCTAAACGATATAACGCCCGGTACGGGGTATCTAGTCGACACCGGAGTTGAAGTTAGAGATACATCCCGTAGCTCAGATAAGGTCGTCCCACGCTAGTCCATCAGGCGCAGTAATCTCAACTACTAGCAAACAGCTGCTGACATTCTACGTAGATATTTGGCAAACCGCCGGGTGTTCATACTAACAGTTGTGCCCTGTGCTACCACAGGCAGGGATTTGGTTCAATAACAAAATTTCCCATGACGTTAAATGGCATATGGTTATGAATGAGTAGCCAAAGTTCGGTGTTTTTAAACAAGCGCCAAAGTAACCACTATCACAATTATTCGTGTCAGACACCAAGCTCCACAGCTATATATGGACGTTCTATACCAGCGCCATAAGCTCCTTCGCTCTCAGAAATACACACCGCATGTGACACACTCGTCGTACAACACGTCTGCATTAAGGGCCCGGCTACTTCGGCCCACCCACGGAAATTAACCCTAAACAGGCTCAAAGCGGCTGAGGCGGAATGCAAGCGCATTTTCGAACTGGGAATAATTCGCCCGTCGCCGATTCCATAGACCTCACTACTACACATTATTTCTAAGAGTGTTGGTGGCTGATGTGCCTGTGATGAGTAAAGGGCACAACAATTTACCGGCTCTATACGTATTTCATCCGCTCTTGCACGACTTAACTACAGCTTTAGCTGGTAAGTGTATCATTAGCAAAATTGGCCTAACTTGGTGTACCATCATTTAGTAGTGTCGTTAAACAACAATGTTAAAACGGCTGTCATTACATTGTTCGTCGTGGTTAAGTACCTCCGAATTCCGTTTGGCTTTAGCAACGCTGCTCAACCGTTCCAGTGTTTCATGCATGGGGTAAAACAAGGACACACAATTGTTTATTCTTATCTGTATGACAGGTTTAATGCTAGCTTCTCTGATGGTAAAATGTTCATCACGTTGAAACCTTCTTTCAGTGGTCGACGCAACATGGGGTTATTGTCAAACCAGATAAATGCGAGGTTAGCCAAATTTCCGCCGACATCCCTGGCCGCAGACTATCCGCCTCTGGCTTTAAAGCATTGCCAAACAAAATACTGGCAACATAAGACTGTTGCTCCTAGTTCCGTCAAACACAGATTCCATAGCCTAGTAAATTACTGTTGAGGTCCCTTACCACAATGCGCAGGCATTTAGTAGCAAATGACCGAATCGCTCTGCATTGATCAACGCACGTATAAATTTGCAGATAATGCCCAACTAACTTCGAGAGACTCAAACAAGCGGTGTGCAACATAGTGCTTTGCGCCTAATGAGGCCAATCAACCGCACTCCATTTAAAAACTGACGCACCAGCCGCTGCCGTCGATGTAGTTCTCCAACAACCCATCGATCATCGAGGGTTACCATCGGGCTTCTTCCAAATACCTGCAGTCGGTAGATTTAGGGTACAGCAGCTCCGGCCGGAAACTTCTAGTAATATATAAATAGGCAGCCGACATTGTGTAACCATCACGGAGTTAGGCGTTTTACAGCTTTCAGTCTAAAAGCCATTGATGTACGCAAACGAGGGTGCAAAAACGAAGTACTCTACGCAGGAATCTAAACACCTACCCTACGTCTCTCATTTTACAGCAGACATACGACATGGCAGTTGCATTTAATTACGTCGCGGAGGCACTATCACGAATCCATAAGATCAGCTAAGCTCCTGGGTATAACTTCCACTAAGCCGCCATTAGTTTATTCAAATGGCCTATACCTATATAGACAAATATCAACGTAACACTCCTGACTCTCAAATGCAAACAGCACCTCATCAACCTGCGCAAACACAGGCAGCACCGCAACCTCAGCTCCGTCAAAACCATTTAGTGAAACCGGCGGCTTCAACGGACTTCAGCCATACTAACAATGGAAGTAGAAGGAAGCACCAATCTCCAGTTCGTTTAAATTAAAGCAATATTTATTCTCGACTGTGTGAGGCACGCCTAGGGAGGCGGGATCAGGTTGGTACAAAAGTACAGACATTTATGGCAATTGTAACAACAACAATATAAAATTGTTCATAAGATCATGATTAAAACTCTTCAGTAGTGAAAACGTAAAATAATAATTGGGCTGAGGTGCGATCGCAACCTCAGTTGATAATAGCTTAAGAATCCTGATTGTTCAAATAGATAATTTAAGGGCAATATCGAGAGGTATGACAATATACTTAGTTCATGCACACGTAACGCAAAGATCAACGATGAGATCGTAAAGAGATGAGAGTATAGGCGTAAAATCGTAGAAAGACGTGACGAGCGTATATGCAGACGTAGAGGTTCCAATGGGACGAACGTATCTCGAATGTTGAAGGTAATTGAACAAGCAGGGTGAAGTTATGTGGTGTGACATTATTCGGTGACGAGTAACCGCAGAGTCTCCGCAAGATATCCAAAGAAATGTGCTGGATTCCTGGTGGGTAAGATAGTACCCCGAAAACATATCAAATTTTCACGAAGTAGCGTTTGCCACGTTACATAAGACCTATCCCTTACGTTCCCATGCTCCTACGCACGTTTTTCAATATATACAATTAAAGACAAAACCGTTGAGAAACTACCAATAAAAGAACAACTGTGTTTGACGACTCAGGAAAGCTTCGCGTAGTTTTCACTTTTCACGCTTTGGTGTAGTGCCATGAATTTACACTGCAACGTTTTATTTTGCTTACCATCTTCACCCATTGGTCATGAGCCACTTGTTTTCATGCCTTGCTGGATCCCCGCACCACTACTGGAAGCGCAAGATACACTCTGCTCGGCCAACTACGTAAACCTAACAAACGGTACCCAAAACAAGCAATTTACGGTTTTGGCTTCCATGGAGGACACGAGTGGGAAACGGCTAGTTTCCGATCATATTGTTTCCTCTAACGCATGCATTAGGTCGCGCAACCTAATCATGCAGAAGGCTGGCCCAAGAGGGCAATCTTCACGCAGACGAAGGATTGCTTAAACAGTCCTTACTGGAAGTGGGCTATTTAGAATGCTGGAGTTTCCCCGGTTAACCTGGGTGGCACACTAACTTAAAATATTTCATTGCACACCCAGGCACACGACGCAAATCGTTGTACTGATTGTTGCGTTTGATTATTTGTGTTGCGCATCGACTGTTTTGTTAGGTGCCCGCTTCGTTTGTACTTCGCATCTACCTCGTGTGCTGTGCATTTTTCGTTCTACTAGCTAGTAGCGTGCGTCAGCGTAGCTTTTATAGCTAGGCAAACAGCGAACAATTGCTCTGCCAATGCAAATTTTCCTGCAACTCGCTCTGCCTTCTGGAATTGCTCTTTGGGCTCCTGCCAAACACCTGTGGTAGTAGTATCCCGAGCGGCGCTTGCATATTAAATTCACAACCTATAAAGTTGCGGTGTATAAGATGCTCAGCAGTATTGAGCAAAGTGTTGACTAGGCTGCTAAAAACAGCTTTGTTGGAGTTTGGTACAATTTAGATGCAAGTGGAGTGATCCAAGTAGAGCCGAAGCCTGAGTCGGTGCTACCGGCCAGCTTTGGGTCCGCAAGCATGCATGTGAGATTGCTATTCCCGGCTTAATTAAGATATCCGCATCCATGGTTTGCGGCTCAAAAGCGGAGAAATGCGTTGTATCTAGCTAACTGGTATGTGGTGGACTGTACAGTTTTGCTTAGCCATGTTCTAAAAAGTAGGTTAACGTGGAAAGGAAGGAGTGAGTTGATCGTTCGAATTGTGCTAATTTTGCAACAAAGGACGGGCATTGAAGTGAAGAATGTTGAGGCTGCGCCTGCTTGGTTTCTTAATTACGTATACCTTGTATACAGTGAGAATGTATGGATATGTGTGTATATTGTGTCACACAGAAGTATGGGGTGGTACGCAAACCATTTGCGCTAGTTGATTTATTTGGCTTAGTTAAACTTGCGTAAAAATTTGTTGCAGCTGAGGTCAACGATTAGCAGGTAAGCATGGGGCAGTTGTTGTTGAGGCGGTGACCATTTGCGAGGTTGGCTGGCGGGTAGCCTTTTGGTGCTGCTTTTGTGTAGAACACCCTCTGCATTTTATAGTCCTCAACGTTCCTTTCCCGGTAGCGTAGGTGCAAACATTCATGTGTAGGAAGTTCGCGCCAGGTTTGACAATGGTTTGCAACAACTTTTTCCCCTCGTATGTCGAACAGGGCTAGCTTTAGTTATCGCGGGTATTCGTGCAACCACGGTGCTGGCCGTGCTCCTGTGGGCAATTAACCAGAGGATGTAGTTCTTTCTTGGCTGTCTAGGGCAAATACAAGGTAACTTTCGGCAAAGATATTCTGTGCTACCAGCCTTCCAGAGGTCGCTGATAATTGTACCGTTATTTGGAAGGCGGCGGTAGATAAGGCATGGTATGACCTAAGATTGGGTTGGTCGGTTTACGTTTGGGGTGTTTTAGTTGGTGGTAACAGTGCTAGCATGTTATCCTGGGATGCGCTTGCCACATTTGTGTAGGATCCCTCAGCTGAGCATCAGGTAATATTAGGATTTCTTTGTGGGGTTTTGCAGCACCCTCCCCTCCATACCACAATTTTTGCTTGGATGTCCGGTTGAGAGCTAGCCCAGGCTTGATGTCCTGCTTGATGAAGACCAAAGTTCGATAAAGTTCTAAAGCAAGTTACAGTTGGCATTCAGGTCGCTAGTTGGAATGCTAATGTTAGTATTTTGTACTGTTCTGCAGTAGCGCGGACGCCGGGAGCTTGGTCGTAGTTATGCGCGATCGGGCATGATTTGGAATCGTTGGTGCGTGGTTTTGAGGAGGATATGCATAAAACCATGTTCATATTCTGCACAGCGGTAGTAGAGGAACGTCTCTGTAGTAGCGTAGGCTGGGGTTTGATTGCGACCGATCTGAACTAGGCAGAAAAAGAAATTGTTCCACGTTGAATAACGCTGTTAGCGTCAGAAGGTTTGTAGTTTGTAAACGTTACTTACCCAATATGTTTGAGTGTATTTTTACGAAGGTTTGCAAACCGGGGGTCTGTCGCTTCTGGTAGGCAAGCTTTGGGCATGGTGCGACTTATGGTCACGGGATTGTACCTTAAAGGCGTCAAAGTTAATGGCGTTACGTGACCGGATAATTCGTCGATAGGTCGCGGCTGCTATATTGCTTATATGTTTATTGGTGTATCGCAGATGTAAAGCTGAGGGATTTACTGCCATTTCCATCGTGCAAGATGAAAAGGTCAGGTACTACGACAGCAATTTCAGCGCTTTCTTAGCTGGAAGCCGTTTCTGCAAGTCTTGTTTATTTGAGGGTTTCTAGTGTATTCAAATTATCAGAAGCCATACCGCTAAAAATTAAGCAAGCAAGATAAACCGGTGATCAGTACAACCAAGTTTATTGTGAGCTGCAGCCAGTCGGTGCAAAAACAACGAAATACTCTTCGACACTGTCAGGTGCGAGACGACAAGCTAGTACTATAATGCAGCACAAATAGTCAACATAGGCTTACAACTTATGTCAATGGTCCTCAATAACCAAAAACCTAGGGCGGCCATATTTTGTAAGCAAAAGTGGCCCCAAAGGGGATATGCGTTTGATTACGCAAGCCAAAATATAGGTGCATGCGCGAGTAAAGATTTAATTGGTTTGTATAAACTGCCGAGTTGAAAGGTAGATAATGTAGGCAAGTGTCCTACTCATTAGTTGCTGTGCTGTTGCGCATAAAGTGCAAGTGACATGAAGCGACTAGGCTTATTCGATTATTTTGCGCCATGTTAGGCGACACTGCTCTCCTTTGCCATATGCTTAGCGATTGACATAAAAGCTGAGAGAAGCTACAGAACGCGGTGCATAACCTTCAAATCTCGACGGTGCCTAGTATTTTATATATACGGCATTGACTCCGCGGCAGGGTGCGCGAAGGTATAGATCTAAGATGGAGGAAGGTATTCAGTACCATTGCGTTTAAATCCGCTGCGTGCATTCCCAGTGTGGTGCATTCCTTCGGAAGCGGTCATCCGTGTGACATTCAGTGCTTGCTGTTCTAAGTAGATTATGTAGTTGCAGCTGTCCAGTGTGATTTTAATTCAGATTGAAGGGGTAAATATATTTGCGGTGCAAATTAACCTAAACTTGCAGCCACCATTTTCAGGTTGGGTAACTTTGGTTGTATCACACAAACAGAGGCGCGACTGCCGAGAAAGACTCACACGTGTGTTATTTCCTTGATATATTTAAGTGTTTTCATCAAATGCAGTGTTAAATATCGATGCGTTATGGGCGAAGGTTCGCGCGGGCAAAGTTGTAGTACATGTTGCTGGTGCACAGAGGGAAAACAGTACCTGAGGTGGCGGACATGGTTGGTTTGTTAAAACGGCATGGCTTATGCCGGCTTGCCAATTAATAGCAGCCAACACGTTATGTACTTTGTGCCGATCGGCATAGATTCTTTAGTGCAGCAGTACCGCCAGGTCAATTTGGCGTACCCGTTTCACCAGATCGAGTACGGTGGTTAATGTACGTTGTTCGAAAAGTGGATAAAGTTTTGTATGAAAATGAAGGAAACAAATAAATATTTATGCTTATATATTGTCCATTCTGACGCAAAGCATCTGCCTATTTTCCTAGTAGCAGCATGTGTACATGGACAAAATAGTTTGTCCCTCGCTGGAAAGGATCTGCTAAGGATGACTTTTGCTCTTCTAAATTGCAGTAACAGTTAATCGTCCAAAAGGTTGTCAAGAAGGGAAAAATAATAATCAAGTGGCTGGATTTGGGAATAATGGTAGAGGAACAACTGTTTCGCATCCACGGCGTAACAGCATCCAGCGCGTTACGAAGGTTATATGAAGCCTCGCATTAGCTTCGTAGCAAGCTACAATTACGCCAGTTATTAATGCTGGACCTTTTTGTTTAACTATATCACTCAATTCGTTCTGCTGTGCGTTGTATATTGTGGTAGTAGCTCTTAAAGTAGGGTTTTTAAAACCCACCAAGGAGATCGAACGACATGTTTTATTTAATATCACATTTCGGATTTTGAGCCAATTATCCTTTTTCCTCCAAGCTCAATTGCGTTTAAAATTGTTATAAACAGTTACCGGTCACCATTGCTGATGCACTTCAAACGTGGATCATAAATTTGACACTGAAGAGCCAATTAACGACATCAACAAGGCGGCACAAATTTCTTTCCGTGGGAAAAAAGGAACACATATGTCGAGCTTTGAAGTGAAACCTAAGCGTTTCAAATTAACACGAAAGGCCGAAGATAATAACTGAAACCAGCAAACCTGGCTTGGGTTGTTATATGCCAGTTTTCATCAATGAATGCAAGTCAAAAATTTACTTAAATAATCTATGGATTATTCACGTACTTGCAAAACCAAAATTTTGCAAACCAGTTTTATCACTAGCTTGTTGTTAAAACACCTTCCTCATGTACATGCACCAAAGTTTTCTTGCTCGCACAATATTTTCGTTTTTTCGTACTCAAAATAGTAAATCGCCGTAACTGCTGCTTGTAACTTTTCATAGTTCAAAGGGCGGTAACGTGCTGCACAACGGTCGATGCAAGAAGTAATAAATAACAGTTTCGGGGGTACATCCGACACTGGGAAATAAGGGGAGTGTTATGAACAAGCGTCCGCGTGTGTGCATTGGAAGGAAATTACGAATAAATGAGCAATAATACTATAATGTGATGTTAAACGTTAAAGCATGTATGTGTTGAAATGGGCGACCTAAGGTCGAATGAGGTAGTCAGGAAATCCGAACTCACGGTTGCCATGACAGCAACCGTCGCTGCGTGCATAAATGGTGATGTATTCTGAGATGGAAGATATAGCGAGAGGTGCCACTGATAAATGGTAGCTGTTGTACCTGAGCTATGTTTTAAAGGAATTAAATCACCTTGAAGTGTTCGGAGGCAATTGATATTTGGTGATGCTTACGTTTAGGGCACAAAATGTTCGTATCAAATAAAAGATAGCTTTTATTTGACACGCTACATGCGTGTTAGGGAAAAACCAGCTGAATAAATTGGTAACTCTTATATTGCCGTGTGGGGTGTGGTATATAACTATTTTAAAATTTTCACACGGCTACAGCTAGGGAACAGCGGATTAAAACTACATATTTCACGCATTTGATTACATCATGAGTGAAAGTGAATGTAGTTTGCAACCGTACAAAGGTATATTTCACGGATTATCAGCAAATGATTTGTTTCGTAATTTGTCAGGTATGGAATAATTAATTTGGACAGAATTTTATAGTGGATGGATACGCAACACGTGATAATAGGTGAAGTTTTGTAATGCACTTTAAAGGGGTATGGCAAGTCCTAGAGATTTAGTTCATCCCCGCAATCGATGAACGCTATTTTTATCTAGGAGATTTCGATGTACATGGTTTTTGTAATATTATATATTTTTGTAATGATATAAAATAAATAAATATATATATATAATGCTTTTATATATTGCTTGATTTTATATATATTTTGGTAATAAAATTATGTTATTTAGTGTATGTGTCATATTTAGGTATATGGTGAATAATTTCTATATTTTTCATTGACTTGTAAAATGTTACGTGGCATATAGCTCGAATGTAAATTGGTAACGAAACAGAATGGCCAGGTATTTATTAAAATCATGTTCCGGTTACTGTTTTAATGCCCCACTCCGGTTATTGTTTTAATTTCCCACAACTGGTATTAGTCCATGTTCTTAGTTCGTCAGCGGGCTTAGTTTAGCACGTGAGAGAGTCGCTGCAGTTAGTATATGGGTTAGCTGTTGTGTGTTATTTCACTTGTTTGTAACTGGTTACTTCTCTCTATATGTGCTTGCGTAGGGTTCCATCTAGTTGCAATCATTATCAGGCGAAGGTTGTGGTGAAGTGGTTTACTTCACGTATGTACGGTTATGATACATTGAGCACAGGAATACTCTGGATAATCCCGGAGGCTGATGACCTTAAGCTATGGGATGTTCTTAATGTTCCTGGATTTTGCGTGGCCATACAATATGCGCTGGACAGACTCTGGGACTGGTGTACTTTGTGGCTTATGCCCATAAAGCGGGCTAAGATTTGCTTTCCTCTTATGATAGCAACTTTTCGCCTTTCAGGTACTTGCTCGGTGGGGTTAAACTTCCCTTGTCTCCAACCACTTTAACCTGGGCCTCGTCCATTCCTCGTCTTTGCATTCTGGTGACAGCTAGAAGAAGGCCGCAAGTACAGGTTTCAGAATGTTGTGGTTAAAAGGACGTTCCTTCGGGGCCTTAACGGCCAACCTATAAGTGAAGTTGTTCTCAGCTTCGCCCTCACCCATCTGGTTTGGTGCGTGCAGGCTTGCCCGCCCTGCCTTGTTCGGGACAAAATGGAGCTCGAGATGGTTGTGAGAGTAGGTACGCCATTGGTCGATGGGTTACGGAGGCATTCGTACCCCGAGCGTCTACTTAGCTTGTGTATGTATTCAATGTACGGACAACGGGTTAGGGTAGACGTAAATTTTACTTGCCGCATTGTAACCAGTAAGGTTGCACCGTACCTGGGCTGGCTATGTAACCCGGCTAGGTTGCCTTGTCTTTGTGGTCATAGCACGAAGGTAGACAAGCGGCGTTGTGACCGGATCAGGGCGTAAACTCGATTATCACGTTGAGGTATTGAGCGCGGGAACTCGCTTCCAGAAAATGTATTCCGTGAACTCCCGGTTATAGGTTTTGAGCGTCAGTTAGACGCTTTAAGGGGGCAACACGAAACTTTCCCTTCTCCTGACCACATCCATCTTTAAACTTTAAGTTCTTATTCTGTCATTCACTGCACTCTTTTGTGTTATCCTTTAATTCAATGACTTCGATTCCCTTTCATCTTACATTTTCTTTATAATTCCTGCATACTTAATGTAACTTACACTGCCGCGACTGCTAGTGCAGTGAAGGTAGACAGTAATCGGTCGATCATGGTGTTTCAGGAGTTGCTTTTAAGATCTATCAAGAACTACCACATCCTCCTTTTCTTGGCTCAACGATTTGCTGAAGAAGGAACACTCAAGGAATTTTCCTATCATTCCAGTCCAACGGAATCTAAATCTGAACACTCCTATGCCTCCCTGGGCAAACCGTTAGTGTTTGTGATTGCTGACCTATCAGTGCCTGCTTCCGCAGTCATTTGAGGTAAGTGAACCAGAGGAGGTGAGAAATAGAAGGCACGGAAAAAAGAAGTGCACGTTAAACAAGGAAAATTATAACAATGCTACAGAAGAGGTAGAGAAAAGGAGGTTGAAGTACGAATACCTGAGTTACTCCGGGAAATTGAACCGTTTTGCGTTGCGACGCAGAAGCTTCAAGTCACCCTTGAAACCCCTGAACGCCAGATCCTTGTTAACACTGTGTAGAAGCATGTTGCCCGCGTACAGCGGAAAATGATACCGGGAGTATGTACCTCAGGTACATAATCACCAAACCTCGCAGTGAAAACGCACGTTGTTCACTTGGGGCTTACATTTTGTTGACGTCATTCACGGCCTCCCTAACCTTCAGCCTAGGTCAACGGGAAGTTTCTGACGAACGCCAATGTGTTATCTCGTGCTGCTAACAAGCGTGATGCCATATATTGCTGATGGGATAACAGAGTGCCAGAAAAGGAGATAATGCAGGACCATATAAAGTGGGGTTGTTTAAGCAACGCAGGTAGAAGCAGCACGCAAGGTAAAGGAAAGGATAAGATTTTCAGTCCCAGGCGAAATGCTCAAGCACGTATGGGTGAGGTAATTCATACTCATCCCTACGTGGCGGATTACTAAACAACTGTGGGGTGATATGATATCAAAAATGCAGTTTGAGCGCAAGGAAAACATGTACCATGTATTATTCGTCAAGCGTGCCTCTTATCTTTTCAACGCAGGTTACCACGGTGCCTTGCAAAGCGCAATCCTTATTCCGGCTGTTTAGAAGAAGGGACTGTCACGAAGGAATGAATAAGTAAATGTTTATCCTAATAAGGCAGCAGAATTGCGGGTGCTTCTGATGTCCGTAGGTGCACCTGATCACCCCCATTATGTGTGATCCCGTTACCGAGTTTGGCGTTCGTGACGTTAACATCATGTAGGGGAGGAACCGCATATGGGAGCAGTAGGTGTACCTAACGATCAAGCGGAAGCAATGGATAGCACGGTTATAAATGAACGAAAGAGGGAACAATATGAAAATGAAAGACTTACACACACCGATAGCAGGTGAAATGTTCCTGTCCACGGTACGAGGCGCACACCTGATGATACCAAAGGCCGCAGTCGGAGCACATGACACAGTCAACCACCTGTCCACTCTGTGCCACGCAGTCAGTTTGGAGGCACGAAGCGCACTTGTTATTGTCGTAGTTGGCTGGGAGTGGTGCATGGCTACGACGCTTCCTTGGAGGCCTATACACCCTAGCGGTTTTCGTGTGCAAGTCTCGAAAATGAAGTGCCTTCCTTTCATGCTCCTGACCGGCTGACGATTCTGGTATGGGAACTAAACGTTGCTTACACCTTGTGCCTTCCCTGATACCTTCACTCGTCCCTTCCGCAGGTGAATCCATATCGTTTGCGGAGGCTGAAACCACAACGTCCTCGTGAGAGCTGCTAAGGTTCCGTAGTAACTCACGCAAGGGATCCATAACCTCCCTATGTTTCGCATCGCCCAGGCTGCAAACTTGTACCTGAATAACACCCCGAACCTGGCTACACTCCCAAAGATTCTGTTCCCTACTTACCGGTGCAACAGTGGAACTGGACGCTAGGGGGACGACGGCGGAGGACGTGGATGCGGTAACACGCGGTTGTTGCGCGTGCGACACAACCCACCGGTTGTTACGCAATATGTCGTCAACCGGTCTGCCTGCAGCGGGCAATGCATGCACAATGTGTGCGCACGGCGGCAGCCATTGCCGGCTGAAGCTGCATTGGCAGCTTACCTCATCACGCGTTATCACGGGTACCTTGCACTTGACATGTATCATGGGACAACTCCGTCACTGTCACCTTCTCCCTAGTGTAATGGAATAGCAGGCGCGCTCTTGCATACCCTGAAAACGGAAAAGCAGCCTGCCATAGGCTATGCAAGCAAGAGTTTATTGGATGCTCCGACAAATCGGTTTTACCCATAACCTCTTTCCACTGAGCTTGAGCATCAATCACGCGGTTCACAACCGCGGTAAACAGGTCTAATAAAGAGGTCCGCTCGGAAAGACCGCTCTTCGATTGCCTATTTTCGTTTTCCACGCGGTTCGTTGTAAAACAGCCCAAAAAATAGGTGGACGTCAAACAATGCGCCGCCCGTGATGAGACAAAGGGCAACCAGGTTCGTACTAAATATCTGTGCGCGTCGGCCTTTGGCTCTTTAATGGCTGTCAAATGCCTGACGAACAAACGAGAGCTCCTAGCGTACACTAAGTTCCGTACCCATTGCTTAATAACCAACCCGTCGGTTACACGTTTCGTGGATAAGCCGTTGCAACGACGGGTGACATCCTTCAGTAGGTGGAAACGGCCCAATACAATCCGCGTGCAGGGGTACACTGCTTGCAATGCATTGACCTGCCCCATGCACTTATCAATCACCACCGTCCGTGCTGCTTCATTCGCTGATAACATTAGCCGCATGTTGCGCACGGCGCTCATTTACGCTGCCATTTGCTCATTCGGAAGCAACACGTAGAAAATTGAAGGCCCAATACCATGCAAATCTACCAACATGCAGTGCAACATTATGTAGCCACCGCAGTTTATCTGGTGCGTCGCGTCCGCCAGCAATACCTCACTATAAAGCTCAACCAGGTTACGTACTTGCCTGGGCACCAAAAAGATGTAGCGTACCTCCGACTCCTCATACTCCGCATTACATAGACCGGCGCTCTCAAGCAAACGTACAACAGCGTTAACCGAGTTCCCTCAACCATTCCATCATCTTATCTCTTACGGTCCGGAAATCGTAACGGTTCAACCTTCGACCGTAGTGCGTCAACACATATCTCCTGAGCTCGCGTGTGTCCTTGAAAGACTGCGTCATGCGATAGATGTCCTCTTCCGCGTGCCGTGGGAGCCGTCTGTTGGTGACATACAGAAACGTCTTGCCTACATGGAAGTTATGGCTGTGCTCAAACCTGTAGTATATTATGTCGTAGCACAAGCCGTTATGCCGTATGGCAGTATGTGCCTGGCAGTCATAACTTTTGTACCTAAAGTTAATAAGCGTCCCCCAAACAATACATGTGAACTTACCGCTTGCATGTTTATCCTCTTCGGGAATAATACACGCATATATAGTGTACGGGTTTGTATCGCACACCATCAGGCAACTCTTTTCCGGTTTTCCTCTTATAACCAATCGATGTCAGGACATCCGATTTGAAAAAACATGAAGCAGTACGCATTACGAAACGCTTTAAGTCACTTTCGAACTGCTCAAAAGTGCGGTACACACGCGGAAGGAAGACAGCACGAAAAGCAGCGGTATCGTCGACAGCCATGACAGCGACTGAATCCGCCAGCGCACTTTACGGTGCCTTCAAACTATCATCATAAATCAACCTAGGTTCGCGATGCAACCCATGGCATTTTTCCACATTAACAGCTCTTACAGCACAATGTCGGCTTCCTTTTTCCTTCACTAAGGCAAAGTGGTTTGTTGTCCGCTACGGCAACCTTCCAGTCCCATGCTGATCACCGATCGTTGTGGAGCGCGGTCTGTTGAAAGAGCACCAACCAAAAACCACTAAGTAGATGCGATTGAACATTGCACAAACAAACCCGGCTTTCTCACCTATACACTATATACTGACTGCAAATTGTGTGTGTGGAGTCAATTGTAAAACAATATAAATGATAATATCATAAGAAGAAACAAAGTTCCATTCTGAACAACCTGATATATTCTGGCATTGCATGCTTGTTTACATCACCGGTATTTCAATAGCCTTTTTCTCCGCGCTGTTATCAAATGAGACATTTTCAGCTAATTGCAAGCTGTAAGAGCCATGCTGGGCCTGTTGTTAGCTACTGCCGGGGCACAGCGATTATAGATGGACAATTGTGCGGCTCAACTAAGCGCAATTCATTCTAATAAACACGGAGCGCAAGTAGTGTTGTTTAGGTTTCAAGTTGTTCGAGCCATAGGCAGACGCTGCTTCCAGCTGTCTTGGGAGGCAATGCAGTGTAAGGTCTTCTATCCTTGCTGTCGCTGCTGTGGTTGTTGACCTGGTACCAGCCATGCTGGAAAAAAGATTGCAAAATTGTAGGGGTGCAGCCATTCTTTGTACATGCTGCCCGTTAATCCAGCAAGATTTGCTTCTCTGCTGGTGTGTATCACCCCGAAGGAACGTGCTCGGTTCCTAAAACCCTGGTCATTAGCAGATGTATGTACGGCACGTTCTGACGGATCCGTGTGGATGGTGGATGGAACGCGTGGGACTGGTACAGGGGCGTGCGTCTTACAGGGTAAGGGCTCTGACTGGGGATTTCATTTACCTTTGCGGAATTTTCGTGCGAACGTTGTCTTATTGCGTGCAGGCCATTGTCGGCAGTGCGGCATACAGTGCAGACATGCGCTGGCGTATACCGGATGCAAAATCCCTTCGTTATGATCTAATTCTCGTAGTCTCCGACTACGAGAAGCGGAAGCGGAGTACGGCGAGCAGGCGACAAGGTTAGACCGCTCAACTCAGTTGCGCGCAACAGAAAATGTGTTATTTTAATGCAACCCACACGTGTGCAGCGTTTCTGCGGTCAAGGTCCGGAGCATGATATCCTCCAGCTGAGTTCGGTGTAAGTGTTGGCGTCTGGTACAGCTATCGAGTTTTTTAATAAGCTCATGAACTGCGATGTATTAGTGCTTTCTTTGAAAAATCAGAGGACTCTTCGGCTTTGTAAGCTAAAGCCGCGGCGTTAGCCGTAGTGCCATGTAGTGCCTGTGTAATCCGACAACAGCTCCAAAGAAGGGGAAGGTATACAAGGCAAGTACAGGGGTCAGTAAGCGTAATTCGATACTTGCGCTCAGGCAGACGAAGACATCCATTACAGAGAAGGTGCCACAGCGTGTTTCGTTTTTTTCGGCAAAACAGTACCATCTCCAGCGGTATCCGCTGCAGTCCCCGAGTTGAGGTATTTCCTCCGGCCTATCTGCCGGGTACAGAACAATTGCACGCTTGGTCTGCGTTTCGTAGACAAAACGGAGCAGTGTGACACAGTAGGTTAGGTGATGTGTGATGGTTGAGGGCGCTGGTTACACAGACCATGCAGCGGGTAAGATGGAGAGTTGGAGGTTATGTATCCGTTTGGCGTGGACGAGTTGCGGTATTCCCAAGTCGCTTACCCTATGAGTGTGTACCGTATGTCCCCTCTGCCAAATTTGTAACAGTGCTTTATATAAAGAAGCAGTCGATTTTTTACTTGCTTAAGTTGCCTACAGGCTTATGATCCCCACCCCATGGCAGCGCTTTTGTTTGGAATTTTGCACACGCCTGGTTGAGAAGCTAACAGGTAAGGCAGCTGTATATACGCGCAAGTCGAAGTTCATTTGACTGCTGTTACGCGCGCTTAATACGTGTACTTGCGCGCTTGTGCATTTCCGTAGCAACCGTTGGTAGACCGCCCGAAGCATGGATAACCATAGCCAAGGTATTTCCTACTGCAGAACGATTGGAGCTACATACTTCCTGCCTACCCTGCCGTTCTCAAGATATAACGTGCAGGCACTAACGCGCCTTAACGCATGGTTTTCCTTCATTCTTATTTAACCTGATTTACATGAAACGACGTTGATTTGATAAATGCTGTACATAGGTTCTACTGCCTTGTTTGCCATGGAATATGTTCACTATCAGTGCTGGAAGTATATAGGTTACATTTAACTCCTGGAACCCGAAAACGGCGTCTACCGTCCTCACTTTTCTATGCTTATACAAATACACAGGCGGACGTACAATTATCGATTGAGTTTTGGGGGTTAGAGCAAGTGTTGTCCGTTGCCTCCGCTTGGTGCTAATTATGCGCGTCAATGAGAAGTGAATGATCACGACAAACGTTGGCTGCAACTGAGTTCGGAGCAAGGTTAATATTTAGTGCCACTGATTAAGGACGGATGTGAGGACACTGTGAAGCAGTAACCCCCTATTTGTAAACGCTTGACAGGAAGCGATTGGCCGGCTCAACTGCCGTCAATAGATTAATACCTATCTAAATAAATCAATAGTTCTTTTCAAAGTAACCACCGCACACCAAACCAAGCATACTGAACTTTTGCATGCAAGTAGGTTTCAGCACAACTACGTTGCTATGTATGTCTTCGGTGGTAAACCGAACTTTGTACAAGCTGCGGAAAGTTTAGAATTAACCCTGAAGAATAAAGTCACGAATGAATGTCGGTACGTTGGGATCTAGTGGGCCGAGTGCAAACAGCCATCGCACTATGTGTATTGAAAACGATACACGTAGACGGGGAGTACCTTATGCTTGTACGTGTCAGGAAAATATTGCATTATGATGCAAGTCGACTTGCCCCGGTGTAGTTATGGTTGTGACTTTATTCGTCGGTAGGTCACACTGGCCAAGTTGCAGTGTTGTTAAACGGACAGTGGTGGCTTTGAATACGAAGTGGGCTTGCCAGGCAAAAACGTACCACCTCCTGGAACTCTGTCATAAAGCCGTTTGTACATTGATGTAAAACTGGCAGAGCAGATGGTCGAGTGATTACACACTTGGCAATCCGCAGTCAAGTGACATCTAATTTCTGCTGTGTTGTTGCTCAGGTACTTTGGTCAGGGCCGCCATAATCTCTGAGGTCAATAGAGGATAGGAGATTCAAGAAGAGTCGTCTTTGTAAGCGTCCAGATGAGCAGAACGTTGATCTCTTCTGTTTGGAAATTTCAAGTGATGTATACTTTTCAGGAGTGCAAGGGCATCGTGTCCAGCTAGCAGTACCGGACACCTGTCGTGGTATTGAATGCAGCTGTACCACTTTTGTGTAAGCCATGTTGTTTGTGGTCCTTGTGGGTTAGTTTGTTCTGCCCCGCGCAAAACCTGTGTGTCACGGTACAATCCTCGATCACAAGATGTTCCGGACCTCAAAGAAACGAAAAGGAGAGAGAAAACAGAGGCCGCAAAGCATGGACGTAAAGCAAACCTTATTAACGTTCTACGTTATAGCATATAGCTTGGCGACAAACTGATGTACAATGTGCCAAAACGATTGTGCTGAAAGTGTCTTTTGCACGTTCTACGAAAAACAACGGCCCCACAGGTAGGTTGCTACCAGCAGCACGGATTAATGAGCTCTCCGCCATTAAGCAAACCATGCAGTATTGCTTTGTTAAGATGCAACAATTTCGTAGGAAGTCAGAAAGCAGAGTGCAATGACCGGCGGCGATTGTATGTTGGGTGAACAGCCGGTAGACAGCCTACGGCCGTAGGAAGCACCAAATATGTGGAGATAAAAAAACTTGCGATGAGAGAAATAGAAAGGTCAGTTAGTGTTAAAGCAGCGGAAAGCTAGGACTCAAACGCGAAGTAAAAAGATTCGGGGTTCCTAAGAGATTGGCGCTATGGCCGACTGAGCTGAAAAAGCCAGTGAGAGAGCTAATCTGCTGCATGTGTAAGTGCTGAAACCTTTGCTGTGAAACAAAAACAGACACATAAAAGGAGTGGTTAATAAGCGGATGTACTGACTGAATGCGAAAAGGTTGCTCGATAAAGTGAACTAATAACCATCAATTAAAGGAAAGCAAACCTGCGGGACAGATGCATTCACAGCACCGCGCAGAGAAACGATTCATACTATGGTGCTAATGGTATGGTGCTAGGGTTTGCAGATCCAGGAAAAGCCAGTTAGTTTGCTGGATATCTACACGAGCAAGTGTCGCAGACAGCAGCGATTACGTGATAACTGAACACCCAGAATTGAGAGGCTTGCGGGTTTATTTGTGCCGACCGGGCGAAAGGATTGATGAACAAAAAATCAAAGAAGGATTGATGGACGAAAGGACAGCGAAAAGTCGGAATACTTGCATACATCAAGGTTGCTGAGGATAGCAGAGCAAGAGGCCTAGGCGCAGCAGTGCGCAGCAACTCAAGTAATGCTGGGGTGTTAAGGCAATAGTACCAAGCTGGATAGAGCCAGGGAATGCCAGCCCACGTGTTGAAGGCTTGCAGGTAAATAGGTCTAAGACGTTACAGCGAGTAATGGATAAATGAACATACAGAAACATGAGGCAAAATACCGGCTAGCGCTGAATATATGGGTTACGCCTGCACGACAGTAGAATGCTAAGAATGGTTTTATACTGAAATGACAGCGAACAGGAGAAGCGCAAGCATACAATATGCTTGTTAGATAGTTCAGAGCATAAGAGGCGAAGGCGCAGCAAAGCGCGGCTAACAAATCCTGTTGGGGGGCTAATGGGATATAACTAAGGTTACCTGCGCCGGGAGAAGCCAGTGAAAGAGATGCACTACATTTAATTGTGTGTCGCAAACGAGTAAGGGACAGCTGTGCATCCAGCAATGAGCGGCAGTGCGCTGACCTGATAAGATAAGAGGATCATCAGATGAGAGCTAAAAAGGTTGAATGAAGAACGAATAGCAGAGAGGAAGTCTGCAAGCGTACATTACGTTTACTGAGGGTGTCACATCCTAGAAGGTAGAAGGGCGGCGGAGCGTAGGTATAACATTCAGGCTAAGGTTCTAGGCACATACTAACATGGATAGAGCCAAAATAAGCTAGTCCGAAAGCTGGACGCATGGAGGGGGAAAATTCAAAGACGTTACAACAAGTAGGGGATATAAAACGTTTAGATTAGGGAGGATACGAGCGACTGTGCGCTAACCTGAGGAATTAGGAAGGGCTGCTAGAAGGAAACTAAAAGGTTTACACTAAGAAAGGACATCAAACGTACAGAATGCATGCATATAGTAAGTTTACTAGGGAGGTCGCCGCATATGAGGCTAAGTTAAGTTAAGTTAAGATAAGTTAGTTAGGCTAAGTTAGACTGAGCAGGAAATGCCAGTGAAAGACCAGGAGTCCTACGTGAGCAGATCTTACAGACACTGCTGTGAGCAGATGATAAAGGAGCGTCTTGAAATTACAGGTTAGGAGCGGCTTTGCCCGGACCACATTAGTTACGTTTGCTCAACAGAAGGGAGCTAAGAAAGCTTTCTCAATGGAAGTACAGGGAACGGAAAGAGTGCAAGCATACAATACGGCTGTTAAATAATGCAGAAGATAGGATGATATGACGCAGAGACGCGCAGATAAACAACTCATGCTGGGGTGCAAAGGGAATATTCCTAAATAGTCTGAGCGCGGAAAAAGAGTGAGAGAGCTGGACTAGAGTATAAGTAGATGGCATTGACGTTGTAGCGATTAATAGTTAGTTAACTGATCGTCTAGAAAGGAGAGGCAAAGGAGCGGCTGTGCGTAGATTATCTGTATTATGTTTGCTGGACAGAAGAGAGCTGAGAAAGCTTTCATGATAAAGGGACAGTGAACAAGAGAAGCGTAAGAATGCAATAGGGTTGTTAAATAGTTCAGAGCATAAGTGGCTGAGGCGCAGCGACGTGCAGGTAAACAAATTGTGCTAGGGTGCTAATGGAATATTACAAAGGTAGCTTGAGCTTGGAAAAGCCGGTGAGAGAGCTGAACTACAAACAATTATGTGTCACAGGCGAGTACGTGACAGATGAGCAGCTATCAAGGAGCGGATGTGCGCTGAAGTTATGTGTTAAGGAAGGTCGCCAGAAGAGAACTAAAAATTGTTAAATGAAGAAAGGATAGCAGGCAGGAAGAATGCAAGCATACATTAAGATAACTGAAGGAGTCCTATCACCAGAAGGGAGCTAAAGAAGATTAAATAAAGAATGGACAGAAAACAGGAAGTAGACTGAGTCGGAAAAAGCAGTGGAGAGAAGTGGACTACCAAATAAGTAGACAGCTAGAGGTTGCAGCGGGTAATGTTTAAATGAACGACTAACAATGGGAAGCTATGGAGTGGTTGTGCGCAGGCTTGATAAGACATGAAGGATTGCCATAAGAGAGCAAAATGTTGGATGAAATGACTGTGGACGGGTGGAGCGCAAGCAGGAATTACGGTTGTTAATTATGTCAGAGCATCAGAGGCTGAAGCACAGTGGCACGCAGGTTCTCAAATCAGCCTTGTGTGCTAAGGAAATAGTGCTAAGGTAGACTGAGGCAGAAAGAGCTAGTGAGAGAGCTGCTCATACGTGGGAAGGTGTCACAAACCTTGCAAACCTTGAATTTCTACAAGGAAAGCCTAAGGAGTAGCGGCGCGCAGACTTGATAAGAATGCTTGCCAGAAGAGAGCTAAAAATGTTAGAGGAAATTACATCCAACAAGCGGAGCCTAGGCATACATTAAGGTGGTTAAATACTGCGCAGACGACAGCATTTCCACAAAATGTTAAAATAACCAGCCAGGATAAGAAATATGATCGGTGGGTTGTTATGTGATGCAGATATGTTAGGGTTGGGTCTCAGATGCCTGCTGACTGTCAGGATGTGAGAGGCAGTGGTCCGTAGGGAAAGATTTCTAAGGACGCGCCAAGGGCAAGCATTCTATTTTCCTTGGGGTTGAGTGAGATCTGCTAGGAAAGACGCTTATATGTGGGCAGGTCCAGTTACCTGTAGTTCATCTTCAAGTCCGTTAATGCATAAAGTGTAGAAGCGTGGTTGACTGTGAGGTAGCTATTAAGGGATGATCGGAATTGGCTTAGATTATCAGACACCCGTACAGTGTGTGGGAGCCTATTCCACACGAACGCGTATCTGCAGAGATAGAAGTTTCACGCGTACTACTGTGAGCTCCCGGCAGGATAATAGAGTGCGATCCATTACGAAGAGGACACGAAATGTTGCCCGAGGACAAAAATGTTGTCGGTACGCTCGCAAGTGGATTATGGATATAAGAAGCAGATATGGTAAGCTGAGGCTAGTTTTCGGTCCGCGCAGCCATAACGACTGTAGCGCGAGTTCCATGCACCGACCACGCTAGTTGAGATAGAGCGGGCCGAAAGACGTTTATTGAAGATCGTTGGACCTTTTCAGTGGCACCTCCGTCGCTTTTTCTGGAGTTGGGCAACGCAATGAAGCAATATTCTAGCAGAGATCAGGCGCAGGTTTTATATAGAGCAAGCCTAGATCGTTGCAGTGCCATTGAGTTGAGTACATAGCTTATGACGGAGCCTGATTTTGCTGAGCAATGTTTCACTTTCCCTGCGAGGTGCAATGAGCTGGAGTAATGTACATCTAGGCCTTGAACCTTGAGGCTCTTACCATGCGGTGTGCATTGAAGCGCTGATGCCTTAAGCGGAACGATGCATCGGTAGGAGAGGACGTTGCACTTGGCAGGTGGGAATGCCAGATTTCCGGTCCGCAGCTCTACCGCTGAGCTACCGAGGGCTGACGATTAGGTGCGGAATTTAACACGAGACTTCTGCTTAGTGCGCGACGTATTGCTACTGAGCTCAAAGTAACGGTCCTGGTGCTGCAGATCGGCTCACTCACTCGTCACTTCCCAGTGGACCGAAGTTACTGTCCATCCGAAGTCCAAAGGGCGATGGTAGATTATTTGAAAGATGTTTGTGAGTAACGTAAGTATCGTAGAAGGCAGAAGTCACGAATAAACTCCACAAGAAAAGCTGCCTCGACGGGGAATCGAACCCCGGTCAACGCATTTCCGGTCCGCTGCTCTAACACTGAGCTACCGAGAGCTGACGATTAGGTGCGGAATTTAACACGTGACTTCTGCTTAGTGCGCAACGTATTGCCATTGGGCTCACAGTAACTCACAAACATCCTTCAAATAATCTACCGTCGCCCTTGGGACTTCAGATGGACAGTAACTTCGGTCCACTGGGAAGTGACGAGTGAGTGAGCCGATCTGCAACACCGGGACAGTTACCGTGAGCTCCTTGGCAATACTTCGCGCCCTAAGCAGAAGTTTTGTGTTGAATTCCGCACCTAATCGTCAGCTCTCGGTAGCTCAGTGGTAGTGCAGCGGACCGGAAATTCGTTGACCGGTGTTCGATTCCCCGTTGAGGCAGATTTTCGTGTGGAGTTTAATCGTGACTTCTGCCTTTTACGATACTTACGTTACGCACAAGCATCCTTTAAATAATGACAGATTTCTTGCGTTGCACCAAGCAGCCAGAGCCCGACGATCGCTTTGAAGCCGGGAAGGCGGGCTTGCATATTTGATGGGTGAATGAAGAACTCTATTTAGGCGTTATCTAAAACAGGTAGGACTTGCCATGTCGTAGTACCTGTAAAAAGGTCATTGATGCGTAGCAAGAATAGCAGTGGGTCTAGTAGGTTTCTCTGAAAAATACCTCTTGTGACTGGTTTGGGAGGGATATAGATTCGTCCACATTAACTTATTGCGTGCGAGGTGCGTGATAAGAGTAGAAACATAAGAGCGGGATTCAAGAGTTACTAATAATTCCGCGTGGGCTACTCTGACGAAAGCTTTTCTCCTCAAGGAAGATTATAACCACTGCTTGGTTGGCATCAATCGGTGCAGTCACGTTGTTAAGGAATTTAAATTGGCAAGTCTGACAAGATTTGCACATATCTTACTAACCACAGGGGGTATTAGTCTAAGTGGTGACGAACGTAGTGCCGTTGAATGTCATTGGTCGCCTTACTGTGGAACGGCCAAATAGCATTGAGGAACAGTGGACACGTTTCCGAGAATATACTATTTATTTATTTATTTATTGTAAAAGTCTGTGGGCTAGTAGGGATAATGAAAGTTAGCGGAAAGCAGTTTTCTCAGCAAAGATCACAGTGTAGCTCGGTAGGCAATGTAAATCGTACAATCAAACACGTAAAAGACGATGGCTAGGTCAGCAAGCGGTGCACCACAATTTTGGCAGAATACCAAAGTAATGGAGTTTTCCCAGCGCTTAAGCGGACTGAGATGGTATGCGCTACACAGCTTGTGGCCTTGCAGGTGAGAGCCACACGTGATCAGTGTGACTTGCCGGCGGTAGGGGTTGAAAATTTTGGATAATCATGTAGATACAAGGACAAAGTCCCCAAGGAGAAGTCAGTATTCTAATCACACAAGTTACGCGGTAAACCTTTGTGCAAATAGCGCTGTTTGTGAACTCATACCTAAGTGCCTGTCCAAAGAACCTCCTTGTTGTGCCAGCTGGGTGGTTATGGTTAGTCCAGGTTCAGCAAACAATTCAGCGACAGGATTACGGGACGTGATTTGTTACCACCCTGCGAGCGTTCTCCTTACAAAATGGCACGAGTCTGCTTATCAACCCTGCGAAGTGGCGGGTAAGAGTCGCCAAAACTAAAGGCATTGCCTCGTGGGCAACCAAATAATCCTATCCGACCCACGGGAGTCAATCATTTTCCTCGCAGTCCTGACACTATCATGCAGTCAAAAACGCAGCAGCAGACCGCGAAGCACAAGCTACACAGCTACATATATTTAAAAGTACATACGTATATACGCCTAAACACGTACCTTCGCTGTTATAAAAACAAATGTTTTCTGTGACTGCCTCCCACAGTTTGTTATCCTAGCATGATGATGCAGGTAAACTGCGTCTCTGTTTGTTGAGAATAAGTTTATTCTTTAGTTACTTCGTAGCTAGACCTTGTGAGACTCTAATTGTATGCTGGTTATTCAGCGACCCAGGGCTAGTATGTTGGTTAGCCAAATTCGTTGGCTCAAAGAAGTAGGTTCCATTGGGGTGGATGTTGCTATGGTATGATTGCCTAAAGGCTCGTTTTAAGAATCACGCCAATCGGGTTACAACAGATGCTACTTTTCGTCCGGAAGCGGATACAGATATAATCCTCTGATTACGGATGCACAAGTCTCTTTGGAATGATGTGAATTGCAAATTAGGCATCCCATGCACAACTTGAGACAAGCTGGCGGACAGGTAGAGGACCGGTGACATTTTGATGCGTTAAACCGATTGGTTTTCTGGGAATATCGTTGTGCACAGTCCTGGTACACTGGATGAAAGCGAACATGATCAGGAGTCTGCATCTTTTGGCACCGCTTTCTGTCGTAGGCATACAGCAGCAAAGAAGACTACACTTGAGTTGTGACGTTCTAAGGATCAGCAGGAAGAGGTCAAGTATTATAAAAGACCGCTGTGGCACTTCGCATTTTACAAGCATCGTCGTCGTTGCGTCGTCGCGTACTCGGGCGGTACGGTTTTAGTGGTAATTCCGCAATTAGCGAATCATGCCTTCTGGGTGGCCGTTAGACAACAGCTTATTTAGTAAGATGTGGTGGATGACTTTGCCAAAAGCTGTTTTGTAATCCAAGAATATAACATGGGTTACTGTGATACGGTCGGCAGCTGTCATCCAGCTACCGCTGTTGCGTAGCAGGTAACTCAGGCATGACCGCTTCTGCCGGAAACCGTGTTGGCAGTATGAGAGTAGTTCTTGGGCCTCCCTGTGGTTTAATGTAGTGGCTGCGGTGATAGATACTATCATTACATGCAGGAGAGATGAGTGTTATTGGTCGGTCTCTAGCATGCACGTTGCAAGTGCCACATTTGTAGATCGCTGTTAGGGTAAAGCATGGGCTACAGCGCGCGTTCGTTGCAGCTTTTTGTGGTTACCATCAATCTTAGGATAGGCATTTAGCTACGGGGATTACAGTTATGCAGGACACGCTTCGGACTAAACTGAATCGTTTTTAGGAATTCTTAGATGAAACTGCCCCTAACCGAAAAGATTCCGCTAGGTATTGTTAGCTGTAGCAGGAAACATTCGAACCAAATGCTGGTCAACCAATGACCGCCGGCATCCATTGCAGCAGCAGTCCTCAAGCAGGTCACACGAGGTATAAAAGGGCTGTAAAGAAAATGTAGTTAAAGAGTAAGAATATGTTCAATGTTAGTTAAAACTGAAGGCAGTGGAGCCAGCTTACTCTGGTTCTAACAAAACCTGTTATATGTGGAAGGTAAAGATTAGGTCACCTCGGAGTGCACAGAATATTTAAATAAGCTAATTAGAGGACTGGGACCCGTTTGGCCGCTTTACCCTTCAAAATACTTATTACCTACACCCAAAAGCGCGTAGGTTCCACTTGCTGCTGGCAAAGCACGGCGGACGAACAAGAAGACCATATTCCTGGTGGGGCATAAGCGAAGCTGCGAGCAGCTTTACAAGGACTCATACGTTACTGATCGCTATTCCCACCCATAATTCCCTCTTACGCAGTTTGCTTACGTGCAACGTGATAGCCAGCTAGCTTGGTCGGCATCCATTTCTCATTCTGTCTAACGGTGTTCACCACGTGGATCACGCTGCGTAATAAAACCACCTTGCATTTTAGCCATTTCATTTCGTATGCATTTATTCCTATGTGAGACAGCTTTGGCTCGCGACAGCAACTTCCTTTCTTATGCGCAGAGATGCGATTATGACATTAAGCGATAGCGCTAATGTCCGCAGCTGATGCCCGTCCGAACACTACTGTACAAAGGCATGAGGTGCAACAACCTGCATCCAATCGCAGGTAAAGTGCCCGGTTCTTCAGGTCTTCCAGAACGACACCTGCAACGCGCGACGCAACGCAGTATCCATGCAATTTCTGACGTTCATCTCTGTTTACTTGCGTTCACGGCCTAGTACATTTGCTAAAATAGCCCCTGAAAATTCTACGAGAATTTAGTACGCTAAATACGCACTTACCTGCCTCCAATGTTTTTGGTCTCCACCATACATTTGAGCTCAGCATGCCAGTGGCTTCCCATTATTTAATGCCACACTGCTACCCACCTCACACAACTAAGTTAGACATAATAACCTCGCGCGGTGCAGCGCCTGTTAACGAGGACCTGACGCTCAAAAATTCTACGGCAGTGTTTCCACAGCACATTATGTAGGACTAGTATATACTAGTCCGAGAGAGTACTTTATCTGTTGCGGATACAAGTAAACCGGAAGAACGGTTACAACTGATATTATTCGATGAAGGCTACAACCCAAGGAAAACGGATAAAGCGACGAGACCCTACATCAGTGTAGCAACACACCGTTAAAAAGCTAAGCCAGATCTAAGTAAAATATTCCGTGGGATCGGCTTTAAAATAAAAACAAATAATGTACGATCGTGACAAATTTTTACTGTTGCGAGACCGTCAAAAATTCCAGCAGAAACGCGCCAGAAACCCCGGCAGAATGGCTGGGGAAAGCAAGGTTTAATTCCATCCCACAACGCACCAGCGCTCAGACACTCCGAAAAGCGGCCCAACCACGCACATTTTGACAATGGCCTTTTATAAACTACCACCTCATCATGGTAGAAATATTCCCGTATTTAATGACCCATAGCATTGGCTCTGATCCGCTCGTTGTTGGTCGTAAAAGTGCCTCCAGAGGACCGCCAGCCCTTCTTTCCTCTTCGCCTTACTTGGGAGTCGGTCGGATCACGTGTATGCGTGTGAGTCTTTAGCTTGCCAGCCTTCGCGTCTAAGTCGTTAGCGCGCGCCTAGCGTAACCCAGCTCGTGTGCGTCCGTTCCGAGGGCTCAGCGTCTATCTGAACACGTGCGGCTAGAATCGTTCACACGCTCGCTCAATTTTCCGTCTCAGAGGCTAAGCTGGCTACATCAGGTCAGCGCAACCCCGTTTGAGTGGCCAGAGTTACAAGTCATCATCGTAGGCGTGCTCCAACCGTGCCAGCGACAACCTTATCAGGGAATTATGCAAGTAGAACAAAGTCGTTTCTCAATCCATAACATTGGATACAGAGTTGACGAACCGTGGCTGACGAATACGCCGATTTATAACTGATGCTGCAGCAACAGCTTAAATTGACGTCCGTGCTAACCGAAAAACTATCCAGTTCTTTCCTTCATGCGGGTCCAAGCGCCAGTTATCAGTCATTGGACCATGTGGTTAGCGGCATCAGCGAACTCCGGTACGAAGCCAAGGCCGGGGTGAGGTTTGAATCCTGGTACAAGTGGTACGAGGACCTGTTCACCGTTGACTTGGCTTGCCAGGACGACGCGTAGAAGGTCCGCCTGCTTCTGCGTAAACTTGGTACGCTCGAGCACCAGCGCTACACCAACTTCATCTTACCGAGGAACCCACGCGACGGTACTTTGACGAACGTTGTCAAAGATTTTTGGCGAGCAGTCCTCTCTGTTCAGTGCTCGTTATCAGCGTTTGCAGCTGGCCAAAAGTGATGTTGACGAATTCGTCCCGTACGCGGGCGTGGTCAACCGTGGATGCCAACGTTTTCAACTTGGCTCGCTCCCCGAGGACTAATTTAAATGCCTGATCTTCCTCTCTGGCCTCCAATCTCCACACGATGCCGATATCCGGACGCGCCTCTTGTCCAAGCTACACAGGATGGCTCAGTCACACTGCAGCACCTGGCCAAGGAGTGTCAAACGCTGCTCAAATTGAAGCACGATTCTGCAATGATCCAGAGAGCTGCCGCACTTGGTAAGGTCCAGGCAGCCACAGCACCGAGGGCGCAATCGTCCGCGCCCCCACCCAATCCGACCGAGCGAAGTCCCTACTCTACGCGCGTCGATTCTGTGGTGCTTGGCATTTCCACCGCGACTGCAAGTTCCGCTAGCATTGTTTTCAACGTTGTGGCAGGGTGGGGCACCGGGATGTTTGCTGCGATAATCTTTCTCTCAAGGGGGCCAAAACTGGGCTGGCCCCCACCCACGATCCAAAGAAGAGGTCCCGACCCAGACGCACATGCAAACCTGGTCCGATTGGCAGCTCTCTGAGCCTGCTGGCCACGTTCCAAATCAGCGATGCGGATCGGAGAAAGTTCGTCGAGGTCTTGATCAATGGTCAGTCGGTCCGACTGCAGTTGGACACTGCGTCGGACATCACGATCATCTCCCAGGATCTCTGGCGATCCCTTGGCAAGCTACCGTCTGAACCAAGCTTCCAACCTGCCACCAGCGCCTGTAGTGGTCGCGTGCAGCTAACTGGGCAGCTGAACTGCTCCGTCTCCTTCCGAAGCACCACGTTCAACGCGCTCTGCTACATAACGAACGTAAAGCTGAACCTACTTGGTCTCGACTGGTTTGAAACCCTTGGTTTGGCCGATCTTCCTCTTCGGGCCATCTGCAACCCGGTACATTCTCCGGAGGTTCCAAACGACCGAACAAACGAAAAAGCCAGTCAGTTCGCCCCGTGCTCCAGGAATGTCTACAAGCCTCAAAGATGCCATTAAACCAATCACCTATTCCTTGGCATCCGCCAGCAAAACGGTGGTTTCGAGTGCACATCGATTACGCTGGTCCCATCGATGGCATTTCCTATCTGATCGTGGTCGACGCCTATTCCAAATGTCCAGAAGTGGTCGCCGTCAACCCACCAACCGCATCCGCCACTCTGGGTTGCCTCCAACGAATCTTCAGCTAACATAGCCTTCCCGAGGTTTTGGTGTCCGACAGTGGTACCCACTTTACCTATTCCATCTTCGATGAGTTTTGTCGCCGACACTGCATCGAACACCTCCGCTCACCGCCTTACCATCCCCAGTCCAATATTCAAGCGGAGCGAATTGTCGACACCTGCCTCAAGCATTCCTATTCGCCAGTCACCTGGAGCTATTCTGATGTCATTTCACGGACTGCGTTGCGCACGTATACGTGGCTATTCCGATGGTCTTCCATGGAATTTTCACTTGGCTATGGAAACAGTTACACTTACTTACATTTGCAGGGATCCCAAATTCAATTTGCGGAGAATGGCGTTTTTACCTATTAAGGACATCTTCAGCCACAAGAAACAACTTTACTCACCGACCCCATGACAAGTCCAGCGAGGATAGCTGGACATGACTTGCGAGCCCAGCATGAATATAATAGAAGAGCCCGCCTCTATTAACAATGTGTTTACTCACCTGCAGCATTATCATTCGACTCTTCGAATCTTGCATCATTGACCAGCTTCAACGCCTGCTGCCGTATCAGAACTAAGCCATTCGGCCAACCAACGAAGAATTTTGGCTGTCAACCGACTGCGAATAATAGAATGCAAAATCGGTCTATACGATGCATAACCGACTTGCATTGCTGTTCAACGAAAGCTACGGCAGTGTTCCAGGACGTGGTGGGTTTTCGCCTGGCAAGCGTTCTCCCTATAAAAAGCCACAAATGTCCGCTTAACACTGCAACGTGGCGGATGTGACTCGCCACAAAATAAAGCCACAGCTAAGCATTTCACACTGCCGCAGTCCTCAGCCTTCTACATCGAATCTGTGCAACTAATTCTGCTATGAAGAGTGCTTTGTTGGAGCACAGATCATCTCTGTCTCGTAATGGTTCTTGGTTGCAAAAAGCCTTGTTTAGGCTCCTGTGCTCACGGATCACTACCTGGCGAAATTACCCCCAACTTGTGTTTTGACGGATTTTTGCGCGCCACAGCGCCATAATGTCCCTGGGTCTATTACCTGACAGCATGCTCACTCATACGGACATCTTTTCTTTTATAACTTTCATTAAAACGAAATGTTTTAACATTCCACAGAAGCTATGCTTGTACGCATATTGGATCACGCCTTTACAGGTGTGTCTCGTTTTACCGAGGATATACTATTTATTTATTTATTTATTTATTCATAAGGGCGCTTTTGAAATCTCGCAGGGAGGGGACCGTGGATGAGTGTCTTCAAGCCTTCCCGCTCTCGTACCGGTCCACAACGAATCCAGCTGCGCCAGGAGGCCAGTTACCATCTGCATCATTGATGGGCTGCAAGCTACGTACAACCAAAGTAGCGCTCATTCCCACTGAGAAACCACCTAGTCACTCTGGTGCCTACAGCAAGCCCAAAGAATTTGTCGTTGGAGCTCCGGTCTACGATCGCAATTACCTAGCAAGTCATCCACGCTGGATCAAAGCAACAGTAACGGCCAGGCGAGGTGCCTTGCTGTATGATGTCTCCTTGGGTGTTGACACCTGGGTTCACCATCGCAATGAACTCCGACCGCGCCACGGAGAAACCGCCACGCCAGCCAGCGATCCCGTGCGCCTGCCGCTGCACATCCTTCTGGATACCTTTGGAATGACTACAAAACGGGAGACCACAGTCGAAGCTGCTCAATCGCCGCCGCATCTGGAGAACCTACCTTGCCGACTAACGGGAAGAATCCGGAGGTCGCCGAAATCCTTGCAGGTCAATCCTCGCCGGAAGCGGTACGTTTTCTTTTTGAAGGGTGGTGTTGCGGGCCCGTCAAAAATCCCAGCAAAAACGCGCCAGAAACCCCCGGCAGAATGGTTGTGGAAAGCGAGGTTCAATTCCACCTCACAAAGCAGCAGCGCTCAGCCACTCCGAGACGCGGCCCAACTACGCACCTTTTGACAATGGCCTTTAATAAACTACCACCTCGGCTGGCTAGCTGAACAACCTCTTCGTGGTGTCAGCTGGGTGGTGCTGGTTTACCCCGTTCCAGCAAATAGTTTGGCGGCAGTGTTCCAGAATGTGGTGAGTTTCGCCTGGCAAGCGTTCTTTCTATAAAAAGCCACAAATATCTGCTTAACAACACTGTGACTTGGCGGTCGTGACTCGCCACAAAATAAAGTCACTGCCCCGTGGAAATCCAGCTGATTCTCTCCAACCCACGGACATCAATATTCTACTCGCAAATTGATGTCAATATCAAACATTGAAGATTAGAGCAGCACAACTACAGGCCCAAAATACACAGCTACATACACATACACACAAACTGACATACATACCTACCCCCTACACAAACACAAACTGCTATGGCAAACATGTCGGAGTTTTGCACATTCGTGATCATGCATCGTTATGTCAAAATGATCATGCCTGCAAAGGCGTGCCTCACCTTGTTGAGAATAAAAGATTTATTTATTTATATCATTGGCTGTGATTCGCTCTTTGTTGATCGTAAAAGAGCCTCCAGAAGACCGCCTGCCTTTCTTTCCTCTTTGCCTTACTTGGGAGTCGGTCGGGTCACGTGTATGCTTGTGAATCTTTAGCTCGCCAGCCTTCGCGTCTAAGTCGTTAGAGCGCGTCTAGCGTAACCCAGCTCGTGTGCGTCCGTTCCGAGGGCTCAGCGTCTATCTGAACACGTGCGGCTAGAATCGTTCACACGCTCGCTCAATTTTCCGTCTCAGAGGCTAAGCTGGCTACATCAGGTCAGCGCAACCCCGTTTGAGTGGCCAGGGTTACAAGTCGTCATCGTAGGCGTGCTCCAACCGTGCCAGCGACAATCTTATCAAGCAATTACGCAGTTAGAACAGAGGCGGCGTTCCCTCAATTATAACATTTACATAAGTTGGTTAAGATCTTGGGTTGTTACAGACCTCCCCTCTAAATAGGCTGTACCAGGAAGCCTTTAAAAGAAAAGCTGGTTGTGGATCAAAGTTCGTAATAGGTATTAGTATGCAAAGCAGTGTCTGTTCTGGGTTGGATAAAAGCTAGCCGACAATTTTGATCCATTGTGCCGTTCGGTATTTATTGCTTAGTGATTACAGGATAAGGTGCATTTCGACCAGCATTTGGAGTGGGCTTGACGGTCTACAAAATAACTGGTTAACCCAGAAAAATACCAACAAGCCTTCAAACTCCGCCGCTTCTTAGTGATGCGCTTGTGGGTCGTCTTTCCTCCCGGTGCACCCCGCCCTATGCAATAGCGACGGTAGCCCCACGGCGAAACTACCGTCGCTCCACAATGGGGGACATTAAGCCTGAGAAGAAAACACCAGATTTCTAGTCAGGACCTTCGTTGACAGCGTTGATTTTTGAAATATTGCTTATGTGGGTCCGTCGAGCAAATAGGTGGCTTAAGGTGTGTAGATGGAGAAATATAAAACCACGCGCAGCAACCATCAGAAAAACTGGAACGAATGAGTTGCGTGTTACTAATTTTGGTTTTTGAAGGTTATTTTTACAAGAAGGTTTTCCGGAGGTTATTTGACCTTCTGTTTTCAAAAGGTTACTCGACCAAACAGGGTACATATAACCAAGGTCTATAAACCTAAACGTATTTACACTGTACATATTCGAATAAACGAACAGCCTTGCGCACTTTTCATCCACGTCTGTTGGTCGTAGGGGTCATCGGGCTTGTGTCGGTTGGTGTCGGGCTTGCATTGCTTGTAGACCGGGATCAATTTCTGGTTGAACTACAGTAGGTTGCTGTAAGTTATTGCAGTGCGTTGTGACGTTGCACAAAGCACCACCAGAAGCAGTAGGCGAGGTGAATTTTTTGATAAAGACATGCTTCAGACGGTCGATGGTGACGATTTCGCGTCGGTAACCGGGGTCAAAGCGTACGTCTTATTCGCACGGTGCGGCAAACTGAGAGGTCTTATGTACGGCGAATAAAGAGGCTTCTGAGACAGTCTGCGCGGATGACGTGTTAACACGTAGGCAACGTTTGGGCACTAATTGGTTTGTTCTGCGTTTGTGGAGAGAGTGGACATAGCTCACACATCTGGTAAGCCCATCGTTCGATGTAACTTCCGTAGTCAAATAGGGACGCACACGGGGTTGGAGCTACCAGCTGCCCGGGCAACCGCAGGGTGCAAACGTGGACCAGCTGCTCTGGCGTTTCATCGAACTCGACTTTACTCGTGTTTCGTAAGCCTAGGGGGACAAGGGGAAATGTTCCGGACTATAAATTATCTGCAAGCACGCGTAGCGGTGCCTTCAAATGGCGGTGAAATTGTACCGCGCCGTTAGCGGCTGGATGATAAGCCGTCGCCTGGACGCGGTAGCAGTCTACGTCCCAAAGCAACGAAGCAACCGTGGACGCAATGAATGACCCATGATTAGTGGTCGCTATGGCAGGGCAGCCATAATTTGCAACCCAGCTTTCTAAAAAAGATTTCGCAACCGTTGCTGAAAAGTAATTTAGATAGGGTCCGCCTTAGGTCCTCTAGTAAATTGATCGACACAGGTCAGTATACGCACAGCCGTTCAACTGCGGCAGTGGCCCCACGAGGTTGAATTGCGCAAATTGAAAACCTGCGTCCAACCTCGGACATATTCCTAATTGGCTTTCCGTGTGCATATGCACCTACGCACGTTGACACGAATTGCAAGCAGCTGCCTAAGTACGGAAGGCTAGTTTGACATTGCACCCAAGTAATCGTGCGGTTACAAGTTTGACCGATTCATGAATATCTAGGTGAGACAAGCCGCGCATCGTGTCGAACACTGTCTGTCGAAACTCGCGTAAGACGGATGGGCGCGGCGTACCCAGAAAGAACTCGCAGTATAATTCTGCTTGAAGGTGTCGGTAGTACGGGTCGTAGGTCCGGCGCGGGGAACTGCGTTGTAGATTAACCGCGGGATGTTTGGGTTTCGCTGTGGCCATGGCTGCCAAAGTGATAGCCGTGCCGGCGTCAACGAGGATAGCTCAAATTCGGGAAGGTGCCTCGGCGACCAAGTTATGCACACGTGGGACTGCCGTATAGCAGTCGTAGACTGAGCGCTGTAGGCTAGGTAGCTCAATTCCCTACCAGACTAGTGAGCGGTACTCAAGCCGAGCACGTAGGTCAGGGGTAGGTGGTCGGTGAAGACGGCAAACTAGCGGCTTGCCAAAATGTGTCAAAAGTGAAGCTTCGCTAGGGAGTGGGCCAAGATTTCTCTATTCAGTGTGCTCTGGTAAGGTTCCGTAAGCTGTAAGCGCTTGATGATAATTGCCAGTAGCTGCCACTTGTTGGCTGCTGGTAGCTGAAATACTGTGCTGCCTGTCACGTCCGATACGTCGTTACTAAGAGAAATGTGTTAAGTAGGTGTAGCTTATAATGACTATTTCACCTGACTACTTTCATTTGCCAACCAGTTTACTTGAGTGTAGGGATACACCACTCAGTGATATGGTATCATCGGAAACGGTTTAGGCTTATGAACAGCAACAAAACAAATAGTGGTTGCGGATTCGATAAGTATACTGGGTGCACACCTTATTACATGCGCCTATTTCTATCCAGAAACAACCTATTTATTAATATTCGCTTCGAAGTTATTGACCGCGCACCAGTTATAACTACCAAAATACTATAATAAACTTTCTTTGATAAAAGAAGTATTATTGTTAATCGCGCTTCTCAAAACATTAGTATTAGTTCTTGTGGATAGCCGAACAAACTCCGATTATTTCCAGCTGGGAAGTTCGGCCTTATCCCGTTCCGTTAAATAGTTCGGTGGTAGTGTTCAAGGTAGTGGTGGGCGTTCGCCTGGCAAGCGTGCTCTATAAATACCCACAAAGGCTGCTTAACAATACTGCCGTTTGGCGGATATAACGATACTAATAATGACACTACCACTTTCCTTTCCGGAAGATCTTTTCCACTTCACAAGTTTTACCAAATTGGAAGAGCTCCTTTGATATTTTTATGTGATGGCAACTACAGCAAACCAACTTCCAACTTTAGTCGCTTTACAATTTCACGCACCATGTCTACTTGGACGCTTACTACATATTTACGTACATACAAATCCAGTTAGTGACTGGTAAGCTTGCTTTAGTTTGGTAAACTTATCAAGCATATCTGCTTGTATACCATGATCATGTCCTCACAGGCGTGCGTTGCAGTGTCGCTTAACAGGCATTTATTTAAATATTTTAACGTTAGCGCTGGTGTGCATGGCAGTTGACCGGCAAAACATAATGATTTTGCGCTCTCGCGCGTGTAGTTTAAGGTGATAACAAATGTAACCGGGGAAATCAAGCTAAAAGTGGATGGCTGGCAGGAAGCTAAATGGGAGTGCGTTGGCACATTTACAGCAGGGAACCGCAGCTCACGACCAATTCTGTATTGCCCGTCAGCAACCTCAGCGCTTGCCTTTACGTTTATCCACTACGCATTCTACTAGACGTGTTAGCATTAGTAATGAGGTAAGTAGTTATTACGAGGTACTGCCGCGTTTGTTGTAGGACGAACGTATCTCAACGGCGTAGAATTATAGTACTTAAATAAATTGTTTCTTCTTGTTTGTAGAGAGGCATAAAATATATTGTAGCATACCTTGAATAAATTGAAGTATGACCTTTCAATTTTTAACCGAAATGGTTCGTAATTACTTCTCCGGTCTCTCTCTCCTGCTAAACGGCCTGCTCCTTGGGGACGTTCCTGAAGCAGGACAAATCGCATTTCAAAGGCACTAGGAAGAAAACTTACCCCACATTCCAAGCCACCTAGAAATAAAACCCGCTTTCCTAAAAGTTTGCTACTAACACTAAAATTATGGTGCATGCCTGCAACTTAAACGCCATTGGTAGAGCACCTCATAACTCATTTACTTCCTGACCGACGCACCACTGCAAACGTCTGTTATCTTATGTGCTTGCTCTCTGTTCTTGCCTTGTACTTCAACGGAATGACCTTTTCTCATTAACTACCATCCTCTTGCCAGCTCTTGTCCTCTTCGCGCCGCCGGCAGAGCAGGCAAATGTTGTCCACATCAAAACAGATAATTTTCAGCAGTACCTTGTTCTGTATGTCGCGGAAGATCCGCAGATGGTTCTTAATCTAATAAATGAAATACTTCTTCCACCACGCACAATAATTTGGATTCCACTTAGATCAGTGCATGCAGGCCAGTCCGCCACATATAGTTAGCGACGGGCTTGCAACTGAACAAATTATGAGAAATGGGAAGCAAGGATTTCATTGGTTAGGAAAGCATCCGTATTCCGATAGGCTGCTCAGGTTACACAGGTTTCACCGCTGTAAATGCACTTTGAGACCACTAATCCATACGTATGGTATTCTTAAATGGGCTGGCCCAACTTCGTCATATTTTCCTCGATTTTCCCAGCTCGCGTCTGCAGATGCTGCATAACCCAGTATTCCGACGCATTAGTGCTTTTAAATCCTCCTCTTCCTTGTGGTCGCATACTTTCTGTTGCACTTGCTGCCCTGGATGTCTCAGTTTTGCGCGCTTTGTATGTTGATAACTTGTTGATTTAAATTATACCGTCACTGAGCCTAACTACTCTATCCACTGTCGCAGATACAAGCAAAAGGCGCGGACGATTGCCCATCCACGTTTATGGGCAAAAGAGTTTTGTCAATAGAAACGTAATCCGTACAGAAAAATAAATATAATTGTTTTCGCTTTCCACGGATAAACTTCCGAAACTTTGGTTCGTTGTTTTGTATCGTTGTTCGATCGGCCTACTAGAGTTTTGCCTTGGCAACTTTATACACATTTGCAAACGTAGGTATTTCATTGTCAATTCTTTAAAATAGATAAAATAAAATAAAATGAATAGTTTATTTTTGACTAAGTGAAATACGCCTGCACAGGGATGAGCATGTTAGGAGTACAAAGGTGATCAGCTAATGTCAATGAAATAATAGGGTTGTCACAGATGCAGATTTATGTATATATGTGCGCACGTAGGCGGACGTTGTGTTCTTAGTATTTGTAAGTGCGTACCTGACCTTTTGCTTGCGTTTGTACGTGTCGCCAATGCCAACTAGATGCTTGATGTCAGTTGACTTGAAATGGTTGTCCGGCTATGCAATTGGGTGATTTTAGTTGGCGGCTGCGACCAGCCGCCAAATAGCAGTGTTGTTAATCAGGTTTATGTGGCATTAATATACTACCATGCTGGATATGCCCCGACACTTTCCCATCTGCATATTTCATCACCACGTCTTTTTCTGCGCATTCACTTTTTTCTTTACGCTACACTCACGTGAACCCAGCGTATCGTGTAATCGCGATTGAGCGTGTTCATCACCAGCTCTTTTCTAACTGATCAGTTCTATTTCTTGATCTATTCCTGCTTTATTTGTTACTGCACTTTATGTCAGACCGACTGTGAGCACACGAACGTGCTCGAACTCACGACAATGGGCTTTCTTCATTTTTATTTCTGTCCCGTTTGTACAGCTTCAAATAGGAAAGTACGAACAATCACCGATTGTCACTGTTACCACTGCCATGCACTTATTTGATCATCCCTTGCGGGCATGCCTCGAATAGCCGAGAATAAATAAATATTTATTTATTTACATGGAGAGCGCTTGTTAGTCGCAACTCCAACACGTGTTGGAGCGTTTCCGCCGAACTATTTGCTGAAAATGGGTGCAAACAAACCACGCAGCTATCACCACGAATCTGTTGTTCGGCTAGCCAGATGAGAATGCAAAACGCTTTTAAATGCACCCATTTGGGTAGGTGAAGCTTATTAAGACTTGATTTCGCTTGACTACTGTTTTCTGTCAACTAAGTTATTTGAGTTTTGGAACGCCCTACACATTAATTTGTATTAGCGGAAACGATACATACTTGTGTACCGCAACGCTACAATCAAGGGCTGCGGTTTCAATACGCCTCCCTGGAGAAGGCCTTACTGAATGGGCCCATTTCTAACAAGAAACAATTCATTTATTTTTATTCGCTTCGAGATTATTGACCACGCACCCGTTATCACTACTATACCGGAATTTAAGATTTCTTGATGGAACGGCTATTATTGTTGGTCGCTTTTCTCCTGGTTTTATTCTTAGTTCTTGAGTCTATACGAAAGACCTCCTCGTTTGCCTGCGTGGTGGTTCGGGTTTATCCCGTTCCAGGAAATATTTTGCTTTAGTGTTCTAGGAGGTGGTGGGCTTCCGCCCTACAAGCCTTCTCCCTATACGTAGCCAGGAAGCCTGCTTAGGAATACTGTGACCTGGCGGCCGTGGCTCGCCAAAAATAAATTCTCTGCCTCGTGGATATCCGCACAATCATTTCCAAACCGAGGACCCCATCTTTTATTTGCACATTGCTGACGATATTAAACTATCAAGTATAGAGCATCGCGGTTACAGTCAACCACAACACAGCTATTTACACACAGAATTACATACTTATATGCCCCTACAAACCGTAAACGGTTATGGCAAGCACTATTATTATTTTACATTCTTGAGCCCGCGCTTTTAACTAAATACATAAATTTTGTATTCTCGTTGATGAACGGGACAAGTTATAAAACATGCTCGGATAGGTACAACCAAATATACGATGAGTAAAGGTACCCACACTTGGTCTTGACAATGGAAAGTTTAAGAAGTGATACAAAGTTGTGATAACGTTGTACCGCACAATTGAAGCAGATTGTTAAAGGGGTGTAAAATTCTTAATACTGGAAATTTTTCAATTAAATGTTATGACCTGAAGCAAAGCTCTTCTGCTATTACTCACAATCAGCTGTTTACTACTTTCCATCCTCAAGCGTATGGCGTTTTTGTGGCGGTGTTGGGTTACAATCCTGTTCATTCGAGTGGTGTGTTCCGTTCGAGGCTAAATATTGAAGTTGCTAATTATAGACAATCCAGCCGTTGAAGAATGGTTCCATTGTAGCGGACACATCTGTGGGAAATTTGGAAAGAGAGACAAAATGCTTAGGTCTTTAAAGGCGCGCCCCGCCTTCTCTACAATAAAAGTTTTATTTATTTTTTATATCTGGAACAGCTTGTGTAAACGGCAAAAGCCTTGATTAGCTGCTAGTGATGCGATCTTGTTATGTTGGTTTGGATCTATCCGGTTCCACCTAAATCCCATGTAGTCTGTCCCGGTTGAACGCTGCACCCAAAAAGGAACATATATGGAACGTTTTACTAACCCTTTGCAAGCTGAACTTAAAACTGCAAAGTCAGCAAGAGTTAGTTATCTAGACCGTGATGCCGGCCTTTTGATTTAAATAAGTCAACCCCCGGATCGTGTTATAAACTCCTGGCTCAGTGAACCTGGTGCAGAGAAAGCATTGTGGGATACGCTTGTCTCTCCAGCTTTACTAGGTCATGCACCATAAAAAAATTCAGCAAGTACCACAGATGCTGTTTGAGCACATGCTCAAGCAGGATTGGAACGCTGAGTGGGTCCGTTGCGTGCTTTTTCCTCAACAGGTCGTTAAACTGGAGGCTAGCGAAGTGCTTTACTGTATTATTAGACCAGTAACATTAACGAAACACAGTAAGCAGTCTACTAGTACTTACGTATACTGCACCCAAAACCAACGGTATGTTGGTTACGGGAATTAAAGAACATGAACGCGAACTATACCAAGAAGTAAAGAATTGCAAATCCGAACATTAAACGCGGTTGGTTCATAAGTTTAGGTTAAGAAATGAATTGGTACAGGCGCCCGCAAGCATCAAGCTGACGCGGAACTCCATTAACTACAGCCATCCTGAATACCTGATCCGGTTAGGAGTTACATCGTACTATAGATCAACGAGACAAGCGGTTTTATGCTCTAAACTGCTCAGAGCGTGACTTGTGCAATCAGCGATCGACCGCGGCGACTAGGTACCTCAACTAGACTACGTTGCAAAGACACGTAGGGGCATAACTTTCCTCGGAAAATACAGTACTTGAGGTTCAAGTTTCTTCTAATCCTCCGGTAGGGCATCCGGTAGAATCCAGAACAAAGCAAGACTTCTTTGTAGTCTGCTCCGTATACAAAACGCTATCAAAATGCACCACCGTAAACCCCTACGCAAGTTAACTGACTGTCAGAGGTGGTCTAGTGGATAAGCCGGGATGCTGTATTTGAAGTTAGGATTCACGAAACACAAAAGTTCATGAAAATTTCGGCCTTACGGCCGCAGAAGGAGTAGCGAGCAACCAGAATTATGGAGAGCTTCTTACATGCAGCTTACTTTAGATTGTCTTCAGGGTGTAAACCTGAGAAGTGGATGACGGTTACCCAATCTGATGAATGAAACCCGGGAATTCGCATCCGCCAATAATGTAGCTTAGGGGAGTACAAACGGCTACCGTAGGGCAAACCAAACTCTTAATCGGTTGTATGGGTGCTAACCATAATCCAAGTCAATACCAAAATCTTCCAGGACGCTCTGAATGCCTTCATAACACAGGAATATTTACGCTATTTCAGAGCTCAGGACCGTCAACAAAAATTACTGCCGGCACTCCAAATCCTTTACAGGCAGCGCGAAAAGCAATTGTCTCAAAACCCGCTCCTGCAAAAGTATTCTAATGACGGCTTGCTTTGCCTATAGGTTACGCAATACGCCCACACTTTGTCTCCTCTCCAGAGAAGCAGATACCTAACTATGTGCACCACCAAATACCCTGTAAGACCGAAGCGTCAGTGCGAATTATCGAAAGCTATATATGGTTTCTAACGTGGCCACAGTCTAGCACATTGGATTCAGACTTTGAGAACTAGACATAACTTAAACGGGCGCAAAATATCTTTGCAGCATTCGTGTGGCGAGCGCTATGATGGTTAAATATATGCAAGTGGTACTGCACCAAATACCACACCATTTTAAAAATAGTGACTACTAAGTTAGTCAAGCTGAAACGCTTGGTACTGGCCACTGGTGCTGCTAGTTAGTTCGCCGGCAACTGGAACACATCATGAGTAGGGAATCATCAGTGAACTATATTCACGGAGGCTGTGTCTGTTTGACACGTTTCCTTATGCATGTAAAGCAGAGCGCACTTACCTTCATAAGGCGTGCAATATGTTTAAGCTAAGCTTACTGGATGAAGCCAGCTATTGAAATTTCATGGTAAAGAACAGAATCCTTAAATTTCATTGCATCATCCTTCAGTTGCCAAACATTTGGACCCAGCACAACAGTAGCCGTTTGGTGCTTGAAAAGCGCCAACTAAAATTACACGCTACATGAATTCTAACACCTAGACTTGAACCCCTTAAAATGTCGTTTATGAAGTGGGGGTTTGACTAAAACAATGTCAACGATAGAGAGCACTTGAGCGACCGTGACGTGATACAACGGTATTTTAGCCTACGCTTAAAAAAGATGCTCCGAACGTACCGACCCGTGTATTAATTATGGTCAGCCCGGCAAGCCACTGGGAGGTAAAGGTCACTTAACAACATTCGCAAGTTCTCAGTCATAGAGAGAACAGAAGCAGAGAACTCCTTGGATGCTTACCAGAAACTCTAAATTCAACCACGACTGTACATAACACCCAGAAACCGTTATTCATAGCCCATAAAGTCTTAACGCTTTTTTATACACGAAATCTAACCGGTCCTCCAAATTCAAGTTCACAGCGTACCTAAGGAATGTACCTCCTCACCATTTGACAAACAAGTCCATCAGACCTATGCAGCATGTGGCCAGGTAAGGGTACGCCAAAGACCGTGATATCCTGAGACAACCACCTTGGAAAGAATGTCAGGATAAGTCCCGTATATAAGCCAACATAACAATTCTTATTGTTTAGGCCGCACATGTTTTAAAGCATCATATAAAGGAACTTACCCTGCCCTGTCCTGACTGACTATCTGCATGGCAAAGTCTGAGTGGAAGGAGACCACCGGCTAACTACATGTAAACCGTCAGACCGGAGACAATGTTCTCCAATCCAAAGCCCATCCTTGAAGCCCCTTATGGCCTCTTCTAATTTCATCCAGTACACATGCGGAACTTTGCCGATACAAGGGGCGTAAAAACTACTTATGCGCCCCGTCGAGGTGGAAACATATTAGTGCTGACTGAGGCCAGAGTAGGAGCGTGATGGCTACACGACAGGCATAAGGAAAAGTGCACATCAGTTTTCGGTGAATTAGATGATCTTTTGGGACACAGGTAAATGTGGAGAAAGCGACCACAAGGGAGGGGATAAGGAGATTGTTGGGAAACACATTTGTGTAAGTACGCTATATGGCGTAAGGGTCGTGCTGCTTATACGGAGTAACAGTAAACACTCCAAACCATAAGTTATCCAGAATGTTTGCCATTTATGTTTGGTAGCAAACAAAAAGTAAATAAATGAATCTTTTGTCCTTGGCCAAGCAAGACACGCCTGGACAGGCGCTGTAAGGCGCTTATTTACCCTTGAAATTCTGCTACTCTTCGCTTCTTGGTCTAGTCTACAGCCCTTGGCCGATCGTTGATGGATATCGACCAACGTTCACGTGCGCCTCCTTACAATCCCATGGTTAGCTTTGTAGGTGTGTCTGTGTGTGCATGCTACTCCCCGGCACTGGTTCCGTGCGTGTGCGGCTACCGACGACCTTGGATCTCCAACCCTACTCTTCGCCGAACGTGACACGTTCAGCCAAGAGCATGTGTCGCCCCTCCCCCGTTCACTGGTCGCTCGTCCAAACACCATGTTTATGTGTGCCATTAAACTCTCACCCTGTGATTGGACCATCCACTGCTTTGTCAACGCCATTATCTTAATACTCGCAGTACTCAGGTGTGTTGACTTGCTCATTGATTGTTCGGCGTAGAAACCTCGTTCCATCCTATTGTTTACTGACAACTTGTTGTCAACTTGCATACACCGGGATACTGAACTATTGAAGTACGTCTCAATTATCAACTGTATATATTATAATAGTACCGTAGTTGTTGTGATCCGACTTGTTTTGTTTTCGGGATCTTTGGCTACGCGTTATTCAACGTCCACTGTGGACGTTACAGTATTCAATTTGGCTCTTGCTTTGACGGATTGCTTAATTGGATCCCTCGGTTTGGTGTTACTAGTATCCGAAAGTGCCAAATTGGTTCCACTTCGCTATGCCAGTCACCCGCGCATCCACCCGGACAAAGGACTCTTCCAAGTCAAAGCAAATCCCTTTTGATGCTGTATCTCACCCTGGCTCTCGGGTTAGCCCTAGAGTTTCATTTAGCAGTACGCGCTCACATCTCCTGTTTGCTGAGTTGAAAGAGAAGCAGCTCAAGGAGGAGCTAGAACTAGAAACTAGGGAGCAGGAACTAAGCAAACAGCGTAGAATGTTGAAGGCTAGACAGGAGGTCGAAGTCGCCTAACGTAGCGCCTTGCTGGAAGACAAACAAGGCGATGTAGACTGCCCGCACTCCCTATTTATTCGTCAAACAGAGTTGACGAGTTTGTCACGGAATGCGCTGCGGTGGCTGCGAATCAACCATCCGCCGGTTGTCATGACGAGTTGCCGTTTGACCCCCCACTGCCACGTTGGGAAACGCTATAGCGTCCGCTCTCTTCCCACTTATTTCGGAAGCTGGTCTCCCCAAAGTAGAGCTGGCTTATTTCGATGGGCACCCAGCTTGCTACTGGAGGTTCGTCAAGCAGTTTGAGTCCTATGTGGAGAGAAAGGTGGTAGATGACGGAAGACGTCTGCTCTACCTCATTCATTACTGTAAGGGACGAGCTAGCCTGGCTATTGGCAACTGCGTAATGCTGCCGCCCGGTCAGGGTTATGAAAGATCTCAAGGCATCCATCGATACCTCTTCGGGCAAGCACACTACATTGCCAGGGCATCGATAGAAGGCCTACTTCAAGGCGCAAAGTCCATTCCCAACAACAAATCCCCTTTCACGGTGGACGTTACAGGCGCGAGGATGCTAAGAGTACGAGGGATGATAGAGCTATGCACAAACATATTACAGGATTGTCATGGCTTCAGGCCCGTGACTGTATTTATGTGTGAAGGTGCATGTGTGAATGGCTGTATTGCACGGAGGAATATGTTTATGCCATTACGCTTGGATTTCCTCGCACTGCCAGCACCATTGAAGTCTGCAGACTAAATTATAAAAGATAGTGACTAGTTTGTGGCGAGTAACAGCCACCACGTCACCGTACTGTTACACAGACATTTGTGGCTTTTAATAGATGATCGCTTGCCAGCCGTTAACCCGTCAAATCCTGGAACATTTCCGTAAATTCCTTTTGTTGGAATGGGGTTAAACCCAACCCACAAAACTGGCAACACGTGGAGGCAGTTCGGCTAACTAGCCTAAAATGTCGCTCTTTGTCACAAGCCGTCCGGGGCGGAGGGCCGCCCAATGTGACGACTCAGGACTTTAGTCCAATACTACTACCATTGAATTCGTACGATAACCGGTATGGTGCCTCGCTATACGAAGTAAAGCAGATTACCTGGGGTAAGCTTGGTCAAGGAAATTGCAAGCCAACTGGGACGCCGCACAAACTCCTGGTCATTTTATTAGGTGTACCGGGAAAACCAGGTAGAAGATGCTTTGTCACACAAGTAGCAAAGTATTAATTGTTCTCCGACGGACTTTGTAGGAAGAGCGGCTGTGGATTCTACTGCGTTACGGATGAAATCTTTGCCATCCAGGTAATATTCCTCATGTTGCGGTGGATTTACCACACGGAGTTTAGACAAGCTGCTAGCACTAGTTTAGGTTGTTGTTAGTAAATGCTTTGTCTGTTTTCTCTGTAGAGATATTTAAGCCAAATCAATGCTTTAGTCTACAAATTTTGGCCCTTTTATCCCGTTTTCCAATTCACAGCTTGATAACCTGCGGGAAGCTGTAACAAATTTTCTCCTCTGACTAACCGGTGCAAGGGCAAGTGCCTTAGCTTCGTGTAAATATAAATTCAGTACGACCCGCCAGATTCCAGTTAGGATCGTTGACAACCTCATCCTTATCATTATACACATTAGCTAACGGTGGGAAACACCTTGGCTACTGTGCCGCCATACGTAGAAGAAAAATGGAGAGAGAAAAGAGGCTACAGGTGCAAGCCAGCGGATCTGCCGGTAACGGATAGGCATCGTTCCAGTAAGCCACCAGCAGGCTACTATGCATCAAAAAAGGTACCATGCAAAATTATATCAGACTAAATCTTGATCGCTGACGCCGACTGACATAAAAGTGCTGTGCGTTGTGGCAATGCGATCTCACCACCACTTATCGACCTGCGAATAACGACGGCGTTTCCTTGTTTCCCTCTAGTATCGCGACAGTTGTAGCTGCGGATACGACAGCAGGATGCGCAATTGCTTGGCCCTCCTTCGCTTTACCATAGCTGGCTGGCAGTCCACAACAGAACTTTGATATAGGCAGGTCCAAGTCGCTACTCTCGCCAGATTCAGCAATATGAAACTTTGCAGCTAAGACCCTCGACCCAATAGTCGTTGTTGCATATTGGTTTCCAGTAGTAGTGGAACCGCAGATTCCTAGAGTACCATGGCTAGGTATCAACCATGGAACACTTAATCAAATTGTTTGTAATCATTGCGCTGGGGCCCTGCTAATGTTCTTAGGATGGCTCCAATTTTAGTTTCCATAAACCTTAGTATAAGCTAGCTGCAAAGTATAAATCTATGAACATATATAACCAAGAATAGGTTGGTACCCCTGTAATAATTTCTAACGACTTGCTGTGGGAACGCAGCATACATACTTAGTATGCGATTTGCACACATACCCAAACAACTTCAAGTTGCCAGCGGTTCATGATTCTAAAGCTTTTGCGTTTATCTTTTTCATTCAGCGCAACGAAACGCCTAGATGCGTTCACGCACTAAAGACATATAAAGGACGTTAAATAAGCTTCGGATTGTTTCCTATGGGAAGACGCGCACTGAGCAGTGACCTAATTAAAAGGTTTACATTCTAAGGGTAAACAGTGGGGGGGTCGCCTAAGGATTTGTTTCAGCTGGCTGCTTCCGAACACTTGCGTGGACATCGGCTTAAACACATTAGAGGGCTCGGCTGGATATCAATGGAAAAGTTTACACAAACTGTTTCATGAGCAGCTGGAATAGGCTTCCACCTGGGTTAATAGTTATGCCACTGTAGAAGTCGATGAACGTGACCTATATAAATGCTGACCAGATGTTATCCTAAAATAAAGCAATTTTACCAAAGTGAGGGTAACAAGTGGCTCTGGTGCGCGTTTCTTTTCTCAAAAGTAATTCGGCAAGTCATGTTAACGTCGGGGGTTGGTACGCATACCGATGCAAGCAGCGGGACGTTCGTTTGGCGAAAGCCTGGTTTGACTTGACCTGGTAATATGTTCGCATAGTTAAATGCATGCCGAGGAATTTTGAAGGCAATAGTTCGATAGAACAACAGAATAAGATTGTTTATTGCAGGAAATGTGCCAACGTGATTTATGTAAATGGAATTTTTCTGTTCATTATTTGTGTTTTTGCTACACTGACAAAGGGAACGCTACTAACACTATCATGCGCCGTCCAGCCGTACCAACGCAACAAAGTGGTTCATTTTGCCCGAAGATAAAAGTCGTAATAGGGACCGTCTGGTTCGCCACTCGCGGGATTTTAAATACGTGCCCTTGCCTGTCTGTGCGGCTGACTTCTGTGTTCTCTAAATATATGCGTAGTTGGACTATGTTTTAATCTAAAATAACACTAGGGGCCTATAGGAACTAAGAAAAGCAACAGAAGGCTGTGTTAAATGGTTATTACATGAAGCGTTGCAAAATGCAAATTTTAGGAGATAACGATCCACAAGTGGTTAAATATGAAGTTGGATGTAAACTCACTCATAGAAAGCAAGTATAATGAAAGACTTTTGAGAAAAGCATTTAGCGTCTCCAAATGTATGTTTATGGGTGCAGTCCAATACTTGTCTAGGAAGCAGTGTTACTGAGTTGTAACCACTGGTATCTGTGTTTAGGGAATTGCATTTAATACGAATAAAAACTAACTATTTTATTCTCGACAAAGGGAGACACTCCTTTTAGGCAAGATCGGCAAATTGTCATATGGTACATGGTAGCATGATTAGTGGCATCAAGAGCGGGAGTAGTACAGATGAAGTCAGTAGTGTGTGCCTATATGGCCCAAAAGTTGTACGAGGTCACTGTCCACAAAATGCGGGATGTAGAGATAAGAATCACATTACTAATGTGAAGTAACTTGGTGAGAAGCTCGTCCGATGAGGTTGTGTGCACAGGGCGAGTCAGAAGAGTAAAACATAAGGAAGAACTTGCGAAAATATTTAAGAATATTGGCATGTAACTGATCAAATGTGTAGGCGTGTTCGTACAAAAGCAGCTAGGTACATAGAATTTTTAAATTTAGTATAGGTCAACTAGCCAATGTGTGATTGGGACAGTGACTTTATTGAGTGATGAGTCACGTCCACCACGTCGCGGTGTAGTTAAGCAGACATTTGTGGTTTTTGTAGGGAAAACCCTTTCCAGACGTAAACCCACCACGTCCTGGAACACTGCCGATTGGTGATATGACATTGACAAGATTGCATCTGACCGCTTACCCTCGCGGATATTCGCAGGCAGGTTTCACCAGTTTCTTTCCCATGTTTGTGTAGTCTCCTTCGGAGTCGACCGCAGGCGGTTGGAGCTGTTGAAATCGGATTACTCAGGTGCCTTGTATTGATTGGATTTGTTTTCTGGGTTCCTTCAGTGTATCAGGATAGCGAAGTAAGAGGGATTTCCTTGTTCTGTGTTGATGCCGTGTCTAGGTGAGCATCGCAGATATGCCCTCTGAAGTATTGCGTGCAGTTACTGTTTTCCTTTATAACAAGGGAGAAAAGAAAAACGGACCGAGCAAACTGTCAAGCAAATAGAACAGAACTATGTTAATGTATAAAAATAAAATTTATGGTAATGTTGTGCTGGTTAAAAGCAATGGAATGATCGAATATGTTTTATATCATATCCGTAGTTTTGTGCGCAAGCACGAGCCCCGGTATTTGCTGAATGTGAGAGACAAATGCTCTCCGAAGTGAACTAGCGTACGCAGAAGCTGTCCTGCTTGGGAACCGGGAGTATCAGGCGTTAACTCTAAACTGAGTTGGGAGAATCAGAAAAACATAGTAAGGTTTAAAATGTGCTTAAGATATAGGTTGAGCGGGGGTTTGACAATGGTAGAGCCCATCGTTCGAACATGTATGAGAGCCACTGGAGTTACTACGCCGGGTTTGAGACCCCAGCAAATAATAACGTACAATTTATAGTAATCGGATGCTAGAAAAACAGCTGGGTGAAGGAGTGACTTATATATTCGCAACTGGTGAACTACTGAGCAACATTGCCTACGAAGTCAGTGAACGCATGCGCCGCGCGAATAACGCTATTCTACTCAATGCACATGACAAATTGCCTCTCAAGTAAGTGCTGCAGATACATTTAGACGCTTGTCAAACGCCACGTGATTGTTGAACAGCTACTCGTTCGCGTGAGATCCCTGGCCGACCTTGCCCAATCGTGATCAAGTTTTGCAACCACGACTTGGCTAAAAGGTTTATTGATGCCCCATTTCTCCTACGACCTCTGCCTAATCTCGGGCCAATCTTGACAAATCCAGACAGAACACCGCTGCAAAGGTCTATTCAATCTAATTTCACATTTATCAAAATGACAACGCAAACAACACTACCTTCGGGTGTACAAATGCCAAATACTCACCTAACTTCAACACCTACCGCTTGCGCCTCTAAGGTTTATAATGTGGATGTGGATATAATACAAGAGCGACTGGTAGACCCCGCCGTACTAGAGCAGTCTGGGAACAAAGGACGCATTAATAGCATCGAAACTGGCACCGTTCCAATGACGGCTACAACCAGTGCAGCAGTGGACACAACACACCTGTCAGACAAGTGTGGCATGGAACCAGAAATTGACAGCATTGACTTTCTGTCGTCATACACGCCCTTTACCAGTGTCATAAAAGACACCACGCAATCTTCCACTTGTCCGACTCCAACTCCTAGAAACCCTCACCGACAGTGTTAGGTTGCTAAGACTCCTCGGTTTCCATCAAGACCACAACAGAACAGCAAAGGTATAACATGCGAACGTTCCAACATGGCCAAAAATCACAAGTGGGTACTGGTTAGGCAAAACACCCAGTCGGTTCGCACGGACATGTCAAAAATCCCACCCCCTATTACGGGCCGAAGCCTACTTATGCGACCAACAAACTGGAACAGCCCGGTCGCCAGAAGTATCTACTCAACACCCCAAGCCCCTTACTTCGTATGTCAATTCCGAGCTAGTCGGGTTTCACTACTGGTCTAGCCACAAGGCCACATAGACATCGACCACATAGATACCTTAACGTTCTGCGTGTCACAAACACCGCACCTCCGCGGCCTTCTGAACCCAGCGAATCCGTACCTCGACCTCGCGAGTCGCCCAAACATCTCTTGTATCCCCTTTTTTATGGAACGCACCAAGTTGCGGACCACCGATCCAAGAGGGCCTAAATCAAGATACGGCGCTGTATCACCTAACCCGACTACTGGAAATGATGCAGCTGACGCCGTCCATTATGCACCGGCCACTTGGACGACGTCTTTGACTCACTGCACTAACCTGACCACGTGCATGACCTCACAACTCAAACTCATACACACCCGGATACTCCTTACTCTTCTTTACAACCTACTGACCCTGACCAACGCCAGCCTTTTACCTTATCTTCCGCAGGTCCACCTTTCATGCACCTCGACGCATGTTTACAAACAAGCTTCTCACCAAATCGCGGTCCGTCAAGTGCGCCGTTGGCCGAACCTTACATTCAGATTAATCCGACCGATTCGGATACAATCCTACTATGTAATGCTCGAACTATCAAAAATAAAGTACGCCTTCTTGCTACTCTCATACTTCTTTCCAGTCCGCAGGTGGTGCTGATAACTGAAACTTGGCACGCAGCTGATATGCCTGATGCTCCGCTGCACGTTCCTGGGTACAGGACTTTCGGTAGCGGACGAATACATCAACGAGCCGGCGGTTGTCTTTTATACCTCAGCAATGAATTCCACGCATCTTCTTATCAAATCATACCACTTGGAAATCCCGATGATTCTGTCTGGATTCAGGCCATACGGGAACCACCTTGACATTCGGATAGGCTGCATCCACAACCCACCGCATCCGACTAGTACCAGAGCTGGCGAATTCGCTAAGATCTTTCACGAAGTTTCATTCCTTCCCGCCCGTCATAAGATAACCGGCGAAGACTTCAATATGCTCCACATCTCGTGGCTTACGCAATTAGCGCCATCCATGTATAGAGCCTTCGTAGACACAGTCTTCACACATGACTGGACTCAGCATGTGCGCGCACCTACAAGAGAGTCCAACTCCTCGGACCTAATATCCATCAACCGTATCCCGCATGCAAATGCCAGCGTGTTAGATAACATTCCGGGCAGCGACCTCAAGGTTGTGAGGCTATCATTCAAGCTACCCAAACTCCGTCATCATGCTGGCCCGGCCTACGCTGATTTTAGGCCTCTCCAGCACATGAATTGGGAGGCCTTCTCTTCATTTCTCCGTGCCGCTCTTTGGGACACTTGCTTCCTGGCAACTAGTACGGACGCAGCGACGAGTGAACTTTACAATAACTTCACGATTTGCCTCGATCCCTTAATCCCACTGGAGCGCTCGCTCAAACGACCTAAAAATCCTGCTGACGCCACCAAGCGTAAAATTACCACTAAGCTTAAGAAACTGCGCTCCCGATGCAAGAATATTAAGGATTTTCACCTCATAATTCGTATAAACGAAATACTAATGGAATGGAGAAAATCACAAAGTCATGTACATACTTTAGCGGAGCGCACTGCGCTGCGCAGTGCGAACAAGGCTAAGGCACTTGTACGACTTATGAAGCATCGCAGTGGCCGCAAATACTTGCCCGTTAACGCAATTTTGCTTCCCAATAACAGGGTTATTACTGACGCAACAGCGTTGTGCGAGTTCATTAATGCACACTTCTGTGATGCCTTCACTAGCACTAATGTGTTACTGCCAAACACGATTTCAAAGTTTACAGACGATCGCATTTACACCATTTTAACCTGAACAATATTAGTCGAGCTGTACGCTCACTGAAGCTGACACATAACCCCGGCCTTGACGGAGTCCCATCCTCCTTACTATTGCTCGTTGACCCGGACATTCCAATCCTTCTTCTCAATGTTTTCATCCTCTCCATGACGAGCGGGAGCTACCCAACTATATGGAAGCACTCCATAGTCCTTCCACATCACAAACCAGGTTGTCACTAAAATATCGACAACTATCGACCTATAAGCCACACAAGCTTTGCGTCCAGAGTTATGTAAATAATAGTCAAGGAAGAAGTGCTTCATCTCTTGCTGCAGCGCAATCTTATAGATAGATCCCAACACGGGTTTTCGCCGGTTAAATCTTACCAAACATGCCAGTTTGAATTCTTGAACTACGTGACACACCTCATTGACTCGGGGCAAGCGCTTGTCGGTATCTTCTTGGACATAAAGACAGCTTTTGACCGGGTTCCTTACGATGGACTGCTGACGAAACTAGCTGCATTCGGTGTCACTGGCCACCCTCTTTCTTGGTTTTCTTCCTGCCTCTCTAGCCGAACGCAGTCAGTAAAACTAGGTGACCTATATTCTAAAAGAGCTTTCGTAACTAGTGGAGTATTTCAAGGTAGTGTACTTGGCCCTCTGCTGTTTCCGTTATACTGTAACGACGCCTTCCGCGTCTTTCGTTACGGCACTCCATACGTTTTTGCCGATGATATCAAAGTCGTATTTTCGTTAGAGTCTAGCTGCAAACAAAATGGCCTCCCAAACATTCAGAACGATCTTCGTGCTCTTGAAAGTCGGTGCGATATTTGGAGACTTGAATTCTAACCATTGAAGTGCAATGTTCTCTCCTACCGTTGCACTATACCACACAACACTCTAACGCCTAACGGCACACCCTTAGGTAACAGCTTCACCGTGCGCGACCTCGGTGTGCATTACTCTAGCTCACTAACCTTTTCCGAACAAGCAAGCTATAGCTCTGCCAAAGCCAGATCTATTATCGGGCATATACTGAAGTCAGTAGGCCTGGCTGAGTCTTGGCTCACACTCTACCAATATGTGCTCGACGGATTTTAGAGTACTGCTCGATAGGTATCTCCAATTCACGAAAGATTGATAGGTTGAGGATCGAGACAGTCCAGCGGTCTTTCACTAAGCGCCTTCATGGTCCATCTACGCTCAACTAGCAAGGACGCTGCAAATTGCTTGGACTGGAGCTTCTCTAGCTGCACAGGCTTAAAGCCCACCTCGTATTCTTCTTCAAACTTCTCAAAACCTCTGACTCATGCATAGGCAAATTTTTCAACGGAGTGGTGATACTCGTTACCCCATAAGCCAAAAACCTCACTCATTCTCTCTCCCCAAGACACGTCGCAACATTCGTTCAAACATCTTCCTCTATAGATATGCGCACGTATGGAGCAAGCTACCAGGAACAGTCAGGGCATCAGAAAATGCAGTGCAATTCTCCGCCACCAGAAAACATCTGGGAAGCTGCGTTGCTGAAGGTGAGTTCTGGCAACAGGGACCTGCTCACATATAGGACCTGTATTCACACAGCCACCGCACCCACAACTAGACGAATAACTCTCGTGGCCTGGATGTAATCTTGCCTCGTGTGGCCAGGCTACTGCTTTTTGACTGCTTCCAGACATCAGCGACGTTAACGATTTAGGCTCTAAGGTCCTAGCACTTTGGTCTCCTTAGCTTTAGACCTTTGCTCGGCATGCTAACTGCCTTTTCACATAGTTACATAAGAGTCAAAGCATCTTTTCTCACGACGCTTATTACCTTTATTCCCGCAATAAGTTGGCGGCATAAAATAACGATGATCTACCCGGTTTCAGTCTGTTTTCTGTCCTCTAAGGGACGTACGGGATCTAAATGATCTAGGCTCTAAAGACGTTATGCACTGTAACTCTTACCACAAGAGCATCGCTGATCACGATCCGTCCTCCTTAGTATATCCCTTCCTTACTTAACATGTCTATTCTGCCGACACTCTCCTTTCACCATTCCAGCATTGACAATACGCCTTTCCTCCTATGAGCCAAAATTCCAGTGTCGTCTCAATGGTCTGCTCTCCGACTACTGAGACCTTACTGATAAATCAACGACAGAGAACAACATCTGGAGATCTTTGTAGACTTTTCCACTTCTTCCCAATTCGTTTTATTTCGCGCCCTCTGATTGCATTACTTTTTCAGTTGCTCAGATAACTTTTTGGGCCTGGCTCTAATATAGCCCCGTTTGACCAACCCTTGCTTCCTGATCACTTCCAGACACCGAGACGTTAAGGAACTGGGCTCTGAGGTCCCCACACTGTTCTTTTCAACCTGAGGAATTTCGCTCTGCCGACTAACTACCTTTTCATACCGTCACTTTCGTCCCCAGCCGCTCCTTTCTGATGACACATTACTTTTATCCCATTCTTAGTTGGCGGCCAAGCTTCATGTGGTTGGCTTATCCGGACTCGTCTGAACGGTCTCCTGCTTTCTGACCAACCTCGGACTTCTGAGATCTAAGTGACTTACGCTCTGCCGACGTAAGGTCCTGTAACCCTCAACTGAAATGCATTGTCGGCCAAGGTTCATCCTTATTACTATGTTCCTCTTCTTCCTGTACATGCCTATTGTGCCGATGCTCTCCTTTAGTAATTAGACCAAAATTCTAGGGATTTCACTCTTTGAGCTGATATTCCATTCTCGTCTCCGTGGTCTCTTTGCTTTCGACTATTGTGACCCTAATTATAAGAGATGGGCGGACCTAACGGTCTGCTCACATCCCTCAAGGATATGGTTGGCTTTTTCACTTCTTCTCAATAGTACATTTCATTTTGCACTCCGTTTGCATTACTTTTTCAATTAGACAGCTATCTCTTCGGGCCTGGCTGTAATCTACCCCCGACTGACTATTCGCTTTTTATGACTGCCCCCTGTTCGTTTCCTATTTTTTCCGTGTTTGTTACAGGTATGTTGACACACACCCAAGGAATAGTCCATTGTTGCGACACTAATACAACCCACAAAGTTCCTTTATCTGGACATGAGTGGAAGATTATCAACCCATTTACAACTTAGTAACCGGACAAATCTTTCGTTATCATGCACGGATACAAATTTTTCGAGGCTTGAAACTTTGGTTTCAGTTTGCCTAATGCCATCTCTTCCACATTACTCTTGCCTGGAGAACTACTTTTGACGTTGGAAGGCGCATTCTCCTGCGATACATGCCAGAACAATTGGTCATTATGAGCTCTTTAATCCACGTTGATCGCGCAGTTGGCCGTGGTTTCCTAATTTCTACTCCTTTTTACTGCATACCCCGGGGGATCTGCCATTCTTTCTTGGGAACCATACTCTATCCTTCATGACTTCAACAACAATTCAAAATATTTCAATGTATAATCCTCGGATACTTCACGTGGTTCTGCAGAGAATCAACGCGTCATATTCAAAAATATGTTTAGTTCTTGACCTACCAATCGGGCACAAGACAGGACCCAGGAACCCAATAGGCACCCGGCTAACGCATCAACCGGCAGAAAAATGGGACGGAACCTGACTGAGAATAACCGAGCAAACAGACGTTCAACCAGAAACATAGCCCGTTACAACTTGCCATTCAGTGGATTGGCGGTAGTGTTTCAGGACGTGGTGGGTTTTCGCCTGGCAAGCTTTCTCCCTATAAAAAGCCACAACTGTCCATTTAACAACACTGCAACGTGGCGAATGTGACTATCCACCTAAAAACGGCACAGCCCATAACTTTACACTGGAAGATAAACCAGCGTCACCATTCAAGATAGGTTCGTTACACTGCAACTTCTATATCTGAATCTACCGTCGTCTTTTTGCTTTCTACGATATCACCGTTGACCTATGCGTTACTTGTGCACGAGCTCACTGTACTGTCATATCTTTCTTGAGCGTGCTCTTCAATTATCTTCCAATGGACCATTTATTATTCTCAACCTATTATTAACCGAGGTCCCGGTTTCACCACAGCTAAATTATTAATTTGCATTTTCACCATTGTACAGTTCCAATCATGGACATATGAACAACTTTCTACTGTCACAGATACAGTCGTCATAAAATATCTGTACAGTTGTAACTACCTGATCATGCCTGCATGGACGTGCCTCGCATAGTCGAGAACACAATATTTATTTATATATTTATTTATATAATGGGATTTATATACTACAGCCGTGGCGAGAATACGGTTGTAACACCAGTCCTAAGGGACCTGGAACAGTGTAAAGAGACGGGGACATCTACAGTGCGGCAAACAAGTCAAATAGGCGGCGGAAAACGGCGATACAGGGAGTCGGATGAATTATGAGGATGCAACTACAATGTCAGCATTGCGCTAAGGATATAAGTGGGAAACACAGCCTGCTACTTGAGGTCCTACGTACCAAGGTGCGGAGCTAGATTGTGGAAAAGGCGTCGATAGAGCACCAGAGGTGGGCGGTACATAATTGGAGGGGTAAGCTAGGGTCAAAGAGCTAAATGCAGAGGTAAGACGAGATAAGGTGATAGGTAGGCATCCTCGCCAGAGATTTCAGGTCTGTCGCACAGAAGTGCGGGGCTACGGTGTGAAAGCTAAGTCCTTAGAGGACCGTAAATAGGGGTTTGCATGGAAGGAGAGGAAAGCCAGAGCCATACACGTAAGAAAAGCAGTATGAATATGCGATAGCTGGAATCAGGATTAGAAGAGAATATTCAATGGTGCTGAGGATTATAGGGTAAACGTTATGGGAGAGAACGATGTCAGCTTAGCGATAAGTATATACTTGGGCAACAACGGCTGGTAATCTTTGCTCTACGCACGGGATTTCGGCTCTGCAGTGTGGAAGGTAAGTCGGTGGAGCATCGGCGCTTGGTAGTTCTTATGACGGAATGTGCCAGAGTGGTAGAGAGAAAAGAAGGCTTAGGATGAGACAATGAATGGTCAGGCGGCATGGCCAGATATTTGAGGACTTACACATTAAAGTGCGGAGCTATGGTATTAAATGTAGGCTGGTGGAGCATCAAAGGTATGTGGTCCATAAGTGGACAGGAAATTCAGGGTCAAAGAGCTAAGTGAAGAATTATTAAGAGATAAGGTTATAGGCGGCCACCAGAGCCAGATACTTAAGGTCTTACGCACAAAAGTGCAGGACTACAGTGTGGAAGATGAGTACTTGGGGCGTCAGCGGTAGGTGATACATAGGTGGATATGAAAGCCCGGGTCGAACAGATAAGTAAAGAAGTATTACGCGGTAAGGTTATAGGTGGGCATCAGAGCTAGATACTTAAGGTCTTACCTACCGAAGTGCGGAACTACAGTGTTATAAGTAAATCAGTGATGCACCTTAGGTAGATGATCTATAATAGGAGAGGAAAGCCAGAGCCAGAGGTAATAGAGGTGGTAGGAATATGCGATGAATGGAAGCGAAACGCAGTGAGAATATTGCCGAACAACCTCCTCATGGTGTCAGGTGGGTGGTTTGAGTTTAACCCGTTCCAGCTAATAGTTCGGCGGCAGTGTTCCAGGACGTGGTGGGTATTCGGCTGGCAAGCGTTCTCCCTATAAAAACCCACAAATGTCTGCTTAACAACAATATGACGTGGCGGTCGTGGCTCGCCACAAAATAAAGTCACTGCCCCTTGGATACCTGGATAATCCTTTCCAACCACCGACACCAAGCTTCTAATCGCACATTGCTGATGAGAGCAAACATTCAAGAATGGAGTAGAACGGTTACAAGCGCAAACTACCCGGCTATATAAAAGCACACACAATTACATACTTACATACCCCTGCACGAACAAGCACTGTTATGGCAAACATATCGGATCTTTGCACATACTCGTTCACGCATTGTTTTGACAAAATGATCATGCCTGTAAAGGCCTGCCTCGCCTTGTCGAGAATAAAAGCTTTAATTATTATTTATTTATAAAGGAGCAGGTCCAGAAATAACGATGGCAGCTTTGCGATAAGGATACAAGTTGGAAACAGCCTGCTACTTGAGGTCCTGAGCACAAACCTCGGTGCTACAGTGTGGAAGAGTAGGCGGTGATTCATCAGAGGTAGGTGGTCCGAAGGTGGACAGGAAGGCCAGGGTCACAAGATAAGTGAAGAAGTATTAAAATAAATATAGGTATATTTCTAGATAAGCGCTAGATGCTGTTCTTGCGTGGGATCAGATCAAATTGTACATAACATCCATGCTCATGGATGGAGAAAAAATATCGTTAACAACTGCTTTTGATCGTGTTTATCTTTCCGAACAGTAAAGCTGGGATAAATACAAACGTTTCGTATTCCTCGACATTTTTGAAGGCAGTAGTTTGGGTCTCCGTAGCTTATGTACGAATTCTGCGCATTTCACCGGCTGCCGCTGCCAAACCTTGAGGTGCCTGATTTCATTAGTAAACGATCAATTAGAAGAAATTTGATCCATTTTCTTCGGTCACATCACCGCATTTCGAGCATCCATTAGTAGCGGGCTCATGGAAAGGAATAAGCAAGCCAAAATTAGATCGTAAAAGTGGAGGGGGAAATAAAGGAAATAACAGTAGTGGGTAATAATTTAGCCTTTCTTAGAAAAGTGCAACTAAAAGGCCGGCCCACTTAACTAGAAAATACACTAATAATGGAAAATGGAACCAAAATATAGCCTAGAAACAGCATACCAGGATCGCAAACCTGGAGCGAATTTCAAAGTGTAAATCTCTAAACAGCAGAATCAACGCCGTTTTGGAGCCGAAATGTTAACTATAACGGGACAACAATGGGCGGTCAAGGACAAACCCTAGGCGCTGGTTACGACAAAGGTAAAATAATTAAGCTAGGTGCTGTGGTTATGGACATATTTGCATTTTTAGCGGTCGGCGGCGGATAGCGCCATTTTCGAGCCTCCGCTAAATTCACGTTCCGAATTTGGAAGCAGATACAGATAAAAGAAAGAAAGAAATAATACAAAATCGGCTAAGCGTAATAAGTTCCGAATATAGAGTAGTAACTGGGAATGCCTAAGATAACGTGTACTTTGCTGCAGTAGCGAAGTATGACGCAGTGGGCCGAAAAGCATACTTTCTCAGTAAACGTCGTAAAAGTTGGGAAAACAGACGGAAAGGTTTTAGGGAAATACTTGGTAGGCTGTAAGAATTATTATATAGCACAGGATATATACCAGGATATATAGCACAGGATATGGTGTAGCTAGCCCACAACCAGAATGCGACCCTGTGCGATTTCCAGAATATATTGGGCCGCAGAATCCACTATGAATGTGGAATTCAACGTTTTTAATGCTCCGACGTGGATGCGAAAATTATACCAAAGTCGCATGAACTGGGTGCACATGGATAAGACAAGGGAACATAAAGCTCATTTGCCCCGCCTGAACTAGGATAACGCAAGCATTTCCTACAGAAATATTACAAGTTTCGACTCTTTGAGGCTATTTTATACGTCGTTATGGTTGTATCACTGGCACTAATGAGCCAGGGTGGTCTTCCAGTGATAATAAAAAAACTAATGTGAGAAAATTCACAAAATGTGTCCAGGTGAGAAACACCTTGGGTTCCGCTTTAGTTAGACACGAATACCACTTCTTTTGGGGGTTGCGCCATCTCAAGCATGACTGATTAGTGGGCCACAGGTGCTAAAGCACACGACTGTGCATTAAGTTGCTAGTTTAGAGCTCTATTTCTCTTAGCTGAGAGTCTGTAGCAGTCTGGAGATTCCCCGGTTTGCTTGTGTAAAATTCTAACCAAAATTCTATAATTGTACACTTAGGCAACCGGTGTGGTTTGTTGAACTGCTTGCTGAGTTCGAATGCTTTACCTGCTCATCGCCATTTTTGCTTGGCGCTCGCTTCGGTTGCAACGCGCAACTGCCCTGTGTGCTGTGCTTGATCCGTTCCCCTAGCTAGAGCGTCCACGGTGTCGTTCTTTTATATTTAGATAACAGGAAATCTTTTACTGTACCAATAAAAGTTCCCCTGCAACTCGATCAGTCTTCTGGAATCGCTCTCTGGGCTCCCGGAATAGGCAACCCTCTAAATTGGTGACCCCGGATACGGAACAATCTCAACGCCTGATATTCCGAACTTTTCTCCGGTGAGCTCTTTCCATTTGTTTTTGATGTTTTCCGGTTTTATTTTTGCCTACGGTAGCCTATTTTTTGCGTCATTTTTAAACCATGGATTCTGTAGAACCTAAGGTAGAGTCTATGCTTAGCGTTGTATCTTTCTCAGTACCACCTTTTTGGGACATGGATCCTGGTTTGTGGTTCGCTCATCTTGAGGCAGAGTTTTATAACCACAGAATCAATTCCGACTACGCGAAGTATTGCAAACTCTTGTCCTATCTCCCCAAGGAGATATCAGTGCAGGTTCGTGACGTCATCATTTCTCAGACCGGAAACCGCCATGAGGCTCGCAAGGAGGCCACGATTAAGCGTGTTATGCCCTCTGAGATAGTTCGCCTGCAGCAGCTTTTCAGGGATCTGCAACTGGGCGACAAACTGCCCTCAACCCTGCTACGAGAGATGCAGCAACTCCTTGGTTCTTCAACCATGGATGAGACGTTTCTTCGCGAACTATGGCTACAACGGCTACCGGAAAACACGCAAACGATTCTCGCTACAGTGAGCTCCGTTTCGCTCACTCAACTATCAGATTTAGCGGATCGAGTTATTGAACGATCACAGCCACAACCCGACGCCAGCCAGATGAATGCCGTCGCGTCCCAGGGCACTGCTATCACTGGCTTACAGTCAACTATAGAAGCCCTGCAAACACAAGTCGCGACACTTAGTCGCCAGGTCCAGCAGCTTACTATGGACCGTCGTCGTCATAGCCGATCAAAATTGCCCTGCAAACGTTCTAATTCTAGCAACAGGCAAGCTAGCTGTTAGTACCATCAGCGTTTTGGTACCGCAGCTCGTAAATGTGTAAAGCCTTGCAACGGTCCGTAACGGCGACCGACACAACCGGCCAACATCAAAATCGCCTCATTCGTGTTAGGGATTTAACTTCAGGCACCGAGCTTCTGGTCGACACTGGTGCCGAAGTTAGCGTCATACCCCGTAGCTCAGATGAGGTCGTCTCACCATCGCTGACCAAGCTGCGGGCCGCCAATGGTACACCAATCGCAACTTTCGGCGAAAAGCTGCTAACGCTCAACTTAGGCCTCCGGCGAACCTTTCGCTGGCCTATCATAATCGCTGCTTTACCTTTCGCCATCATAGGCATAGACCTTCTTCAACGCTTCGACCTCGTTGTCGACGCTAAATGAAAGAAGCTTATTGCCTATAGGACACAGCTCAGTGTTATCGGGACTAGCGCCAACGTGGCTGTTATCACTACCATTTGTGTCCTACCTCAAGCTTCACAGCCTCTTCTAAAACTTTTCAGCAAGCACCCTAAACTCGTTCGCATCCTGAACGACTTACCTCCTAAATAAATAAATAAATATTTTATTCTCGACAAAGCGAGACACGCCTTTTGGGCATGATCAGCATATTGCATTATTGTACATGATAGCGGAATAAGCAGCACCAACAGTGGGAGTAGTACAGTTGGAAACAGTAGTGTGGGCCCATAGAGCCCAAATGTTGTATGTAGTCTATGTACACAGAATGCGAGAGGTAAAGATAGTAATCAGATCACTTATATGGTATGTTGATGAAGAACCAGTCCGATGAGGTCCCGTAAGCAATGTAGGTCAGTGAGTGAAGTATGAGGAAACGGGTGAAAAATACTTACGAATAGTGGTATGTCACTAATCAGATATGTAGGCTTGTTCGTGCGAGAGCCGATATATACACAGAACTTGTAAATATGGTGTCGGTCAACTTGCCAATGTTAGGGGCGGTGACTTTCTTGAGTGGCGAGTCACATCCGCCACGTCGCAGTGTTGTTAAACAGACATTTGTGGCTTTTTGTAGGGAAAACGCTTGCCAGGCGAAGACCCACCACGTCCTGGAACACTGCCGGCTGTTGATATAACATTGGCAAGGTTGTATCTGGCCGATTACCCTCGCGGATGTTCCCAGTCACGTAACGCCAATTTGTTTCATATGACTGTGTAGTCGCCTTCGGAGTCTAGTACAAGTGGTTGGAGCTGTTGAAGTCGGACGACTCAGGTGACTTGTATTGAATTGATCAGTTTCCTAGGTTCATTAGTGTGTCATGATTATGAAGTGCGGGTTTTTTCTTTGTTTCTTATTGAATCCGTGCCCATGGGAGCGTCGCAGGTACGTCTTCAGCGGTGTTCGGTGCAGGTAATGTTATCATGGAGAACAAGGGTGAGGAGAAAAACGGCCCGAGCAAACTGCCAACAAAATTGAACAGGACTATGTTATTGTATAAATATAAAATTTATGGTAAAGTTGTGCTGGCTGAAATCAATGGAGTGACCGATGAGTTGAGGCTAGTGGTACCTATACCGCCAATGAATAGTTGCGATATGAACGAAGAGAGACGCCAACCAAGAGAGGAAGACGTTAATGTGAGCTGAGATACATGATAGTGGAGCCGAGAGCCAAACTCAATCAGAGACCGAAAATTCGGATTTCAGTAGGCGTTACCAAACATAGAGATAATGATTAAGACAAAGAAGAGTATCATAATGTTGTAACATTTACCACTGAGAACTTGAGTCGATGGCAGCCGGTGCTCAAAATAAGAGAGGCCTTGGCTTGAGACCTATAGGCATTTGAAACCTCAGAGGACTGACTTGGCCAAAATGTGACGTCGAACGTCGTGCATTACATTTACACTAAGGGCCCACCTGTTTCGGCTTGCCCTCGCCGATTAGCCCCGGGCAAGCTCAAAGCTGCTAAGGCGGAATTCGAGCAAATGTTCGAACTGGGAATCATCCGCCCGTCCAAAAGTCCATGGGCATCACCATTACACATGGTGCCGAAAAAAACCGGTGACTGGCGCCCTTGTGGTGACTACAGGGCACTTAAAAAAGCTACCGTCCCGGATAAATACACTATACCGCACTTGCACGACTTGACCTCAGCTCTAGCTGGCAGTCTATCTTTAGCAATGTCGACCTAGTTCGCGCCTATCATCAGATACCTGTGGCGCCAAGCGACATTGCTAAAACAGTGGTCATCACGCCACTCGGCCTATTCGAGTACCTCAGAATGCCTTTCGGCCTCAGTAACGCTGTCCAAACTTTTCAGCGTTCCATTCATGAGGTAATACGAGGACTCGAAGGCGTTTATCCTTATCTAGATGACATGCTTATCGCGAGCTCTTCTGATGAAGCACATATTTATCAACTCGACGCTCTCTTCCAACGCTTAACCCAGCATGGGTTACCGTCAACCCCGATCAATGCGAGCTTGGCCAAAGTTCCATCGGATTCCCTGGCCACCGCATATCCGCCTCTGGTATTGAAGCTCTGCCAGACAAAAGCCAGGCACTGAAGGACTACCCTGCTCCCAGTTCCTTCAAGCAGTTACGCCTATTTCTTGACCTGGTTAACTATTATAGAAGTTTTATTCCTAACTGCGCGAGCATTGTTCAACCCATGACTGATTTGCTCCGGGGTGAACAACGCTCTGTTCATTTTCCAGACGACGCTACACTGTCTTTTGAGAAGCTCAAAACGCTATCTCCGACATAGCGCTTCTCGCCCATCAAGACACGTCTGCACCACTCTCCTTGACAACTGACGCATCCGACACTGCCGTCGGTGCAGTTCTTCAGCAACTCATCGACCATCGATGGATACCACTAGGTTTCTTCTCAAAGCGCTTACAACCTGCCGAATCGCGTTACAGCACCTTCGGTAGGGAACTGTTAGCTACCTACCTAGGTATCCGACATTTCCGTCATTATCTCAAAGGTCGACCCTTTACAGTCTTAACTGACCACAAGCCATTGATCTACGCAATCAATGGCGCAACAGGCAGGTTTCTCCGCGGGAAACTGGACACCTAGACTACGTTTCTCAGTTTACGACAGACGTACGACATGTCTTAGGTGCCCTCAACCCCGTCGCTGATGCGCTTTCACGCATTCAACAGATCAGCTTATCGCCTGGCACCAACATTGATCTAGCCGCTATGGCTGCTGCCCAACAAGCTGATCCCGACATCGACAAGCTACGACGCAACACCTCGTTAAAACTACTTGAAGTCCCACTAGCTTCATCTGAGTGGACCATTCTTTGTGACGTCTCACAAACTTCTCCCCGACCCGTAGTTCCTACCTCAAAGCGTCGACTAGTTTTCAATGCTTTACACAACCTGTCTCATCCCGGCATACGTGCTTCGCAGAAGCTCATAAACTAAAGCTGCATATGTCCCAACGTCAATCGCGATGTCCGCCTTCGGGCACGCGCATGCTTAGAGTGTCAGCGCGCCAAGGTCTACAGACAAACCAAAAGCCCACTTGGCGTCTTTCCCGCTCCTGACGCTTGTTTTGCACACGTCCATGTCGACCTGGTCGGACCTTTGCCTCCATGCAATGGCTACGTGTTCCTACTCACCTGTGGCGACCGATTCATTCGTTGGCCAGAGGAGATTCCGTTAGTCAACTGCTCATCTGAGACAGTTGTGCAAGCTTTCTTAGAACGTTGGGTAGCTCAATTCGGTTGCCCAAGCGTAGCCATCACCGACAGAGGATCACACTTTGACGGACCCTTCAGCAAACTGCTCGACGTTCTTGGTTGCCAACTTAATCAAACCACCGCATACCATCCTGTAGCTAATGGGATGGTGGAAAGGTTCCACCGGCAACTCAAAGCCTCACTCTGTGCCCAACCTAGCACATCCTGGCACAATGCACTTCCGCTCGTTCTCTTAGGCATAAGAAACACGATTAAAGCGGATTTGCACGCCACTCCATCGTCGCTAGTCTTTGGATGCACACAACGCTTACCTGGTGAACTCGTCTCACCAAAAGCGCCAACAATCTTTGACTATGGCGACTACGCAGCTCGCTTATCTCATCACATGCGACAGCTTCAGCCTGTGCAACCCAGAGCACAGAGCTTGCGTACAAACGTGGACGAACGGTCAACTACTTGCACGCACGTGTTCGTTCGCACTGACAGCGTACGTCGACCACTTCAACCCCCTTATTCTGGTCCGTACCTTGTCGTACGCAGAAGCGAAAAGACGTTAACCGTTGACTACAATGATAAGGCTAAAACCATCAACGTCGATCGACTCAAGCCAGCATTCCTCGACAAGTCTGACTCTCCGGTGCAACAAACACCTTCACAGCCCGTCCCATCACAGCCGGCACCGCAAACGCAGACGAGTCAGCCCGCTCCAGCAGAACCGACAAACACAACCGACAGCACTCCTACCCGCCCTACTCTCGAACGACGCGGTAGGAAACCCAAGCTTCCAGTTCGTTTTTCAGACTTTGTTAGCACTTACTATTTTACGAAGAACATGCCTTTAAAATTTTCTGCCCTTACCAAGCGTTTTGAAAATCCACAAAAGAAGATCAAAACATTTTGAAGCTGCCAAAAAAGAGCAAAACCTTTTGAAAATCCAAAGGCAGCTTTGCACGTTTTTCGCTTTACACTCTTTTGTGTTTGGCTATGCAGTTATGCTGCTTTTTCATTTTGCTTTCCATATACACCCCGTCGGTTGGTTGCACCTCGGTTTCACTTTCCGCTGGATCCCCGCGCGTCAACTGGAAGTAGAACGAACTTCCTGCTCAACCGAATACTTGAACTTCACTAACTGTCCCCCTACAAACAGTTTTTTGTCGTTTCGACACCGTAGGGAGGACACGGGTGGGAGCCCGCTAGGGTCCGATTGCATGATTCTCCCCCAGCAGCTGCATCTGGTTTCACAACCTGGTCTCGCAGAAGGCTGGCCCGCGACGGACTGTCCTCACGTAGATCGAAGGACTGCTTACACAGTCCCTTCTTGGAGAGGGCTATGTAGCAGTCTGGAGATTCCCCGGTTTGCTTGTGTAAAATTCTAACCAAAATTCTATAATTGTACACTTAGGCAACCGGTGTGGTTTGTTGAACAGCTTGCTAATTTCGAATGCTTTACCTGCTCATCGCCATTTTTGCTTGGCGCTCGCTTTGGTTGCAACGCGCAACTGCCCTGTGTGCTGTGCTTGATCCGTTCCCCTAGCTAGAGCGTCCAAGGTGTCGTTCTTTTATAGTTAGATAACAGGAAATCTTTTACTGTACCAATAAAAGTTTCCCTGCAACTCGATCTGTCTTCTGGAATCGCTCTCTGGGCTCCCGGAATAGGCAACCCTCTAAAAGTAGGATGCAAGTGCCTGTGGTGTTGGACCAGAATAATGCAATCGACCCCTGGAGAAACATCATCAGTTTCAGCACTTTGAGGTTATGATATATATCTTAATGGATGTGCCACCAATGCTAATGAGCTAGAGATGTCTTCTATTGATAATAGAGAAATAGGTGTCCAAGAAATTAGCAAAATGCATTCAGGTGGGCAATACCACGAATGCCGCTTTGGTTAGGCATGAGCACCTCATCTTATAGAGGTTGCACCTTCTCATTTGTGACGGATTATTGGGCCTCATATGTTAAAGCACACCATTTCTGCATCGCGTTGCTATTTTGAGCTCTAACTCTCTTGGTTGGGAGTCCGATGCAAGTGCAAGTGATATTCACCAGTGTAATAGAAAACTGGGAGATCATAACAGCTATTAACTTGGAGGTTTCCTGGTGGAAAGCTTCCACATTGTCAGGCAAAATGAATGAACAATAATTTAACGCAAGCGGAGAAGATAACGGAAAACAAGTGGGAGCTGGTTGTTCAACCACCATTACGCATTACGTATGGTAGGCTTTGAAGCCAGGTAAGGGTTAAAATTACGTACGAACGGCCAAGAAAAGATGAAGTGGTGGTCAAAATATCTGGGTGTCTAGCTTTCCAGGTGACAGGGGCCTCACTGCCGCATGGTTAGCTTTTTGCCAGAGAAAGAGAATCCGGAAAAATTGTTGTGCAAGCATAAAGGATTGAAGCAAAGAATCTGGTTTTTCATAATGCCTGTCTACCAGCGTTTCCGATAGTGATAGGCATACGTATAACTCAGATAAAACTAAATGTACGGGCCAAGAAAGCTTAAGTGGAGAGTAAATGCCTGAATATAGGTTATGGTGATATTGCCTTCGAGGTGGGTAGGTGGCCCTGTTATATAATCAGCGGTGTAAAGTAGCGAGTACTTAAACCTAGGGGAGGGCATCGGTTATGGGCAACTAGTAGATGCCGATTACGTAGGCTAGTAGAAATACCTATAAAGCAGGCAATTTATACGACTATTTTAGACAGATGAATGGTAACTTACGGGTGCACCATATGTGTGGACAACAACGCTAGAACCTGGCATTTCACATGAGGCTTAATGTTGTTAAAATGTTTTTAGTGGATGTGACTCATAGGTCACAAGTATAAGTATGCGCAAGAGACTAAGTGGACTAGGTATTTGGAAAATACTAAGGGGTAAAGATGGAGACGAATGAACCAAAGTGTAGAAGAGAAGGAAGAAGTGAAGTAAAGTTTGTCCGTTCGGATTGCTTCCCCATTGCTATGCAATATCCTACCTGGTCAGTGCCTGCAGGCTTACGATGCTCCCATACAATAGTACAAGGCTGCTTTACGTGCTGATCTTTTGAGCAGTAAGAAACTGGACGTCGAGAGGGAGCTTTCAAAGGATTTGAGCTACCGATTAGTGTTTCCAGGTTGCCTTTGCGGTAGCGTCTACTATTTCAAGACTTCCTATTTAACTAAGTGTCGGTGGGAGCCAGTAAAGCGCTCAGCTACTACTGGGGTAGGCTGAATACCTTTTGTGGTCGGATTAGCAGTCATAACATCTGTAAGATGCGTGCAACTGATCGGGCCGAGATCTCTCACGTGGTGTGACAGGGACCGCAAAGTATGGGGAGGACCTGTGAGCCCAAGATGCTCCTGTCATGAAGCCCAGTTGCGCGCAATACAAAGTTGCGCCAGAGCAGACCAAAATGTGATCTATGCCCCATCGGGGCCGGTCTCAAAAATGTTGTCATCAGAATCACAGATGTTGAAAAGGCGTCTTATGTGTTCCAGGCACATAAACTTACATAAGCAACAAGGAAGAAACGTGAACGTTGTTTCTTCCTTGCTGGCAGTGAGGCAACTGTGCAGTGCTTGTTTCGGAGGTTGAATTCTGATCCTCTACCCAGTGTCAGGCTGGAGATATCACTGTGCACCGCTTGGTATATTAACTTATGTAAGAAACACAGGTTTAAGATAATGCGCCGCAGCCATAGAGGCTGGAGTTTAAGATAGTTACACCTTTGTAGGTAACAGAGCGCTAGGCCTTTGGGGCTACTATTTTGGTAAACCGCCGCTGAGCCTTTTCGAGCAATACGCGGTCTGATTTCCGCAAATTACTGAAGCTGAAAGGGCAGTATTCCAGCTGCGGATGAGCATGACTGCGGTAAAGCTCCAACCGTGCTTCAGCCGAGTTAATGTGGCGGCCTATGTGGAAGACCATTCTGCGTGTCTTTGGTACTTGCTACTGCACATTCTCTGAAAAGTTGAGGGTCATAGAGTGGCGAATACCTAGGTCAGTAGCTAACGTTGTTAGTTGGATGGGCGTACCATTCAACGTGAACGCACCATCGGATATGGAGCATTTGTGGGCCAGAATACTAGATTTTTCGGCAGAGAATGTCATTTGACAATTTTGACAAAAAACGACTCTTAGATCCTCAGGTCTTCACGGACCTCTTGTAGTGCGGATACTTTGGCGCTTGGTGCGGAGACATATACGACCTTTATATCGTCGGCAAAGAGGAATGGGCGACCATGGCGCAGGCTGCTACAGATGTCGTTCACATAAATCAAAAACAGGGTTGGTCCAAGCACGCTGCCTTGCACAACACCGCTGGAAACTGTGACAGGGATGGACTCAAAGTGTGCTACCTTCACGGACTGCGTACGCCCGGTTAGGTGGGATTTAAGCCAGTCAATCAGAGGTGTGGCTACACCGTAAGCCTTGAGCTTATGTAATAGGCGTTTATGGGGGACCCTATCGAACGCCTTTTGCATATCAATGTATAGCGTAATACTCGTCAGACCTGAATCAATCGCGCCAGTGACCAGGTTGAGAAAATCAAGCTGGCAGGTTGCGCAGGATCGTGCGCTTAAAAAACCATGCTGTGACCTGCCAACGTGGCCTCCTGCATTCAAGCAGGCCATAAGCGCACGCTTAACCGATTTCTCCATCACACGTGAGAGAATAGATGTGTGGTTTATGGGTCGGTAATTGCTGACTTCCTGTACGGAGCCATCTTTATGGCGCGGTGTGATGACAGAGTGCTTCCAAGCCAATGGGTATTGGCCCTTCTCCATAGAGAGTGTAAAGAGTTTCAAGAGGTGTATGGAAAGGTCATCGCCCCCATTCTTAAGTAGTATGGGTGGAATTCCATCAGGACCAAGTTTAGTGGATAGTTTTATGGTTGTAATAGCGGTACGGATGCCTTTTAGATCGAACTGAACCGTGGAGAGCAGCTGGTTTGTGGACACATCCAGCTCAGTAGTGACCGGGGACAGTTCTTCACACTGGGACTATTTGAAGTAAGAGTTGAACATCTCACATATAGTCCATGGATCTTCACTTGCTTTGCAAGGGCCGACGCGTGTGGAAGTGATCTTTGCTCCATAATGAAGAGTGCGAGAACGCAGCAGCCAGCTAAGTTGCTTGGCTTTGTTTGCACTGGCCATGGCTGCTCTTTCTTAGGATGTTTTAATCAATACAGACCTGGACGATAGCTGGCTGGCAATCTCGTTGGCTCTCAGCACATGCGCAAAGTTGAAAGTCTTGTAGTAGGAACGTCGTAGTTGCCTCAACCTTGCATGCAGCTTAGCTTGTCTCCTAATTTTTCCTGATCTTTTATTTAAAGGAGTAAATGGAGCCAAAATGTCTAAACAATAGTGCAGTTCGCCATAAAATATTGCGGACGATTGCTCCAGGGCGTCGGACAGAAAGAACTGTTCCCAGTTCCTTGTTTGGATAATCATGGCAAATGTGGGCCAGTCCATGGAGCTTATCGGCCGGTATATCTCAATGGCCTCTGATCTACTCGTACAGATTACCGGAATGTTTGCCAACAGCGAGCAGTATACCACTCTGTGGTCGCTCCCCGGAAACTCTAGGCCTACAGATGCACGTATATTGGATATACCCAGTGTAAATATCAGGTCTAACAGGTGTTTGGATCTGGTCGGCGTTGAAACCTGCTGCGCCCATCCTCCCAAGTTGATGCAGGCTAATAGCAAACACTACTTCGCTGGGGCAGTGGGTGGAAACCACTGGATTTCAGGAAGATTGAAGTCGCCCGCCACAAGCTTGCATGCACATGGATGGCTCGCAGCTAGCTCAAAAGTAGTTATTAGCGCTTTGTCAGTCACAGGTGATGTATCAGGAGCCCTGTAAATGCATCCAAGTAGTAACTTGGGTCCCATGGCATCAACATTTATCCATATAGAGTCCAATATTTCGGTGTTATCTAGGACTTCGATACCAGCAGAGAAATTTTGCTTCAGATAAATAACACACCCTCCGCCTCGTTTGTATGTACTCGTATGTGTATACAGCTGGTAGCCTTATAAGTAAAAGGAATCACCGAACGTAAAGGCACCAAACCATGTTTCGGTGACTAGTATTGCATCAGAAGCAGCAAGGATAGCCAAAGGGCGTAGAATATGCATCTTGTTGTTCAGCTACCTGGCATTTACGAGTATAATGGAGAAAAGTTGGCCAGTGTCTCCCAGTTTTATGGACGACATAAAGGGAGCACGAAGAGCTACTGGGCCGTCTGTAGAAGCTGTAGGAACTGGGTCAAAAGAAGTAAGAGGGTGCTTTTCGTTGGTGACGTATTGGGTGTCGGGATGAGGTTGTCGCGGCTCACCCCTACCTGGGATAAAAAGGCGTGTGATGTGGTGTGGAAAGAAGGGAATTTGCCCGCTCAGGTATTTGTTGTGGCGGTAACAACCGGTGGGATAATGTAGGTACTCCAGAGTCCGGACTATCTGGCACATGGTGAGAAGAACCTTGAATAATATTGGGTGATGTACTAGCTGCGGAAGCCCGGTGTGTGGATATGGTACGTGTGATTGTTTCCCTGTTACCGCAGGCTATTTTCATTACCGCTAGCTTTCGCGGTTTGAGAAAAGTTGATCCATCATGGTTGCACTGCGTAGTTGTTCAAAGTTTGTTACGACGGTATTTAAAGTTGCTTCATCCTTAAAATATATTTTGATCGGTGGAGGGAATTTACTGCTTCTTTTAGGTAGTCTCTCAACACGTACCGAACGTGTTGCTAAACCAAATACTGCAAGGATAGCTCTCGTAAATGCAGCCAAAAAAGATCCTCGGGTACGTGAAGTACCTGGGTAGTATACGGCCAAATACCACCTTCGGATGTCTGCTGGGGGGATGCCTCACACTTTGCTGTTTCATGGATGTGTGAGGTTTCGGTAGCTGCCTTCGGTGATTTTTCGGAGTCATCCTTACGCGGGGCCGTTTGGCTCTGGGTGCCATCGTCGCTTCAGGTGGAAATTTTGGTTCAAGCTAACGTGTGGGTGGCTTCTGAGACGAGGATAGAACGGGAACCTGTTGATCACTATCGGTGTGAGAAACCCGATCTCCAGGCTCCAAGTGTGATGGACCCCCCACGTCGGATCACCCTCAGTGACCCAAAATAAAGCTGTTTTAAGTCTGCTCTATTACACAGCTCTTCACAACTTGTCATTATACTTCGGAGAGTTGATTCGTCCCTAGTACTTTATTCGAATGGTGCCGCGAATTTACTTATTCTTTTGTTCAGTCGCAAAACCTCTAGTGGGTTTCCTTGGATTCCATTGACCTCAAAAATCCAGCTCCTGAACACTTCCAAGGATGTGTCAGCATGAATGTTAAACGCAATAGTACTAAACGTAGTATTTTGAGATAAGGTTTTAAGTAGGCGTCATAGCCAGATTCTTGAGGTCTTAAGCATAAAAGTGCTGAGCTACAGTGTGAAAGATAAGGCATTGTTGGACGGTAGGTAGGTGGTGCCTAGGACGGGAGAAAAGTCCTAGCCAAACGGGTAATAAAGGTTTTAGGAAAATGCGATAGTTGAAACGGGATTAAAAGAGAATATTTAATGGTGAATTGGTTCATAGGAAAAATATTATCGGAAATAACAGTCAGTTTTTCGATAAGAATATAAGTGGACAACGTAGCCTCTTACCTCAAGTTATACGCACGGGAGTAGGGCGCTACAGTGTGGAAGGTAGGTCGGTGAGGCATCGGAGGTGAAGGTCCATAATTGGACAGGAAAACCAGCTTCAAAGCGATAAGTGAATGAGTAGCGCGAGGTAAGGTTATATTTATGCATCATGGCTATATACTTGAAGTATTACGCATAAAAGTGCGGAGCTACATTGTAATGGTTAAGTTGGTGGAGCGTCGTAGTTAGGTGATCCATAATGAGAGAGGAAAGTCAGAGCCAAGGAGGTAGGCGAAGTAGTAGGAATATGCGATGAATGGAAGCTTGATGGAGAGATATTGTGGGTCATCAAGGAACAGCTAAAGAAATAACGATGGCTGCTTTGCGATAAGAATATAAGTGGGAAATATAGACTGCTACTTAAGGTCTTACGCACCAACGTGCGGAGCTACCGTGTGAAAGGCAAGTCGGTGGAGCATCAGAGGTGGGTGGTCCATAAGTGGACAGGAGAGCCAGGGTCCGAGAGATAAGTGAAGAAGTATTACGAGATAAAGTTTTAGGTAGGCACCATAGCCAGATACGTGAGGTCTTACGCAAAGAAGTGCGGAGCTACGGTGTGGAAATACGTCGGTGGATCATCGTAGGTAAGTGATATATAATGAGCCAGAGCAAAAGAGATAAGGGAAGGCTTAGGACGAGAGAAGCGACGGTCAGGCAGCATGGCAAGTTAGTTGAGGCCTTAGGCATATAAGTGCGGAGCTAAAATGCGGAAGAGGAGTACGTGGAGCATTAGCGGTAGGCTGCACCTAGGTGGACAGGAAGGCGAGGGTCAAAGAGGTAAGTGAAGAATTATGACGAGATAAGGTTTTAGATAGGCCTCATAGCCAGCTACTTGAGATCATACGCACAAAAGTGCGGAGCTACAGTGTAAAATGTAAGTCGGTAGATAATGGTAGGTCTGTGGTCTATAATGGGAGAAGAATGCCAGAGCCGAAGAAGTAGGAAAAGTAGTAGGAATATGCGATGAGTGGAAGCGAGATGCAGATAGAATTTTCAGTGGGATTGTGGTGCATAGAGGAATGGTCATAGAAATTACAACGTAAGGTTTGCGATAAGGATATAAGTGGGAAACAGAAGCTGCTACTTGAATTCCCATGCACATAAGTGCAGAGCTATAGTGTAAAATGTTAGTCGGTGGAGGCCCGTATGTCTGTGATACATATTGGGAGAGGAAAGTCAGAGCCAAATATGTAGGAGAAATAGTAGGAACATGCGATGAATGGAAGCCAGTTGCAGAGAGAATATGGTGGCTCATAAAGGAACAGTTATAGAAAGGACAGCGAACGAGGGAGGCGCAAGCATACAATACGGCTTTTGGATATTTCAGAGCATAAAAGGCTAACACGCGGCGAGGCGCAGATAATGAAATCATGCAGTAGTGCTAATGGAGTAAGACTATGGAAGCTTGAGGAGGGAGAAGCCAGTGAGAGAGCTGAACGACAATTAATTAGTTATCGCAGACGAGTAAGTGACAGATAAGCGTTTAGCCAGGAGTGTGTAATGGATAAATGAACGCCTAGGGAGGAGAGGTTAGGAGCTGCACTGCGCAAATCACACGGTTATTTTTGCTCCACAGAAGGGAGCTAGGGGACGTTTCATGAGGGAAGGACCTTGAACGGAAGGAGCACAAGCATATAATACGGATCTTAAATAATTTACAATATAAGAGGATAAGACACAGCGACGCACAGCTAATCAACCCGTGCTGAGGAACTAATGGAATATAACTAAGGAAGCCTGAGCCGGGAGAAGCCAGTGAGAGAGCTGAACTGCAATTAATTAGGGGTCGCAGATGAGAAGGTGACATCTGAGCATCTAGCAAGGAAGCCTGTGCCGGGAACGCTGGTGAGAAATCTGGACTTTGGTATAATCAGTTGCCAAAGACGTCGCGAGTAACAGATAAATGTAAGATAAATAGGAGATAACACATGGATATGAGACGTAAACTCATATTACACCTGAACTTATATTAAGGTGCGATAATGAGGTTGGAAGGCGGTGAAGCCACGCTGAAAAGATCCAAGAAGAAAACAATGTTACGTAGTTAAATTTAGTTTGTCATCTTTGCTCGAAAGCCATCGCAATTTTCTTCATATCGCACACTGTTTACCCTCCGTGCCGCAGGAGTGCATACGCAGTCCGGTTCACCCAGACCGCCAGCTTGTCATTCTGGCACGCTACCGCTACTCTACGACTTTTCTGACTACGCCCACTATAATCTATCTGGAAACCCACCCGTACTTCGACAACAGCACCGTCCATTATCCCATGACTGCCATACCATAGACCTACTGACCTCACTTCCTTTTCGCCGGACTGGTGGCGGCGGCGTATTCGTAGCACTGTTACCACTTTAAACGTAGTACACAGTAAATACTTTATAGTCTTAGTGTGGCACCATTCACGTCTATCTCCCAGCTTTTGCATTTTTATTCAATTGTTTGTCTTTTCCGATGGCCTATTCTGGAGATTTCTCTTGATCAGGGAGATGCACCCAATTAGTACTTACATTTGAAGGAATACTACTTCCAGTTTGCGGAGTAAACAATTCATAACGATCCCGCATTGGACAAAGAAATGGTATTTTCGCCCGTCCTGAACGTATTCAGCCACAAATAACGCTGCACTCACTAGCACTATGATAAGTCCAACGTGGATAGCTGGACACGGTCTGCGCAACTGGACAAGTATTAAACATCAGGAGCTAGCCTCTATTACCAGTTGATACAAAGACACCGTTGCGTCTTTTCATGGTTGCGACGATTACTGCCGGATCATTACCAAGCCAATCGTTCAAATAACTGAGAGATTTGGCCTTCAACCGGCTGCGAATGATAGAGTGCAGAATCCGTCTGTACAATGCAACGCCAGCTTGCACTACTGTTCAACAGAAGTTACGGTGCTGTTCCAGAACGTGGTGGCTTTTCGCCTGGTGTGCTTCCTTGCTATATATAGCCACAAATGTCCGCTAAAGAATACCGCAACTTGTCGGATGTGCCTCGACATTGAATAAAGTCACAGATGAACAGTTCAGATGTACGCATTCAGCAGACTTCTGCGTAAACCTGTGCAATTGATTTTACTTTGGCCAATTCTTCGATGGAGCACCGAATATTCCGAGTATTTATTGGACACTGATTGCACCGAAAGCTTGCTTTGGCTTCTGTGCTCATGGTTTACTACATGATGAAAGCAAACCAAACTCGAATATTGACACCATTTATAAATGATGTTGACCAACCCCAGCGCCATCATGTTCCTTGGTCTGACTATTACTTGACAAAATGCGCACCCGTGTGGACTACATCTTTCGTTTAAGCCTTTCATTAAAACGATATATTTTACTATTCCAAACCAAACATGCTTGCATGCATCATTGATCGCGCGTTCCTGTGCGTGCCTCGTTGTATCGAGAATATACCATTTGTTTATTTAATTGTTTGAATGTGTTTCAACTAAGATGGGCGGTAGGAACAATATTTTCTGATCCGTACGCTGAAGTATCTATTGAAACGGAAAGTTGTTGTTTAAATAGACCGCCATTACGAATGTCTGCTTTGCTTCCTTTCCATGAATTGCTCGACGGCACGCACCATAAATGAAGGGAATCAAAAGCCAAGCCTCATTACCTGTTCCTTGTAAACTCGTTGGTTAGATACTTGTTTGCCGTGCACCACGCTCTTTGCATGCCACGCTGTTGAATACATCTGTTTCGGTCCCGCACGCTGGTTCTGCCATTTTGCTCATTGGAGCACTCTCGCCTTGCACGCCTATCGTTTTGTTCGGGTCAACGTGTTATTTACTCGGTCGCCGGTTCTCACGTGCCGTTCGTTTGTAGCCGGACTCCTCGTCGATGCCTCGAACCTGCCATCCGGAACATACTAGAAGGCCATGGAGCCTTATTTCCGCAACAGCTTCTTTGGGCTTCCTCTTGGCTGCTTTGATGTGTTTGATAGTGTTTCAGACTTTATGCATTTTGTTCGTAAATTTCGTATGCTGCGGCAGCAAAAGGTGCAAAGTAAAGCGGGTGAATTACGACTAGTCCAGGAATGTGACGAGTTTAGTACGCTTTTTCGTCTATTATTCGAAACTTTTCAGTTCACATAACACTAACTGCAAAGCCCGTATGCACTGCGTCAGAACTAGGCGCAAGCTGAAAGTCATAAACTTCGATCCGCCTCACAATCACCACGTTGACCATTATTCTGTGCGACACACTCTTAATCGCCGCCTGAAGGACGAACACTTCAGTCAGTCCTTGGACGTTTTCAGTTACAATCCATCAACAGGCGACCTCTAGCGGTTCGTCGAAGTTCAATTGGGTAACATATTACCGGCGCTGCTGTTCGCAATGTTCGTCCTAAAGTGCGACCTGGCGTTGTGTGTAAGGATATGTTGAGGTGATTACCACCTGCATTATAATTGCATCCATTTATTAATACCGCGAAGAAGGGTGCAGTTGCGCGACTAATGGAAGAGCAAGTCCTACGCACACACGTATTGTGCGCTCGGCAACAATAAGTCGAACTGTTCCGAAGGTTGTCGCATGCCCTTTGTGTAGATGCCACTAATGGTCTTGACCGCTGAATTAAGAATTTATAGAGGCATTACCTATAACTTAATGCTTCAAACTATACCAATGTTTAATAAGTGACGGGGTGGGTTACGACCGGCCAATAATTTATTCTTTTCTGCGTCAGTCAGATTACGCATTTTGCTTACAGTGTTTGAAAAGTTTGGAGATAATATGAGTCATGATGTTCTCGTCAGCTCAATTAAGCTGGACAAAATGGCTGCTCAAACACGTGCAGGGCTCGCGGTTTTTCAATGCGACATTCGGTTGTGCTTCCTTTTCATCCGCCGGACAAGCAGGAAGCAGGTAAGTGATAACGCATCGTTACATTCTGTACACAAGTATAAAATGGTTGCGTTATCTATTTCACCGCATGGCCACTTTGGACAAGGAGACTGAATACAATCTCTTTCGAAACGTTATATTCAAGTTTTGGATTTCAACAGCTATTGCAGCTTCTCCAGCGAACGGATTTCCGGTTTGTGCATCATCTCCCGTTGCACTTGTAGTACATAAAACGCGCTTGGGCGAAACGTGCCCAAGCAGGCTGGTGTACTTTAGAAATATTACAAACATCGGATCTGTGTATGTTAACTCGAGGTTAAAGTACCTTATCCATGCATCGAATCGCCTTGCTCTAGCTTTTGGAAATGTCTGGGAGTATTCAGAATTTCTCCTGAAATTGCCGTAGCAACATGCGGAAGTTTCTGTGACAGGCGTCAGCTACTAAGTATACTGCGTAGCTTGCCTACTAACTACCCATGCAGGTAATCCAGTGCTGCGCCCTTAAGCAAAACTCATGTTAAAAGCAGCTTACCTGGACGTGGGAGATGGAACTTCATGTGGATAAAAATTGCTGACGCCTCCATAGTTTGGATATTCCACCATAGCAACCATTTCACTATGGAGCGCTCCTCGGGAATATGCACCTGACCACTATATGAAACCATGTGGCTGCAGCGTGTGCACATATGACAGCCTACAAACAGCACGAGTACTTTACCAGTGGACCGTTTCTTACGTGTGCATTTCTTTGCAGGCGAGGTGGCTATTTACGTCCGCTGACAGGCGGCCTAGAACCCGCCGGCAGAGACCATGCAGTTGCGGACGTTAAAAGTTGCCGTTAATAAAACAACAACTTCTAAAGTCTCACATCTTGTCGTGCGGCTGAGGTTTTGAAGAGGTTACTCCATCCGGATTTTCGCTACCATGCCAAGAGTATCTGCAAAAGACCAACCACTCAATCGGTGATTTAACCAACTTTCAACAAGCAAAGCAATAACAGTTTTGGCCGAAAACTATAGCGTCTGCAGATTTGTTCCGGATATGCATCACGTCTGTCGTGGGTATCGCAGTTCTCTAAGCACACAGTCGGTTACTTTACCATCGAAAGTGTCTGCGGGTGCAATCAGGAGCCCGTTGTGCCATTTGAGACAACGCTTCACAAACGGTAGCTCCTCCCATGATAGAAGTACCAAGTTGCACAATCGGTAGGAAAGCAAATTTCTTTTGCATTGTTTGGCTATTGGCCTTACAGCATTACCATCTTTCACGGTCGACTCTACCCCATCAGCAACCCCCCACGCATGAAGGTCAGCAACTGCTAAGTGTTGTCGCTTCCCGCGCAGGCAATCGGGATGAGCATCTTGCAGTTCCGCGTACAAGTCAGCAAACCGTACCTCATCATATGGCAGTTGCAGTTAGTATTATTGACGTTCTTCCTTAACGCTACTCGATAAGTTGTCGAAAGCGACCCGTCGAGTTCCCCGCAATTAAGGGTTTTGAACAGAAGGCAATGTCAGAATAGGCTATTCTGTACAAGTTTAACCCCCCTTTTACTGAAGCGTTTACACGGATGCGAGCCCAGTAACACAAAGGCTGTGAAGGAAAAAACGGGTGCAGATAAACACGCATACAAATGCCTGAGCGTAGGCTGTTTTGCATACTACTATTAAATTTTAGCTAATAAATACAACTTTGTGTAATAATATACTGCACAGGACATGCGCATTTAAGCAACTGAGATATTGAACTACACTGAAGATTTCCTCACACTGCTTTTTGTGCAAGCTAAGGCGCAGTTGTTATCGTGGTTGCTTAACATTTTTGCGATTAAAGAGTCTCTGACAATCAGCTGGATTGGGGCATATTTGTTGCCAATACAATAAGATCCCCGCTTGTTGCAAGAGCACAAGGCTCTGAGTTACGTGCTTGAAATACGCAGGCTACATCCGCGGCACATTTGGTGCCAGTTCCGTTGGATCAATGCCAGTTGCACCGAGCACCAAGCTTCGTTACTCGTGGTCGTGGGACAGTGGCTCCCTCAGTGGCACTTTTGGTGCCAATGTAATAGCACCTAGGTCGGTTGCACCGGGCTGCATGGCTTGTGACCTTAGGATAGTGGAACCATCAGTGGCGCGTTGGTGTAAACGCACGGGAACCTGGGCGGGTTGCACTGGCACTCCGCTCCGATGCTCGTGCTCGTAGTATAGCGGCTTTAGCCCTGGCAACTTTGGAGCCAATTTAATATCACGTAGTTGGTTTGTAAAAGCACTAGGCTCCGAGGCTCGTGATCTTAGTATATAGGTTCCATCAGTGGCATGTTTGGTTCCAAGTTATTAGGAGCCAGTGGCTTGTAACATCCCTCGGCTCCGTGGGACGTGGTCGTATGATGGTGGCTCCGTCAGTGTCACTATAAGGGTATGTTTTAAGGCTGCAGCCTGAAAAACATTCTGATTGGCTAAAGGTCTTTCGGATGCTGTTCATTTAAGATGTAATTTTGTCATACCAATTTATTGTGGGTTTAGTCTGACAGCTGCAGCATTGTGTAATTACAAATAATATGTAGATTTCTGCTCCATGTTTATGATCTTTGCAACCTCGGAACTTTCAGTACGGCTTTCTAGGGTGCCTTGGAAAACACTTTGTGCGACCAACGTGTCGACCATAAGGTGCACAATTAGACAGCAGAAGGCCAAAACGTTGGTTACTCGGGACGCTGTAACACTCACTCTAGGTGCCACGTCTTCGCTACCCGTGCGGGCAGGATATCTATGCCATCATTACGCGGAAATGGCTTCTAAACTTGTAAGTACGTACTACCATTGCCTATAGGCAAAACCAGCAATGCATTTGAATGACCGGAACTCGTCAAAATAGCCAATTGCGGCGGCCGAAGACAGGATAATTTGTCACCCATGCAGCTCAAGAGGTCACTCGCGCTGACGGCAAGTAAGGTTAAAAAGGGAAAGCCTTTTATGCAAGAAAAGTCGCCGATAAGGTTTTAGAGCATTAGTTACCAAAATCGATGGACACATAAAAATATTTAGCGTCATATTTTGTCGTTCCTCCGCAAGTGACCAAACCACACGTTCCAACTGGAGGCCTCGCTGTTCATCTGTGCCGATACAAAGATAATTTATAGGTACTATTTGTTCTGCAAACTTTTCCCATGCGTTTATAAAGGCCGCGCTGTTAAAGAAGTCACTTAAATGTGGTTGTGAGAGTGTATCTACTGCTAAGAAACCCATAAACCCAAAGACTTACTTATTAGATTATACTACTAATGCGTTCTACAGCAAAATTCTGAGGCTCTCCTGTCGGCGCAGTTGAGGACTACCCAACTAGTCCAAGACTAAACTCTCAGTGGAAAGATGGAATTTTTAATAAATAGTCTCAGAAAAGGCATGTTTAAATTTAATACCTTGCGGTGCGTAGTTTCTACTTTAGTTACTAATATTGCATTAGCGTTGTACAGGGTTACAGTAAATATAGCTACTTGCATTCCGTATTTGTCTTCCCTCCATTGTTACGTAAACGTATAGTAACTCAGGTTAAGTATTGGCACTGTAGCGACATAGAACGCAAGGCTTATTGAGTGCGCACTAGTCTGGATGCTTATAAAAACCGTTGGGCTGCACATTTTCTGTATCCTGTTAGGGTCCAAAAATGTCTAGTCAGGACGCCCTTAGGACGCATACAGGACGTCTCACTGACTCACAATGGACGTTCGTGACGACAGGGCTGTCACAAAATATTTTGGGGTCCAAGTTGCGAAAATGCAATGCCGCAAATAGGCTTCAAGGGCTACGAATTAGTTTCACACAATGATACCGTGATAAAAGGATACAGCATACATGAAAACATGATACCTATACTTAAGTGTTAGCATTAAAATACTCGTACTAGGCAAATGTTGGACATACTGGAATTGATGTTTTCTGGTTTTTACCAATAACAAAATTTGCAGCATTTTAGCATTCCCCTCTACGTGCATTGGAATCTGTGGCAGACGGTTAATAGGGGATTTGGCTCTCTAAAGCACAGATTTAAAGGCACGCCAAGCTAAATTGATGGAGTCTAGAGGTCAGTTGCTTTACCCCAACTCGACCAAACAGCAAGCGCTTTCATCTCTAAAGTACCCTGCTGGGTCTGCTGCTACTAGGCCGCGGATTTTTATTCGACGTTCCACGCGTGTCCGTATATACGGGACCATCGAGTCCGCCAACCACGGGATTTTGCACACGGGTTGTTGCACATCAGGACAACTGGTTGCTGAGTTCTGTGAATGTATACATAATGGGGTCATCGGTTGCGTAAGGTGTTTATAAGGAGCTAAGAAACTCCAAAAAGCGGAAAAATATACTGTACTGTGCTTAAATGCAAAGTTCTATAAAAGTGGAAATGTTAACACATATCAGTATGCAAGTGGTTAAAAAAGGAACAGAATGTAAAATGTCGTCTAGGGATGGCCGCGCTATGTCTCCGTTCAATGAACTAAGTGGCATTATGTATGGTAAAAGCTCCAAACAATTAGGGTGTCTAGGTATAGCATATGGTTTGTAAGTAGGGTTTGGTTTGCAGTGTAGGATACCTGTGGAAGTCGTAACCGTATAATCGATATGATGGCTGGAATCATTGTTAATCGTTAGGTAAGTGACTGTGTGTGTAAACATGTCCCCTGCTCTGAAGCGAAAGGTAATATATATGTATATATATGGTTGGCGGCATCCGATTTCGGATTCCCTTGTCACTGTGGCAAGCCACAGGACGCCTGCGTCTACAGAGGGACCATGGGTGGCTTGCGCTGCACCAACCGCCTCTCCAACCACACACCCCATATCCAGTGTAAACCCGAAGGAATAAGATTGGGCGGCTTGGGGATGGGAGCCACGTTTCATCTATGGAGCCGGTCCACACTCCTTCACAGACAAACACAAGCACGCTGAATTTTGGGGTATCAAGTGCACACAAGGCGGCGGATGGACCGTAATCCGCTCCACACTGAGCGTTTGGAACCGCACTTTGAGCCTAGCACGACCACAAGGACCGTGCAACCCGTCCCCTCCAGCAACGATCAACTGTCTCCTGGAATCATTATGGACGACGTAGTGGGTGATAGACGGGTAGGAACCTTGTCAACATGCACAACAAGTGCAGCCACACCGGGGACATCAAGCAATAGCTAATCAGTTGAAACGACAATATGAAATAAAACAACTCCAATAATCTATTCAGATACGGTGGCATAACTCTTCGCTAAATTTAGCATATGAAGTAAATTGCCTAGCAACGAATCCGGGATAAGGAAAAAATGTCCACAGGTTACATAAAAATGCTACAAAAGCAACAAAGTTACCGAAGCGCGATTAGCGTAAGCAACTTGGCCAGTTAATTGAAGATTATTCAGGTAGGCAGAGCAAACCACCTAATGTGGAATGAAATTAAGCCAGCTTAAAAAGACCTAGTCTAAGGGTACGTTGGTTTAGCCCAAGTGCAGCGAAGAAGCATGAAGAATGCAACGTCAGCCTCAGCATGGGACACACATGTATGTTTGTAGATATATATATATATATATTCATATATATAAGTATAGATACTTATATGGTGGATATGCCTATATATGTATGTATATGTAGGTTACTGAAGGTAGTACAATGAACAACGAATAATGATATATTACAGGTAAAAAAGCGATTGCTTTACAAGTCCCGTAGGATAGTTGAAGTGAAAGTAAACATAGGTGTAAATCGTCAGTTTAAGCTTCTAGTGAATTCAAGTGCCCCTTATTCGTAGAAACGTTGTCGAATGTGTACTGAACTGTTACTGTAGCGTAATATGGGAAGTAATATGGGTAAGTCATGTTTTAAGAACAAGAGAAACGACCAACGCTTACTCGTGCGCCGCTTCCTTGGACTGGGGTAAATTGGTGAGCGCAGCTGTAATATATCCGAAACTATCTATTTATTTATTGTATTTATTTATTTATATTCCACAACCGCGGTGTGTAAATAGTGCAGCACAAAAGCTGAGAATAAGCACCGTTTTTTCGCGTTTGTTTGACGTGGATATCTCTGATTATCTAGCGTAATGTAGGTGGATAAGTTGATCATCCAGACGTCCTTTGAATACCGTTAGCTTGGGGAAGAAACAAGGTATGTGGGAAGCGCGTTCCAGTGTTCGCATACACAAAGGAAAAAGCAAGTCCGGCAGCATTCCAACCGGCTGTATTGTGTGGCCAGCTTTAGCTGGTGTCCTCTGAGTGTTGTATTGCTATTCCTCTTTACTAGGTGACAACAACAATGGTTTGGATTCCTCAGGATAATATAAGTCCTTATCAAGTCGCCACGCAGGCGTCGATATTGTCTACTGTAGATTCCGAGGGTTTTCAGCCTCAATCGGTAAGGGAGATGAAACAGGCCCTTTACGTTCTTGGTCGCCCTTCGTTCAAGAGCGGTGAGATCTTACTTTTTCCGTGGCTGCTATGAGTGGATGGCGTGCTCAGCATGAGGCCGAATGTAGGCGTTGAGCATCTGAGAAAAGATGGAAGCATCGAAGCGCCCGAATGCCGTCCGCAAAAGGTCAAGGTTTTGGCTAGCTTTTTTGGAGGCTTTCTCGGCCTGACGCGAACAGCCCAGATCCTCCTGCACTACCACTCGTAGATCGCATTCCGTTGTAGTGCGCTGCAATATTTGATCCTCTAGTCTGTATTCGCAAATGGCTTTATGGCGTATGCTCAACACCTTGCACTTTGTAGCGTCGAACTGAAGCAGGTTCTGAGTCGACCATTCCCGGACCCTGTCCAGATCATCCTGAAATGTTGCATTGTCGCTGGTTGTTCTAATGGCTCGCCATATCTTGAGAGGATCAGCGAAGAGTAAAAAGTTGGAGTTGATTACTGTCGCGAGATCGTTTATGTAACTCAGGAATAGTCGTGGACCAAGTACTGAGCCCTGGGGCACTCCACACTTAACCTCGATTAGGTCAGTGATGAAGCCGCGATCTCTTACATTCAGATGTCGTAGAAGCAAAAAGTTAGCTATCCAACCGAGGATTGGGTCACCAATTCCACTACACTGCAGCTTGTGAAGGAGGATACGGTGGTTCAGACGGTCGAAAGCCTTTGAGAAGTCCAGCTATACTGCATCAACACCTACGCCGCTGTCAACGGTCTCAGTCCAACTGCATCTGGCAAGCAGCAAGTTTGCAGTGCAAGATCGGTTCTTGCGAAATCCATGTTGTTTTTGTGCCGTGATATTGGGTTCTTCCAAGTAGTTCATGAGCGTTTCGGCAACAAACGCTTCCATGATTTTGGAGAGCACCGGACGTAGTGTTGTCGGGCGATAGTTGGCCGGATCTGTACGACTTGCCACTTATGGATGGGAGTGACGATGCCTTGCTTCCACATAGTTGGCACGCGCATCTCATCGAGGCATCGTTGGAAGAACTTGCAGCGGGAGTCCGCCAGGTTTACTGCAGTTAATTTCAACGGTTTTGGACGAATATTATCAACACCGGGAGAAGTATGCTTGCGCAGGGCAATTAGACTTTTCATGACATCCACAGTCGTAAACGTGATGTGGCTAAATTCTGGTGGTGGGACAACGATTGAGAACAGTGTATGCGGTGACGTCGTGCTCTGGAAGTTCGGGGTGAATTGTTGACACGGGGCGCTGGCCACCTCGGTTGCGTTTTGTGCAATTCCACGCAATGTGTGTAAAGCAGGAATTTCTCGCTGCACGTTGCGGAGCTTGTTAAGGTGTCCGTACATGACCTTGGGTTTTGAAAGGAATTTCTCGGCTAGATTCTGTTGGTGCTGTATTGTATCTTTGCGTACCAGGCTTACGCAGGCATTCCTTTGGATAGTGTAGGCTTCCCATGTTTCGGCACTCGATGCCTTCTTGTATCTTCGCCAGAGTAAATTTCTCGTGACGATACACATGCGCGTCCTGCTGCGTATGAATGATTTTACTGTCTTCGCTCGCGAAGGTCTTTTCCTAGAAGCACTAGTTAAGAAAGTGTTGAATTGGGGAGCAAATACAGACCAGGCGATATCGGGGGATCGTTCTGCTAGAAAGGCCCAGTTTGTAACATTTATAAGTTTGATTAGAGCACCTTAATCCGTAATGAGCTGAAATTCCTCGGTGTTTTCTTAGGAATACTCTGCATAACAGGTGTACTTGAACATGAGGTTGCATGGTCGTTACGGCCTATAGGACTCTCTATCGATACCGTTTTTATCACAAGCTCTTCATTTGTGAATACTGGGTCGAGAACACCCGGTTTGTTTCCCGTCCTGAAGCTTGTGGGAGATGTGATGTGATTGTAGAGTGGTAGCCCACTGATTATCTCCTGTACTTCTATTTTGAAGTGTTCACTGATACAGGCTGGGGTTTCTATGGTATGAATATTGAAATCGCCAACCAGGAGAATGGGGCTGTACGACTGCGAGAGAATGGTCTTCATTGTGGTGGCTAGGCGGTTGTTCATTTCCAAAGTAGCCGACGGAGGGCGATACACCACACTCAACCAACATGCGTTGAAGAAGACGCCAAAGCGCATCGAGAATCTTAACCTCTAGGTCATCGATGAGCTCAACGTGTAGTTCGCTGCGATAATAAAGTACTGCTCCACCTCCTCGACTTGGTCGATCGTTGCGTAGAAGAGACGTTCAAGGTAATGCGATTTCTGCATCAGTGATCGCTTCATTCAACCTGGTCTCGGTTACCATAACGAGGTCGCTTGACATTGAGGCCTGACGCAGGCGAAGCTCAGTCAGTTTGCTTAACAGACCTTGTGCGTTGGTATAAAATCCGGAGAGTGTTTCATAGGTTAGAAGGTTATTTATGGATATAGAAAACAGCTTTGAGACTTGGCCGACCCTCTTGAGGTAGGCTGCTACTAGAATTTTGGAATAATGAGATGTTCCTAAGTAAGCAATGCATGCGCATGTTTGATGCATAACTCATGTGAAATGGGAATTTGAAGAGATTTCGTAAATGTAACGTTCCTGAATGAACAATTTTGCTTACAACTGGTTTTGTTGTACACAGTTTCGGACGCCGAGGCGTGTTATATTTAATACTTTTGACTACAGATGTTTTTTTATTGTGACCATAATGCTTTTCCGGCTTGGTATGCCAAATGGAATGGTTTTGATTCAGGTAAGTGAAGGTGCATTTGCATGAATTAATAGTATGTAAGCATCAAACTCGATGATTACTCATTTCAGAGCTCAAGCGATTTAGGTGGAACAGAGGTTCCTCAAATAGTTGAAATTGTTTAAAGAATATTGCTTCGGATAGGGTATCGGGTTAATATGTTGTATGCAGTGAAGTAGGGTAGATGGGATACGGTGAAGCCTATCGTAATAGCTAAATACTACGTAGTGCCCTGTGTTCATTAAGGTTAACTGAAGAAGCAGACGGAAATACTTTACATATTAAGGGCGCCATGAAATTTTTTAATTAACCCCTAATGCTGATGAGACTAACAAGACGTACTGAGTAGGAAGTGAATCTGTGGAGCAACGGAATGTCATTAGAATGGGAAGCTTTGCATTTTAAGACGTTGTACTGATATACCCTGTGCATTTGTAAGGTGGTATCGGATCGTATCTGGTGAGCAGAAGGAAGCTCAAAAAATGTGCGAATTTTCTCGTCGTTGTGGGGAGTGTTCGCAACGCTCATCACTCAGGAAGCGGAAATACTGAAAATGCTTCATCAAGTATTAGGACGGGACGAAATGGAAGCTCTGCAAGGTAAACATTCCAAAAGCTGAGTGAAATAGGGAAACATGGTTTACGAAGAATATAGGGCTACAGTGGCATAATCATCTTTGAAAGTAAATGCATAAGGTGAACTTACCATTTTCTTAATGGACGAGCGTCGTTCGCATCATCTCGTAGTGTTTCGTCAAACGTGATGAGGGAGTAATTGGCCCACATGTTGTCTGTAGATTACGAAACCACCCACTGAAAAAGTGAGCTAGTAGTCCGCCGCAAGGAATGTGCAGACGTAGCAGGTTGCCCGTGCGATGCGGGACTACAAGGCAAGTTGACAGAGGGTGGCCCTGAAAAGGCCGTTGCACCGTTCTCTAAGGAATGTAAAAGATAGCCGAAGCCGAAAACCGAAGGCCGAGCCCGGTGCTATGACAGGGGACAGCAAAAGTACGCACATCACAGGTTGACCAACGGCGGTAATGAAGACGGCGGACTGCAGCGCATGTTTTCTATGTCTCTGAAATGGATGTCAGCAATGATATTGTACGTCAATTTTGGCTCGCATTCCCTGACTCCTGATATAGTAGTACCAGGCGGTTTTAGGAGGGCCAGTTGCAGCGATAACTCTGAAGTTGTGGGCGGCGCTTACGTAATTTGGTTGTGAATGGGATGTCGTCATTGAAACGCAATGTTACCTTCGTACACGTATCACAGATGAACGATAAAGTAGGGCGAGTACTTGGGGAAATAGACCGTGGCCGGATTCATTTTGTCGGCGGCGCATGATCTCATGGCCGTGCAAGGTTTGTAACCCGTTTCCCTAGATGCATCGTATTGCGGAGGCTGTAATTTTGAGGAGATGCAGAGGCAGCGTCAAGTAGGATGGCAAAGGGCGTTGCATATCACTTTGGCTTTGAAAGAGAAGTGATCCCGGAATTCCAATAGTGCCTGTGGCCCTGACGTAATGATGCATCACACGACGGTGGCAATGTGCAGTGGAGGCGCAGTGGCATCGTTAATTAGGACCCCGAAGAGCAGCGCATATCACTTTGGCTCTGAAAGAGAGGTGATCTCGGAATTCCAATGGTATCTGTGGCTATGCATCTATGCTGCGTCACATACCCATGGCAGTACGCGGGAGGAGGCGCAATGGCATGGTTAAGTAGGACGAGGAAGCGCAGCGCATAGCACTGGGGCTCTGAAACAGAAGTGAGCATAGCATTCCAATGGTACCTGTGGTTAGGATTCAGTGGTGCCTCACATGTCTGTGACAGTGCGTCGGAGTAGGTGCAGTGACTGAGTTAAGTACTAGGGCAAACGGCAGCGCATATCAGTAAGGCACCCGTATCCGGCCCTAGCAGTCCCTGCTGGGCCGGTTACGTGAAGTAAGAAAGCGAAAAAAGTAAACAGAAGGCAAAAGAGAAAGGGGAAAGAGCTAAGCAATCAGAATACCAAGATATTTACGTCATTAAAAATGAACTGAAAAGTGAAGGTGCGTCAGTTGGGAAAAGGAACGGTTTGCTTTTGCCACCGAAGAGCATCGAGCATGCGCGCAAAAACCTTAACCGCTTGATCTGTAAGCGAATTCCGGCGATCTATAACTCGACGCGATAGACGACTTTAACTCCTAATCCTAGCACACCTCTGTATAGTTAATTTTGGTGGGGGACCGCGGAGATGGGTAACGTAGCGTGACTAAATAGCCCTAACCAGTCCGCGCCAATCTTACCCGTCAAACTACAATAAGTGAGAATCAGGTTCTCTCATATCCCACGGTAGTGCGTTAGGTAATTCCCAAACTGAACAAGCCTCCAGGGTACCTCTCTCTTCGTAGACGGTGCACTAGCCGAGTGCCCACTCGTAACACCCTATCCAAGCCCATTTTGTCTCGGATAAGACATGGTGAACATGCTTGGATACAATATTCCAGTTGCGTTCTTACGAATGCCGAGCATCGCTTCACCAACAAGTTGGCCGTTAGCGTTCCGAAGGAGCGGCGGTCAAACCACAGCAAACGAAACCCTGTCAAGCAGCCTTCTTCCAATTGTCCCCAGAATGATGTGCTGATGCGTGTAATGTCCCTAAAGCAACCTGCTGAGTGACAACAGTGGGTTCACCCCCGCCGATGACATATCGGGTGCGGGGATTACGCTCTCCGATTCGGAGAACAGATCACTTAGCCCTAGTTATTAGCCTCAACCATAAGGCATACCATTACCACAGCCTATCCAACGCACGCAGAATTGCCTCAGAAGCCCCGGGATATCCGCAAGGTTCCAGAGGTTTTGGTCGTCAGCAAACATAAGTGATTACACACAACTCTCCCGTTAAGTCATTTAAATAGACCACGAGCAACAATGACCCCCGATACCGAGCCCTGCTGGAGGTCACTAAGGACAGCTTGCCTGAGCGCAAGCATAGGCCTCATCCGTACGCACTGTTCCTTCCCTTCAACGAAGGCATAGACACATGGAAGGGCGTCACCAGATAAACAGTAAAACCTCAACTCTAGTGAGAGTCGAAGATGTGGAACCGTGTCAAAAGCATTCGAAAAATCTACGAATAGCACTTCTACAGAGTGGCCACTGTCTTCCACATCTGCACAGCGTTCAAGTGGATTAGACTGACATGAAAATCCTTGCGGAATTCACGCTGCGCAACATTGTGAAGGTTGGATCAATTCAAGGGGTTCTTCACTGATTCCCTTAACACCTTTTACAACAACTCCACTACTTTGCTTGACAAACTGACAGTCAGGTACTTCGCAGGCAGCGCACTGTAACCACAAATAAGAATGGGATCACCTGAGAAGCTGACGTGGTTTGGATTGAATCCTCAACTATTACTATGACTCTCTGAATTCTTACGTGGAAGGACATTCAGCGTCAGCGTTGGGGAAGCGAGTTCTATTGTTGGCCATGCCTACAGCGGTGTCCCCCAAGGTTCGGTTCTGGGTTCATTGCGACCCAGAGCAAAATACCCGTCCAACTAACAGAGGAAATTAGAAGCCATTACCCCGCGAAAAACCGAATGTGAAACCAGTCGTCAAGCGGCTTTGCCAGTTCAACATTAATGTTCAAAATGCTTTACGGCAGTGTTGCAGGACGTGGTGGGTTTTCGCCTGGCGAGCGTTCTCCCTATAAAAAGCCACATATGTCTGTTTAACAACACTGCGACGTGGCGGATGTGACTCGCCACTGAATAAAGTCACCGCCCGCAACTACATACTGGCAAGTCGACTAGATTCACATATCAACTCCTCTTGACACCGTTTCAACTATACACAATTGAAACCGGAGTATGGTCGTGATACACAGCAGTTTTAAACCTTGATCATGCTTAAGTTGGTGCGTCTCGATGAAGCTGAGAATAAACTATCTATTTATTTATTTTACCACGAACATACCACCAATTTTCTACTATTGCTGTCACGGTTGCCATAAAATATTTGTACAGTTGTACATATCTGATCATGCCTCCATGGGCGTGCCTCGCATAGTCGAGAATAAAGTATTTATTTATTTATTTATTTATTTATAATTTTTATGTTTATAAATGACCTGGCTCCTCTTCTTGAGGATCACTACTACATCTTCGCAGATGACTTGAAGCTAGTCAGTAGGGGAAACCGAGCGACATTGGCTAAGGACATCATCACTGTGGTGAATTGGTCATGCCAATGTGACCTACCTCTAAACGCCAACAAATGTCAACTATTGACCAGTAGTGGCGGCGGAATTGCAGTTCAGTCTCCTGTGGGATCTCTATTATTACGGCGTACTGACGAAGCCAGTGATCTAGGTGTCATCATAGCGAACAATTTTAAGCCTTCGGCACAGTGTCGCAATGTTGCCAATAAAGCACGACACAAGTTATTTCGTCTTAGGAGGGCGCTTAGTGCCACTAAATCAGAATTTTTCTTGCCCTTATATAAAGCATTGGTCAGGCCACATATGGAGTATTGTGTTCAGGCCTGGTCACCGTACCTCCGGAGTGGCATCGTTTGTATAGGAAAGCTTCAATACTTGCGACCAGGATGATTGAAGGTGAACGAGGGAAGTCTTACGAAGATCGTCTAAGCAGCTTAGGATTATTTTCCCTGGAACGGCGTAGGTTGAGAGGTGATTTGCTAGAGACGTTTAGGATCATTATGGGACCTAGTCGTATTAGTTCCACCCATTTGTTTGAGTTGGCTACGTCAGACCATCTGCGCGGGCATCGCCTGAAGCTCAAACATCACAGAGCTCGTTTGGAAATCAGGGCAAAGTTTTTTACAAACCGAGTAGTTAACTACAGGAATAAACTTCCTTCTGATTTAGTGGAGTCTGAGACCGTAGAAGCCTTCAAAAGGGGCTTAGACAAACGTTGGTCCACCCTTTTTCCAGAGATATTGTAGTTGTATTGGTATGTGTAGTGTATTTTGATGCTGGCATATGAAAGTGCAGAGATTGCACTTGTTCTTGCTTCATTCCATTGCAGAGGCAAGAAGAGACAATCCTACATCGAAGTGCCGGGGGCCGCTTCACTTACCGGCACAAGAACTAGACGCTCGTTAGGCGGAAACCTATATTGTCCATCTGACCTGACCTGACCTGAACTGACCTGACTGCTTCTTTGCATTCCGAAGGTAGGACGCAGGGATCCAGCAAATTTTAAACACGCAGGTAAGAGAACTACTCAGCTCAGTGGCCAATGCATGCAACAGCTTCCGCTGAATTGTATCGGGACCGGAAGCTTTAGATGGAATAAGGCCTTGCAGTAGCTCGAAGACCTGATTCTCCGTTATGCTAAACTCAGCTACGCACGAATCCTATGGAAATGTTGAAATCAATTCAACCTGTGGTGAAGACGTCTCTCGAGCAAAGTCCCCGGTATACTGACCACGAAGTATACAAGCCTTGTGCCCTTAAAACTCTTTTCTTTCTGCGTGGAATATAGGGAGTGGAAACTTCCGAAACGTGTGCATTAAATATATCCTAGGCCAACTGGACAGTCAGCCATCGAGATCTCACAGTTCAGAAATGAGGCTTAACCCGCATTGCGCTAACGTCCACCCACCGAATATTAGGAGGTAATATAAGAGAGGCCTGTTGGTGCCTTGAGAGAGTACATCGGAAGCATATGCATGCGTGATCTCGGGATCCTAGAGGTGCATGGCATGTCACTTCCGTCACAAAGTCAAGGGACTCAGCGAAAACAAGCTTCAAAGTGTATGGTATTTGTTTCCCATATACTTAGTGCCGAAGTCCACGACCTGGTGCAATGCACTTGGAGTGTCAGCTCAAGAATGTTTGCACCGAATGTTCCGACGACGAATCGCAAGATTGCACGGCCCAAAAGACTTCCGGAAGGTCGAAAGCCCCAAGAACTATACATCTTTTCGCGGAGTGAGTGCGAATAAAGTCACGTATCCACCTGGAAGTACTTCCAGGACTTCTGTATATCACTACAACTGTAAATTCGGTAGAGGATGTGCGCAGGACATTCAACAAGGATGCAACGGTCTGATCCGACGACTGGAAGGTGCAGGTCCTCAAGACATCTAAGTTAGAGCTCACATAAAGCACAACGCCTCCGCCTTGGCGAACAACTGAGCGATCAGTTCTAAGCGGAACGAAGCCAGGTAAACATACCTCACCTTCCGTGATATCCTGAGACAAGCACGTTTCCGTGAAAGCAAGTATGACGGGATGAGAGTTGTCTGCTAGAGGACCCAAGTCGCGCACCTTGCTCCTTAGGCAACGCACGCTGTATACTACCGCCCCAAAGAAGTCGGTACTAACATCCCTGGGTAGTACGCCATCAGGATGGTTTCTGATGGGGCGGAAAATAACTTTCGGCTGACCACCTGAAAACCCATCAATGGGTGAGCTGCCGTCAGTGTTCGTGCGCCCATGATTGTTAATGCAACAGCAGATAAGCGATTTAATGAACTACAACGTGATGCCCCTTATCAGGAGTAAAGGGGTAAGAAAGTGGCTGGTGGTCCAGCAGCAACAGTCTGCACTTTGAAGGTGCGAGTAACTACCAAATAATGAGACAACTGTATACGTGTTGTTCAACGTTCCTTGCTTCGCAGCAACAACGGGGCGAGCCCTAAGGATATCGTGCGCATACTGTAGGTCAAGTACTCAGTTACCAGGTACCACCTCAACCCTTACATCGTGCTAGTCCGCAGGGAAGCACTACACCAAATACAATACTCGACGTCATGGAACAGGAATGAGGAACCCAGACAGGCCGGACGAACGCCACCTGTGGTCGGAAAAGTACTGACATGCACACTGCAGACGCTAACGCGGCCTGTAGTGTTCCGGTATAGAAGCCGAAGGAGGTTGACATATTTCTTGAAAACACCTTTAAGCTCAGCTGTTTCGAACGGAACCGAGCAATCGAGGGATCCCTACGCAACCTTGAAATGGAGAAACGCAGCTATTCTCGGTCTGCGGTATGTGTGGTGCTGCTGTAACACCTACCTCGAGGTGAAAATATGGTTTATACAGCGATGTCCTAAGCGCAACCCGGCCTAAGCTTACCAAACCGTACGTCGTCGGTCCGCAGTGAGGCGACGAACGAAAACCGACGCCAGTGTTTTTGTCACGAATTACGTTATGCTAAAGCCCTTTTAAATAAATAAATAAATAAATAAATAGGTATATTTCTAGACCTGCTAGAGGCTGCACCCTAAAGTGTTCAGATCAATGCTTACATATATCCGATGCTCTTGCATGGAAGTTGGCAAAATATATGTTCATCGTTAGCAATTGCAAATGCATTGGCACTGTTTATTATACAGCCACTGGGTCGCAGGCGCCCACCTTGACATTTTTCTGGTTCCTTCGGGCGATATTGAGCTCCTTGTATTTTATTGTGAATAATTCGCGGAGGTGTAGTTTGCCTTTTCTCCTTGGAACAGAATCCAGTTTGCCACAGGTTCACTTTAAATTGATCGCACAATAATTGGCCACTCAGTTGCCCCAATTGTAGTTGCGCACATGGAAGAAATGAATGAAGGAATTATAAGGCATACGAAAAGTAAAAACAATTCCTAAAAAAAGAAACATAAATAGAAGCAATTTGTTAAGAGAGAAAATATATCTGCGTGCTTCAGTAGAAAAATACCCATTAACAAAAAAATATAGCCCTACTTTTATTACGCTGATATTGCTCTCCGGCGCATAATTTTAACCTGAGTTATTCTCAGATAAAAGAAAAAGCCTTTCTAAAGTTAGAATACTGCTTAAAGTAGCACAAAATTAAACTGGCCTGGACCACCTTCAGCGCCTGAATACGATGTGTAGAGAAGAATCGATATTGTTTTGGCGCGCGTTCAAAGTTGAATCGTTGCTATAACGGCACTCTCTCCCGTTTGCCTTTCAGAGCGCCTTTCCTGCTCCATTACCGGAGGAGAACAAGAACACGACATTGGTTAACTGTAACTTCCCTTGTTCCAATTTACCTCATGTTTATTACCTTTTGTAGAGGCTACGTGTTGTGTAATAGAACTTCGTTCTAAGCCCTTGGAGTTCTTCCGTGCTTGCGTACTACAGATGAACGTAAAAGCAACACGATATGTGCAGTAGTTTGCGAGTTATTTGCAATTAAACGATGGTCTACGAATAGGGTCATTTTTATTTTTCGCTAAAAATGGCTTTCTGCTTTGCAGGCAGGTAGCAGAAAAAATAAAAGAAAATATAAAATGTAGGGAAGCGGTGTATGTTCTAGATAGGCATAGCTATCCAGAAATGCTCTAATTAGCTCGTTATACCATGCGACAACTAAGGAATGCGCAGGTGGCCGAAAAGTAAACTTTGCAGGCAAGCATGAAAAATATATGCAATTAAGGGATCAGCTTGCGCGAAAACGCTAGAAATCCAGCAAGGAATATTATGTCTACAGTGGAGCTTGTAATTAATTCACGGTTAGAAGGCCACCGCATACCATTTTCAGGGGATACTGAGCCACATAAACAACCAGTAAAATAGAGTTTAGCATTTTTTAAGCCTCTAAGTTTTTCTAAAGCTTACAGCAAGGTTGCATGAGCCAGATCTACCTGAGTAACTCAGGGGATCTTTCAGATCCGTTGACAGATTTCGGCCTGCAAAATACACACATTACTTAGCTAAACATCACAAGATTTATCCCTTAGAGCCGATTTTCTATATTAATGTGGCTCTGTCTCTAACATCAGTGAGCTATAGGAGCCTGTCACTAATAATAAAGAAATGAGCATGGGAAAATTTAGTAAAATTTAGTTAATTGCATTTGGGCGTGAAATCCGTTTTGGTCTACATTGGTTGGGCTTTAACAACTCTACTTCTGGTGGTTGAGCTTGCTTATACTTGAGGTATTGTTATGCCTCATGTGTCGATGCACACTATTGTGCAGCTCTTTGATGAATTTCGATTTATTTCTCTCCATTTTTAAGTTCCGAAGATAGTGCCGGCGGTGTTCATCCAGATGGCAATGTTAACTGGCACTCTAATGTCACATCGACTATTTCTTTTGTGATTTTCCTGGCAAGAGCTGTTCTAGCACCCTAGGCAAAGAGCGATAAGGTTAATCAGGAGTAGAATAGTAACAAAAACCAGTGGGAGCTGGTCGTTCACCCACCATTACGCATAACGCATGGTAGGCTTTGGAGCCAGCTAAAAGATAAATGATACACGGGCGGCCAAGATAAGAAAAGTGGTGATGGAAAGTTTCTGGTGCTCCAGCCAGCCAGTGTGACAGGGGCCTCTCTGTCATTGGTTAGCTTTCGTGCCAGTGAAATGAAATCTGAAAATGCGAGTGTTTTACGAGCAAAAGCAGTTAAAGAAGAGGATCTGATTTTCATTATGCCTGTCTACTAGTGTTGCCAATAGCGAAAGGCACATGTATACCAGATAAAGCTAAGTATATGGGGTCAAGATAGAGTAAGTGGAGAGCAAAATGTCTGATTCTTGGGCCTAGAACTGTTAAAGTGCGCTCTTTGTCAACAATAATAAAGATTATTTTTTTATTTTGCGGTTTAACTACTGATAGTGTTTGGAAACTGCTGAGTATAGTAACTAGCGCTCAGACTTAATGAAAAAGCTTCTATTAGGGCCCGCTGGCAACCGACATCTAGGAAGACACATAAAGGTTCATTTAAAGCCGGCATTTAGACGATTTTGGACAATTCTAATGCTACGCTTAGGTGCATCCGCAGCAGAAAAGGTTTTCAACATTCTATGCAAGGCTTAGGTCTGGTAGCATGCCTTTACTAGGTTACTAGGTTTGGCGCCCACGCCCGGCACGACTGCCCTTCTTGTGAAGTGGCAATATAACCAAATCGCAGTAACTAGTCGGGACATTTCCTTCCGCTTACGTTCCATTAGGGAGGTCTTTGCTTAGCCGTGGACCTGAACTACAGCCTTAACCATTGCACGGGTGGGGCTTCAGGCACAGCATGCCGAACACTTTTACAGTTCTCTCGCCCTGTGAGTTCCTCCACAGCAGCAACCACCTAGTCGCGAATGTGTGCAATTGCGGAGCAGCGGTATCAGGTAAACAATCCTTGCTGGACAACGACTGCACTGAAGGCAATCGCACAGGATGCTATCGCTGGCCGAAGATATGGCCTACGGATGACGGCTAAAATTCTTGTAGGTCCATGGTAATACAACTTTAATCATTCGGCCTGCATGACTACGGGATCTTCATCCACAACCTGTAAGCATTTTTCGCTGCGGCGTACGGCGGTACTTCACTTGAGCGAAGGAGAGGAGGACTCATTGACACAGATATTCAGTGAATACTACAACACACATTGAAAGAGAGTGCTACAAGTACCAAAAGTTAACACCGTCAAGCTGTTCCCCAAAGCACATAGCATAAACATTGCGCAAAGTCTCTCTACCATACTGCATGAAAGCCCTCACTGGGGCCTATTATACACGGACTTTCACATAGCCCATCGCTCACTTCAGTCGCCCAACCTGCCACAGGTTCAAGAAGGCAGCTGTGACCCGTAAAATGAGTGAGTTGACGTCAGTATCTATGCGCACTTTGCTTGGCTGTGGTATACATCCTGATGCTTAAAGCTTACTGCACTCTGCGCTTTAAGGGGAAACCACGGGAACTTACGAAGTAGAACGGAGGTAACGTGACGATGCATAATATCTTTTCAAGCAATATAGCGGTCCTTCGAAGCAAATGGATAACATGCACCCTTACCGAATGTAAGGGAAACCTTAAGGGATAACTTTAAGAAGCAACAATCAATTTACCGTCGTCTGCAACCCCAAGAAAAGGTTATGTAAGGTACGTAACATGTAACTTACTCGCGGCAGTACCTACATGTGTGCGCCGGCACACCAAGGCATATCGCAAATCGTTGATGAAACCATCGGGCGCAGCCATCACATCTTATCCAATCCACTTGCTCGGAGCTCCGTGACTCGTCAACCTCCTGCTGACAGGGAGGGCCAACCGAGCTGTCCGCGACTTCACCAGCGGTTGCCCTCATTGTATGCCATGTATTTTTTCTGTGACGATTTGAAGTTGTCGTTTTCAAGGTACGGAATTTCGATTTCAATGGCACCATGCCGGTACCCGCTATCTCCATCACACGGGCTACCAAAAGCGCTTTCCGTTTGTGACGCCTGCGGTCATTGTCAATACCTGCAAAACCCAAGCCCCTGCCCCCCAACGGGACCTCTTGGTTAACCTCCGTTTCCGGTGCATTCCTGCTGGACGAGGAAACGTTGCTGAACCCAACCCGGGCAGCAGCATCGGAGGATGACGCGTCCACTCGTTGGAATATGGGCAGGTCATTTCACGATAACCGTTGCAATTGTTCCACATTGGATGATCGGGCGAACGCTTACACATTAATATGACTAGCCAGCAGCTCACGAATGCTTGCCATAATACCCAATGTACGGTGGAACTCCTCCGTGCCTATATTCAACAAATGCGCCTCCAAGTTACCAAATCTATCATGAGTGATGCGAAATTTTCCGGCGCGGTCAATGACTGCACCACAACGGGATCGCGTCTGCACGACCGTCACCGTTCCCTCACTGTCCTCCGAAAGGGCCGGCACCGTTACACTTTCCGCTGGCAGCACACAACGGCAACCACGAAGCACTTCCGCCTCGTCGTAGGTGTGTAGGCTAGTCACTTGCACAATGTGCGCACAAGGAATGCGCCATGGACGACTAAATCGCCATCCGCAAGCGCTGCCATTCTCTATGACCACACGCTGCAAATCCAGGCGTTCGTCAACCACTAGGCAATACCCGCCCGGCCGGATTCACACTTGAATGCGTACTCTAAGGCTGTGCTGCACGAACTACTGCCGGGCTTTTGACGACGCCTTCTTCAAAAACATCAGCCCACTGCTTACATGCTGCGCGAAATCGCACATACCAAGCTTACCTCTAGAAAGCACGGTTTCCTGCTCCGCTAAAAATGCCCCTGCAACGCTGCACTATCACTTGAAACAGGTGACGTAGATTGGACCGCTCACTAAAAGTTTCCTTCAAATGCTTATTCTCATTCTTGATTGGTGCTGTCGTACCCAAATAACACCACATGGCCCTTCAAATTCCGTTGCCCAGCTAAGCCGCCATGGTATCCACGTGCGACGGAGATACTGAAAGCATTCCACGCCACGCACCGATATACCCTCCATAAGCCGATGGTAATGGGTGCAATCGTGCGTATATAACAACGATGGCAACATGTTGAGCTGAGCCGTTTTAGCCTCCTTGAAGGGAATTTGAGAACAACGTCGCTGCATGTCCCGCATAATGTGCACCCGGCAGAAAACAATGTTGGCAGTGGGATACTCATTGCGAAAAGCATGCGCCTGCGCCGCACGCTTGTCCATGGCCAACGTTCGCGCACCGGCAACCCCGGGGGTCAACTCCACCATACTTCTCATCGCCTCTTGTTAAGTAGCCTCCGTCTCATCGGGCAAATGAGCATAAAAGAGCTCATACCAAGGCCGCTGACGTCCACATACATACCAAGCCATCGGATGTAACCGCCGTGATTGATCTGATAAATGGAGTTCGCCAAAGCTGCCTCCCCGTATTGGCCCCCCAACTCCAACATACGCAAGAGGACGAAGAACAGATGCCGACTATCATTAACCTCTTGATTAATTTTAAGCTGACCGTTTCTGCGCAATAGCTGTGTAACCTCCTCCTTTTTCGGTGACACAAGCGGTACGATGACGCTGTCGTATGTCAAATGAATCGCGTTTGTTCAACGAATGTGATGTTGCAGACGCACAATACACACACCTCCTGCGTCCGACGAAATGTCTCCATTAAGTTAAGCACCATGCTTTCCTGATCCGCTGTTAACCGCCGATTTTGACATACAGCCGGCTTCCCCACATGGAAAATGTGCGATTGTCGAAATCCTGCATTTCCAATCTCGTAACATTCCCCCTCGAAAACCGCTGAGAAAGGAGCAGGACAACCGTAACACCGGGGCCGGGTATAATGATTTACCAGGCAGATACACAACACCTACCGCTTTCCAGCAACCTTGGAGCGCTTGCTATGCACGCGCACAAACAAAATATATCGGTACGGGCATCTGTCCGGTAGCAACCTTGCAGTCTCCCTTTGGTATGCTTTCGCAGTTTCCACGCTCCGACGAATAAACGATGTCATAGTTTCAATCTGAAAAGCTTTCGAATCTCCATTCAGCGATGAGAAGTCCAGATACGGACCCCTAAATATACGTCGGAATGCGCAAGTGTCATCCACCATGGTTGCAATCTCTAGAAGCGGGAAGGTTGTTAACCAACGTAGCGCATTTAAACCATTAAGTATATTGGTTTCCAATCCACCACTTAACATTTTAACACTGATGTTAACATAATAATAATCATACACATGCGTCGGAAGGCGAAACGTTTGCATTTATCAATACAACGGTGTGTACCACAATCACGCTGCCGTAAGATCATTGATTCGCATTTGGCGGATCCGACGATCCGCATATAGACCATGTGGTCCACTCGCTGTCGACCTGTACACAGCAGGTTATCGGAGATCGTCGCTGTATCCAAAAGATGGTTAAATCTTCAAGAATACCAGTGCAAGAAGTTGATGTCAGACTTTGACATAAATGTCCAGCGCTTCATGATGGTCCGAAAGCCTGCAGACATTGAAACTATCAAGAACCAGTTTAAAGTCAGGATTATTGTTTTTTATTATCATGCATTAAGGTTAGAGAATTCGTTATCAAGGCGCAAATTTTGGCCGGTGGTCGCGGGAAGGGTGTTTTTCGTGATGGTTTCAAAGGTGGAGTTCACTTGACTACAGATCCGCATGTTATGAGTGAAATTGTTGCGAAGATGCTAGGCAACTATCTGAAAACAAAGCAGACTCCAGAAAACGGGGTCCTTGTGAATAACGTGAGTGACTACTACCTTTTCGGTCTCACTTGTGTTGCGATTTGGTGCTTCTCCCCGTATGATTGTCGTGTGCTGTGCAAAATCTTTTTGAATTTCACCATAGTCGTACGAAGAAATCCTAAGGTCTCCACACAGCCGACCAGTCGGCATATTTTCGGTCACACGCAAAAGGGAGAAAGAAGCAGAAAAGATGACGTTGCGGGACCGTATTGGTTGTCATTTTTATATTGCCGTTAATCCGTAAACTGACTGAATCTGCATCTTCTCTCACAAGCGAACGCATTTTGGATGACATCAAGTGACTCAAATTGTGTCACCAAGCTGCTTCCACCTGCTTCCGTAGTGTCACTGTTAGAAAGCTGACCAGATTTGGGACCGTCCCTGTCGGTACGGCAAATCCGCGACACCGACTACTTCGCGTGGTCCTTTCTACCCCGGAGGAACGCAAATCATTACTGCGGTTTGCATTAGATCCTAAAGAAAGTGGTGTCAGCGTTTAGCTAGACCTTCCACTGGCAGGTAGATTGAAGTTGAAGGAGGCTATCAAAGTCCTCAAAACTAGACGGGCGGCTAGTGTGTAAGGATTCCGTCTGATGGCTTTTTAGATGGTCAGCCGGAAATTATTTTCCACCGTATCAGAACTCATCCTGATGGTCGTCCTGACTTTCTTGTGGTAGTATTTAGCAACGTGCGTAGCCTAAGGAACAAAGTGCACGACTTGGGTCTACTTGTAGACAAACCTCATCCCGACATACTTGCTTTCACGAAAACGGGGTTCTCTCCGGATATCACGGACGATGAGGTATGTTTACTGGCTGCGCACTGCTTAGTACTGATCGCTCCGTTGGTCGTCAATGCGAAGGCGTACTTTATGTGAGCTGTAAATTAGACGTATTGAGGATTGCACATTCCAGTCATTGAATCAGACTGTTGAGGCCTTGTCGGCTGTCATGTGCAATTCCTCATTCATCATCATTCATCATTATACACATCAGCTAAAGGTGGGAAAACACCTCTGCTATTGTGCCGCAATACATGAAAGAAATACCTACATACCTATAATACAATACACAAAGGAAAAATGGATACAACAGTTGCATGCTAGCTGAGCTACCAGCAACGGATAGGCATCGTTCCGGTAAGCTTCCAGCCAGCTACTAGAAAAAACGAAAATTTTTTTATTATTATGTTTTACCCTAGGAAATGAGATCGTAGATGGAGGGGGAGACTAAAAGGGATGGGGAGGGACAAAGAAACTCACAGCAGTAACGCCATTGAGGTCGGCTCCTTGCCATGTCAACAAGTGTATCCAGCCAAACGTGTTCACTGTCTTTTGGACCCCAACCAGGAATCCGTGAAGCTCCAACCGAAGCTAGCTCCGAAGTGAGGGCCTTCATTTCTCTGGACCAAGTCATCGCTTGGCCACCTCTCCTCTTCCACCCACATCCCCGGTGAGCAAACAACGCACGTCGCGGGAGTCGGTGGGCTGGCATGCGCAACACGTGGCTGAGCCATCGGAGCCTGGTGCGGGAAATAACGATGCTGAGCGATTCAGATCCTTTTCCTGGGCCGTAAACAATGCGTCGAACACGCTCGTTGCTCACGCGGTGTTCCCACCAGATGTGAGCCAAACTGCGAAGGCACCGATGGTCGAACGTAGCTAGCCTCTTCAAGTCCGCCGACCTTAGGGGCCAGGTTTCGCAACCGTACAGTAAGGTCGAACGTACCGCTGCATTGTACACTCTACCCTTCAGGGCGAGAGTGATGTCGCGCCGTCGCCATAGGTGGCGAAGGTTAGCAAAAGCACTCCGAGTTTTCGCTATACGGTTTGTGATCTCGTCTTCGATCCCAAGGGCGCTGATACAACTTCCCAGGTAATTGAATTTCTGAACGACTTCTAGCTGATCCCCACCAAGGGTCAGCGCAGGAGGCGATCCCTGACAATCTTGGAGGAACACTTTGCACTTCGATGGTGCAAAGCAAAGCCCGAAGCGGCTGACAGCCAGTGCTAATCTGTCCAGCGCAGTTTGGCACGTCTGGGAGCTGTCACAGATGAGGGCAATGTCGTCTGCATACTCCAAGTCATGAAGTCGTTCTCCTGGGAGTAGCTCCACACCTTCCAAGTCATGTCCTGTAAATGCAAACTCCATGACTTCGTCAATAGCGAAGTTGAAGAGGAAAGGTGACGGCGGGCATCCTTGTCTCACACCGCTGGAGATATTAAAGGGTGGCGACAGCTTGCCGTGAGCCCTCACTCTGCCCGAGCTACGCGCATATAATGCTTGGATAATGGTTACATATTTCTCGGGTACACTTTCCTGAGTAGACAATTCCAAAGGGCACATCGATCAACCGAATCGAAGGCACCTTTGATGTCGAGGAACACGACTAGGGTGGGCCGCCAATATGTGTGGCGGTGCTCCAACAACTGACGCAAGGTGAAGATGTGGTCGATGCAGCCACGACCACGACGAAACCCGGCTTGCTCCTCACGAATCTGGCTTCACGAGCGCCAGTCAGTCTGTGGAGAATTATGGACGCGAGTAATTTGGAGGCGATGGAGATCAGACTGATTCCTCTATGGTTACCGCATTCCGAGCGCGAGCCACCTTTGAAGATGGGAACAATAACGGAGCGGCTCCAGTCGGTTGGGACAGTTTTCTGCTCCAACAGTTTCACTAGTAATTCATGTAAAGCATCAACAAGAGCAGAGCCTCCGAATTTGAGGAGGGCTGGATGAAGATCATCTGGTCCTGCGGCTTTGTTCAACTTCAACAGTCCGATCTCACGTTCGACTTCTGAGCGAGAGGGTGGATCCAAAGGGACAGCCCACGGAGCAGGGCGATCACTGGGAGGCGAAGAATCGAACCATTCTAGCCGATTAAATTGCTTTTCAAAATGCTCAGCCCAAAGCTCCAAATGTTTTGACAAATTGTGAATAGGCTGTCCAATCTCATCACAAATTGTTTCACTAATACCAAGCCTCCTGCTGCCCGTTTCCCGTATCAGACGGAATAACTTACGATGGTTACCATGGGAAGCGGCCACTTCCATCTCTGACGCACGATGAGATCACCAAGATTCGCGGTCTCTCTTCAGGCTAGCACGGAGTTTTACGCGGAGCTCTTTGCTAGTTTCATTGTGCTCGTTTCCAGCCTGGATGTGCCGGCGAGCGTCGACAAGTTCCAGAGACTGCGAAGAGACCCAATATTCATGTTGACTTTTAGACATACCACATGAGGATTTGCCCGCTGCTAGTAAGGTCTGGCAAACATGTGACCGGTGACCAATTGTCTCCAGTGAGCGCTTACCCAACTCGCATGCCAGCGTACTTTGATACGCATTCGGAACAGCTGACTTTGTCAGTTGGCTGGTGTCAATGCGCTCACAGCGTCGTCGTGGGCGTCCGCCCAAGCGCATCCGCATGTCAGCGCATACAAGTGCATGATCGGTGTCCACACATGTGCTCCAAACCGAGCGACAATTCTGGATGCAGCCTCTCCAGCGGTAACTAATAGCAATGTGATCGATCTGCGTCCGAGGCTGGTTCGAGGCTGGTGGGCGCCAAGTCACCCTCCGGCGGGTGCTGTGTCGGAAATCAGTGCTCGCAAGAAATAAGCGAGCATCTTCACACAAATGAAGTAACCGCTCACCGTTATCATTACGGGAGCCTACACCGTGCTGACCGCCCAGATGCATTTCATCAGTGGACAACTTTCCAATTTGTGCGTTCATATCCCCCTCCAGCACAACAGTGTCCGTGCTTCTTCTGTGGCGAAGGAGCTGAGTCAGTTGACGGTAGAAGTCGTTCTTTACCGAATCATCGCTACAGTTTGTGGGCGCGTAGGCAGCGATGATGAATAGACATCTATTAGTCCCGCGCGACTTCGAAGCTTTAAACGAGCCAGCCAATCGGACCGCACACATCCGGCTACTGATTGGAATCCAATCAACCAGAGCAGCTTCAGCCCGGGGACTCAGGGCAATGCCAACACCAGCTTGGCCGGTGCTCGGAGCTGCATCGTCACCGGATAGGCGCACTGAGAAAATAGTGCTTGCGTCACCTGAAGGGGGTCGCAGAGTGAGCACAGAGCTCGAGTCGTGCAGGCGGGTCTCTGATAGGCAGCAGATATCGATCGAAAAGGTCTCTAATGTTCGGGCAAGTGCTGCCTGTTGACCGATCTGTAGCAGTATGCGTACATTAAGGCATGCCAATCTGAAGGAGGATCGGGGGCTCCAAATGGAAGCTGATGAACTGGTATGGACCGCTTGGTTGGACATGGGCTTGTCGACAGGAGAGGAGTGACGCTCCGCGTTCACATGTGAGTTGAAATTAGAAGATAAATTCCTAGCAAAGCATGTTGGGGGAGGGCCAAGAATCGGGGGTTGAAAACTGGGGGGATATAAGTGAAGTTGGAAGGGGACGGTAGGAGTGAAAAAGCGTAAGAGGGGGAATAAGAAAACGGGAAGGCTTGAGCAGTAGCATCCAAACCCCTATCCACCCTGCTCGGTGCAGCAGATAGGGCACCGTTGATTATCCTCTGCGATGGCCAGAGCATCAGCAATTTGTTTGAGATAATATTCATGGTATTGCGTGGGCAGGATACTGTCAGGTTGCCCAGGCCTAGACAGGGATGTGCAATTCCTCTACCCAATTTACAGTTGCAGTGATATACAGGAGTCCTGGATGTTTCTCCAGGGGATAATTGACTTTATTCGCACTCATTCCGCGAAAAGATGTATAGTTCTTGGGGCTTTCAACCTTCCGGAAATCTTTTGGGCCAATCTATCTTGCAATTCGTCGTCAGAACATTCGGTGCAGACTTTCTTGAGCTGGCTCCAAGTGCCTTTTTACCAGTTGGTGAACTACCCCACTAGTTATATGGACCACCAAATACCAACAACTTTAGATCTGGCTTTCGCTAAGTCCCTCGACTTCGTGACTGACGTTACATACCACGCACCTCTAGGATCCCGAGATCACGCATGCATATCCATTCGGTGTCCTCTTTCAAGGCACCAACAGACCGCAGTTGAATTGCTTCCGAATATTTTTCGCGCGGACTTTAGTGCAATACGAGCTGAGGCTTCAGTTCTGAACTGAGATCTCGATGGTCAACTCTGTCCAGTTAACCTGGGATAAATTAAAGACACACCTTACGGAGGTTTCCACTCCCTATATTCCACTCATAAGGAAACGTGGGTTAAGGGCACAGCGTCCATGGATAGGTACCACAGGCAGGTACGTACTCAAGAAACAGTCTAGATGCTGGCGAACCTACCAAGCAGCTCCATCATCCATACCTATGGTAGTTCTCGAGAGATTAGAAATAAACGTAAGCAACATATCAGGATTGTTCGTCTCCATTACGAGCAGGGTTTAGCGGACTCGGCCGCAGCTAATCCCAAGACTTTTTTTTGCTTACTTTAAAAGACGCAGCGGGGCAAAACTGTCGATACCAACGTTATTGCGAGCAGACGAGACCCATGCTCAAACTGACTTTGACAAGGCTTGTATACTTAGCGATCAGTATACTGGGCTCTTTACTCGGGAGATCTCCTTACCACAAGTTGAATTGGTTTCAAGTGTTCCAGCGCATTCTTGCTTAGCTGTTTAACATGACGGAGACTCAGGTCTTTGAGCTACTGCAAAGCATTAATCCCTCTAAATCTTCCGGTCCTGATTCAATTCATCGGAAACTTGCTTGTATTGACCACTGAGCTGTGGTCCTCTCACATGTGTATTTTCAATATCGCTTGACAGCTGCGTCCTACCTTCACAATGGAAGGAAGCAATCATCTGTTCGATTTTTTCAGGGCGGTGGCGGCGCTTTGCCTGCGAACTACCGACCTGTCAGTTTGACAAACGTGGTCTTCAAGTTGTGGACATACTGTAGACATACTATTCGTGGGCTTTTTGAAAGCTTTTGATGCTTCCTTATCTTCGACTTTCACTAATGTTGAGATCTTACGGGATATCTGTTCGCGCCCTTAATTGTGTCCACTTTCCTTGAGGGGAGGGAACAGTGCGTACGGGTAGGGCGTAGCGTTTCCCTCAGGCAAGCTGTCATTTGTGGCGTCCTGCATGGCTCGGTATTGGGGCCATTGTTATTCGCGATCTATGTAAATGACTTGCCGGGGGAAGTAGGAATGTCATCACTAATGTTTGCTGATAAACTTAAGCTTTGGAATATTGTGGATATACCGGGGGTGTTGAGGCAATTCAGCGTGCCTTAGATATGTGGGAATGGTCTACATTATGGTTGATGCCCATAAATAGGGCCAAGTGCTTTGTTCTCCGAATCGGAGCTGCTTGTCTTCCCACCGGATATTTTGTCGGCGGTGGTGAACTCCCTGGTGTCACTCAGCAGGTTGATTTAGGGGTCGTACACTCATCTGCACTTCATTCTGGCGACAATTGGAAGAAGGCTGCTTGTCGGGGGTTTCGTATGATGTGCTTTATCCGCTGTTCTTTCGCTGTTTTAACGTCCAATTTGTGTAGCTATCCTCGGCATTCTTCCGACCTCACGTGGGATATTGTATCCAGTCTTGTCCACCATGTGTTATCCGAGACAAAATGGAGTTGGATAGGGTGTTACGAATGGGCACTCGGTTAGTGCAGGGTCTACGGGGACAGACGTATCCTGAACGCTTGCTTAGTTTCGGGATGTACTTCATGCACCGCCGAAGGATAAGGTGGGACCTGATTCTTACTTATCGTATTTTGACGGGTAAGATCTGCCCGCTTGTCAGGGTCACCCACTGAAACTGCATAAACCACGGTCAGGTTGGATTAGGACGGAAACTCGTCTGTCACGCCGAGTTATAGATCGCTGGGATTCGCTTGCAGTTCATGTGATTAGGGAATCTACAGTTAAGGGTTTTGCGCGCCAGCTCGATGCTCTTGGGTGGCAACAACAAACCATTCTTTTTTCCTAACTGACTTACCTTCAGTTCTGTTTTTATTGGCTCGAATATCTTGGTGTTCTACTTGCTTAGTTCTTTCCACTTTCTTCTCTCACCTTTTGAGTTTACTTTTTCTCTTACTTCACGTGACCGGCTCAGCAAGGACTGCTAGGTCAAGATACATAGGAATGAATTGGTTGGACAGGGTGTGATTCTGTCTTTGTTTTAAGTGCATCTGTATTTCAAACTCTGCAAACTCCTGCTTCAACGACCCACTGAAGAAGGAACGCTCACGGGATAATCCTATCGTTCCAGTTCCACTTAAACTTAACTTTCCTTTGTCTACTTTTTAACAAAATCCTACGTTTAATCAGCGTGAACGACCTGTAAGCTGTCGTTGGATGACCGTTTTTTGTCACCCCGACTGTCCCAGTGAGACACATTGGAGGCGAGTTTTGGAGCTCAGATTTCTCTTTAGCCACTGCCGTATTGCGTTGCTGTGATTTGGGAATCGATTTTCGCCAAACAACATTTGAATTTAGGAAAATTGCGTTGACAGCATATGTCAAGGCTGCTCTTGGAAAAGGTCTTGGGCACCAAAGTTGGTCACTCAGGGCATTCCAAAGCTCACTACAGCGGACATATTTCAGCCAATCGTGATATGCAGGACAGGTGACACCAAAATACTCCCAAAAATTTGTCACTTCGCCTGCTTCGTCTTGCTCGATTGACCGGAAAATGTCCACTGGAGTGACTGTTTTTGTACGCCTGACCGTCCCAGTGAGAATTTCGGTCACGCAGAAACAATCCCAGATTAACTTTAACATATGACTTCTATGCATTTTTTCTAGTTGCAAAGGCTGCCTACTCCCAGCGGAGATCGAGTCCCAAAAATCAAAACGCAGTACGATGGTTTTTAAGTTACTGATATTTAGGTTGCCGTGATTCGTCCCAGTTGTGTTCCACTTGGACGGCTAGAAGCACAAGAAACGGACACTCAGCAACAAGCTAGCAATCATTCACGCTGACAGTTTCATTCTTCTTCTACATCCCCTATGCAACGTCATGGGTTGGCCACCTCGAGCTTTTGCCCAACTTGTCTCATCCACGGCCTATACTGCACACCGAGGAAGGCGGTCGAAGAGCGTACGGGTGTGTGCCGTGTCTCCGAAACACGCATACCAAATAACTGGCTGGTGACGAATCTTCGGCTCTTTGACTCCGAATCTGATGGTCATTGCTACAATCAAGATATTTTGCGCTGTTGGTGTTACTCTCAGCTAACATTCTGAAAGCAGTCTACTCGACTAAATGTCGGTGAACAACCGCATGTGGGCGGTTCGATTTTGAACCTCTAATATGGTTAATAACACCATCCGAAGAGGATTTTCATCGTCTCCATTTGTGCTCTTACTGATTAGTTTCGATGGCACCAAAGATGCTTTCTGTCACCATCTTTCATCTCGTCCACATGGTAAAGATTACTAACATCTTGATTTTTGCTGTTAACCTGAATGCTCAAATGGGTTGACTTTCAGATTCTGAACAACACCTGCGAGGGCGCTTTGGGGTCGATGCACACCGAACAAACCATGATCGATTCCTGCAGCTGTACGCCGATTACATTCCTTGTTCTGAAAGCACTAGTTTCCATCACAAATGTTTACACTGTCATCTGACGCCCACCGAATTACCCCTCGGACCCAACTTGATCATATTGCCATCTCCCGCAGATGGCGCACATCAGTCCAAGACCGTCGTTCAATTTAGAGCACATACCTGAAGTACCTGTGTCGACTCTTTTCATGCCTTGGTACGCTGTCGTTTCTCCATGAACTTTACCGGGAGGCGCACCAAGCGTCTCCTCCAATTGGCAACTGAGAAATTGTCTCATCCCTCGGTCAGGCAAACCTATCAAGACGCACTGCGTACCGAACTTTCGCTATCTTGTCTTAATGACACTGAGCTTCAGTGGAATAGGATCTCGGCCGCCATGCACGACGCAGGAGCATCTGCTTGTGGCACTATCCATCGTCGCCGCACCAGTCCCTGGATATTCGAGAGGTCGGTGAACTGTTGGAATCTAGAAGACAACTCCCGACTGGTTGTAAACACAATGTGACCAGACGAGCTATTAGGCGTGAACTAAAGCAGAGCCTACGTGCTGACAAGGAAGCCTGGTGAACCAGTCGGGCGGTAGTGGGTGCGGTTGGAAGAGGAAGAGTGGAGGCCAAGCGATGACTTGGTCGAGAGAGATGAAAACCCTCACTTCGAAGTTGGCGTCGGTTGGTGCATCCTGACTGCCTGGCTGTGGTCCTAAGGACTGTGAACACGCTTGGTTGGACACACTTGTTGATATGGCTTGGGGCCGGCCCCAATGGCGTTTGTGTAGGGAGTTCCTTTATCCATCCCCCTCCTGCTTAGCATCCTTTCCAATCACGATCTCACTCGTTAGGCATAATATGACTTTTTACGGCGCGAGAGCCAGCTGTTAGCTCTCTGAAACGATGTTCATCCGTTACTGAGGACTCAGCCGGCGTGCCACTGTTTGTTTTCCTTTTCTTGTCTTTTGTATTGCGGCACTAGCTGAGATGTTTTCCACCTGCAGCTAACGTGTGTAATGATGATGATGATGAGTCGGGCTCAAGAAACGGAGGAGACAGGAGCAGTAGGCAATTACCGCAAGCTCTTCCAGCTAATCCGCACCACTGGTCCCAGAAAACCAGGCATCAGTGAGGCAATCAGGGACAGCGCGGGTGCGCTGATACACAATAAGGAGCGCCGTATGGCTCGTTGGGCGGGACACTTTCAAGATCAGATCAGTTGGCTTCCTGCTTCTGGACCTCTTCTTACTCAGGTGATGCAGGACGAGCCATGTACGGTCAGTTTAGAGCCTCCATCAGAGGCCGAGGTCAGAAACGCGATCACAGCCCTCAATCATTTTCGTGCTGCTGGCCCGGGTTCCCTCCCACCCGCACTATTTAACGATGTAGGTGAGGTCCGCTGCAAAGCACTGACCTCCCGATTCGTACGTATCTGGAAGGAAGTGTCCCGGCTACTTGAAGCGAATCGTTTGTAGTGGCAGTATCCAAGAAGGGCAGTCGCACAGACTGTTCTAACCACAGGGGTATTAGCCTAACGCCAGTTGTGACAAATTATTGGCCTCGATTCTCGTTCGTCGCCTCACTGCGGAACGGGAATCTCGGATTAGGGAAGAGCAGGCCGGTTTCCGCCCAGTACGTGGCTGTATAGACCATATATTCACTTTGCGGCAGGTGCTAGAGCAGCGCCACGCATACCGCAGACCGACAATAGCTGTTTTTCATGGTTTCAAGAGTGCATTCAATCCCGTCGATTGATTGATTGATTTTGTTTGAAATACTTGCGCGGAAAGGTGCTGCCACGAAATACGTGAACATCCTACGTGCTCTATACTCGAACACTACAGGCCGCGTGAGGGTCTACCGTGTCCTATGGAATAGCTTTCCGACCACAAGTTGCGTTCGTCAGGGTTGTCCGATTTTCCCATTTTTGTTCAATTTCGTCGTTGATTTTATCATGGAGTGTTCCCTTGCTGAATCTCACGATGTAAGCGTTGAAGTGCTGCCTGGTAAAAGGTTAGTTGACCTAGATTATGCGGACGATATCATCTTACTTTTCGACGATGTTGCGACGGCACAATCAACCCTGAATAGCCTGTCCAGAGTGGTCCCATTGTTTGGTATGCACTTTGCGCCTTCAAAGTGCAAAGTGTTGCTGCAGGACCACCAGCCACTTGATGACCCCTTGACGCTTGCTGACGAGGAACTCGAGGTAGTTGATCAATTCACTTATCTTGGCAACTGCATCAGCAACGATAGACGCATAGAAACTGACGTCGGCTCACGCGTTACAAAGGCCAAGTTGCATTCTTGAGCCTGCGGCATCTTTGGCGACAGAAAGGAATTTTCCTCCCTCTGAAAGACCGTGTATACAAGGCCACAGTGAGGACCGTTCTGCTCTATGATAGTAAGACCTGGCCCCTTCGGTCTGAAGATCTGAGGCGCCTTCAAGTTTTTGATCATCGTTGTCTGCGAAGCATTGCTGATATCGGATGGCACCAGTGTGTCCGCAACGATGATGTGCTTAGGCGAGTACTAGGTAGTGATAATCATGCTAGCTCCCTAGAACAACGGATAGCACTGTATAAGTTGCGTTGGCTCGAGCACGTGCTACGTATGCCTGGTCACCGCTTACCTAGAAGGGCTTTGTTTAGTCCACCAGGTGTAGGGTGGCGCAAGGCTCGCGGTGGACAGAAGTTGACTTGGCAGCGGGAAATTAAGTCACTGACGACTAAGCTGGGTGCCATTGGTCCGTCTCACCTTCCGGGCTGGAGTCCACGTGCCTCGCCTTGTGCTTGGCTCGTGACTTTAAAAGATATGGCTCGCAACCGCCACCAGTGGTGTGTCTGCTGCCGTCTTCTAATCGGATTGCCTGTGTGTGTTTGGTGGTGAGTTATCTGCGGGGTAATGGTTGATTATGACGCGGAGCAGTGAAAGCCGCAAGGAGGCTATCTCGCCGATGCTGCCTTATCTTTGCACGATAGCCAGCTGTTTGTGACGGTATGTTGTCTACATAAGGTGTAGGCGCTTTGGCCCTGAATGTTTGCTTAGGGCATTAAGGTTTTCAGATAAGTCCCCCTTCTCTCCCTCTTATTCTTTGTTTCATAGCTCATCATGGTTGAATGGCAGCGAAGCGTAAGTTCAAATGGCGGATGTACTGCTGTTGATGATGATGACACCTGGATTCCGACCACGTTCTATTGCCCGCACCCTTTCACTCACTCTTCGCGCTTCTGCGAAGCTTCTATCTTCTGACCTTACTTGTAACTTGAACACAATCTGCACTTCAACCATATCACGACGAACTGGCTCACTAGTTGTCAGTGGTGAATGAGATTCGTGATTAAAACCTCAACTTGGATCGTCGCAAGTGTGCCATGAAGGATGTCTTTGACGCTTACTGTGCACCCGACCTGCCACGTAACTGTGAATAGATCCCTGAAACATCGTCAGAAACGGCTTCCAATGGGCACTGAGTATCAGCGTCTTACAAGGAGTCCTCGGGTTGATCGGTGATGTTTGTGGGTTACAAACGCTCGTAAGATGGGAAAGGCCTGTGCTGTTCGAAACATCTGAGTGTTATTCCAGCTCATCCGGAATGCGTTTTCAATAGGGACATCGGTTAGGGAGACAGTGGCTGAGACAGCTGGTCACTTGATGCTCCCTCAGTGTCGTCCACTAGTACATTTTAAAGATCAGTACAGCAGGCCTGCTGCGATACTGGCTTTTGCTGAATTACCTGAACCGACCTGAGAACTTGATATCACATCCATTTCGTAAGGGATTCTACACGAGTTTGCCGAGTTGACACTAGACAAAGTTCCTGGACCCGACGACCTTCCTCCACTGTTGCTTAACGATATAGTTAGGGTTTTGCTGGCCAAATTTGTTGCCGTATATAAAACTATTACAGACAGTTAAGTGGTGCCTTCACACCGACGATTCGCAGTTACCGTGCCCAGTTTCAAAAATGGTCGACGAATTTTGTGAGAAAGCCATCATGGTGCTAACCATTTTTCTATTAATTCCATACTTTTCACCGGTATCACTCTTTGATGACTTACTCGTTATTTGAGAGTCGCATCTTTAAAAATCATACTAGCCTCCGCCCTGATTTTGACTGTAACGTCCACATGATTATTTTTTTTACTAACGCCGAGGCAAACTTGCAGGTGCCCGATTAGGGTAGTTTTCCTTGGTTTGAAATCCTCCTTTGACTTTGTTGATTGCGCCAACTTGTGGCTGTGACTATTTGTAAAAGGTATGCCAACTAAACTACTTTCCATCCTCTGCGTTAATCGACCCGTAGCCTTAAGGATCACAAGCCTACTTTGTAATCTGGGGGCGCGGGTTCTAGTCTGTCTAGGAACCGTTCAGTCCTCGCAGTATCCTTAGTCCATGTACGACCGGTTTTGGTTGCGCGGCAGCGAAGCGTCGGTACTGCGCACCGGCGTACTAATGCCTTTCCGTACCTTTACTCTAAGCCATGTAAAGGTTTGCGAGAAGCAATCTCCCGAGATCCTCACAACTGAGATTTTTCATGACTGTCCTATATCTGCTTTCCTCTTGATATCTGGGCGAGAAAGCTGATTGCCAACGCTCGCGTGTTTGCCACAAATCGTGCTTGGGAAAGACCCTGCGAGTGTATTGCCAGGGCCCAGCCGAAGTCTGATGAACTCGCACATCAGACAGCAGTCGTGTTGCCAAGGCCTGACCGGAAGCAGATGAAGTCACACGTCAGACATCACGTGCGTCGCAATGCACCAGGTAGGCGGACGAAGACTGGAGTGACCGAGCAAGACAGTGAACTAGACAGACTTAGCGGACAAGCAAGTGTGGAGCGTGGACTTACAGCCAAATCCACCTTGTGATGTTTGGAGGGTTGGTGAGACCGACATATAAAAATAAGCGTTTTCTGTCCTAATACAACTCTGGTCTGCTGAGTCTTCTGTCTTCCTGTCGTGTTTGTCAAGACGTCACACAGAGCAGGCGTAAGGCGCAGATTTACCAGCTGGCATGAATCAACCAGTCGATTGTGGGTACAGCGCTATAGCACCTCTTCAACATTGTGATCGCAATGATGATGCATAACTGTTATTTCAGGTCCTTCCGGAGTGGTAGTTCTGCCAGGTGACCGACTGACGAACCCTGAGTACGCGGGCGACAGCTCTCATTGGGTCTGACGCCGTGGCTAAACAAGCAATATTGGACTACCTAGTGCGTAACGCTCCACCCTTGAGCTTTTTGCTTTCAAGGTTCATAGCGCTGTTGCAAAACGATCGATACGTCACCTTTTTGCATGTAAGCGAAAATAGTCATCAGCAGTACGCCGGTACGCATCCCCGACACTTCACTGCCGCGCGACCAAAAATCGCACGTGGGCTAAGGATAATGCTAGTGTCGCCCGGTCCCTACACAAAGTCGAACCCAGGCCCACAAATTATAAGGCAGGCTTATGATCGTTAAGGCTACGGGCCTATCGGCGACTACTCCCAGGAGAACGACTTCTTGACTTGGAGTATGCAGACAACATTGCTCTCATCTGTGACAGCTCCCAGACGTGCCAAACCGCACTGGACAGATTAGCACTGGCTTTCAGCCGCTTCGGGCTTTGCTTTGCAACATCGAGATGCAAAGTGTTCCTCCAAGATTGTCAGGGATCGCCTCCTGCGCTGACCCTTGGTGGGGATCAGCTAGAAGTCGTTGAAAAATTCAATTACCTAGGAAGAAGGGATAGGAGAGAGCCACACCGAAACCCTCTACCTAGGAAGTTGTATCAGCGTCCGTGGGATTGAAGATAAGATCACGAACCGCATATCAAAAGCTCGGGATGCTTTTGCTAGTCCTCGCAACCTATGGCGGCGGCGCAATATCACTCTCGCTCTGAAGAGCAGAATGTACAATACAGCGGTACATTCGACTACTCTACGGTTGCGAAACCTGACCCCTTACGTCAGCGGACATAAAGAGGCTAATTACATTCGATCACCGGTGCCTTTGCAGTTTCGCTCACATCTGGTGGGAACACCGCGTGAGCAACGAGCGTGTTCGACGCCTTGTTTACGACACAGAAAAAAGATCTGAACCGCTCAGCACCGTCATTTCACGCACCAGGCTCCGATGGCTAGGCCACGTGTTGCGCATGCCAGCCCACCGACTTCCACGACGTGTGTTATTTGCTCACCGGGGGTGTGGATGGAAGAAGAGGAGGAGTGGCCAAGCGATGACTTGGTCCAGAGGAATGAAGGCCCTCACTTCGGAGCTGACCTCGGTTGGAGCGTCACGGCTCCCTGGTTGGGGCACAAAAGACGGTGAACACGTTTGGCTGGATGCACTTGCTGATTTGGCTAGGAGGCTTACCTCAGTGACGTTCCTGCTGTGAGTTTCTTTGTCCCTCCCCACCTCCTTTAGCTTCTCCCTCCACCTACGATCTCACTTCATAGCGTAAAACACAATAATTTTTCTTGTTGCCTAGTAGCCGGCTGGTAGCTTACCGGAACGATGCCTATCCGTTGCTGGTAGCTCAGCTGGCATGCAGCTGTTGTATTTATTTTCCTTTTCCTTTATGTATTACGGTACAGTAGCTGAAGTGTTTCCCACCTCTAGCTGACGTGTATAATGATGATGATGGTGGTGGGCCTATCGGCGAACCGCCAATGGTAGTGGTGGGTCGCTTCAGTTATCTTGGCGTTCACTTCGCTGAGATTACTTCGCGCGTGAGGTAGGCTTGTGTGTCCTTCCAGAGATACAGCCATCTCTGGAGTAGACGGGATAACAGCTTGCCATTAAAAGGTGGAGAATATAACGCTAGGAAAAGGTCGCTGTTACGGTAGGGATCAGAGACCTGGCCAGTTCGCAGTGAAGACATTAGATGCTTGGCGGTGTTTGACAATCCGTCATTGCAGAGTATTCCTCACGTCTGATGGGAACACCGGCTGAACATTATTGAGGTCCATCAGTTTTTTTAGGAAGTAATCTTCTGAAGCCTTAGTCAGGTGTTTGCTGAATCTTAACGGTTTACGATGGCGTGGTCATGCCCACCATTTGCAGTTGACCGACATCCTCCGCATGCGTTATACACCGCGGTTGCACCAAGTTGGGCGGCATCGCGAGGTGGACTGTGGATTACGTGGTATAAGGGCATAAAGCAACTAACTGAGAGACTGGGTCAGGCTGGTGCATGACGTCTTCGTGAGTGAAGGCTCCAAGATTGTTCACATCATTGATTGGATACCCTATCAGACACGGCACAGTGGCGTTCCTGCATTCAGTTTACTGTATCTAGCTTTAAATTTTCACTTTCTCCTGAGTAGTTTAACCCAACTCCTTGGTTCCGTTTTCCTTATATTCGGTTTACATTTTACCTCATTTTCTAACCTTTATTTTTATTCTGGCGGTGTGAGTCATGGCAACTGGATTCACTGCATTTCGATGCCCGACTCATAGTGGTTTACCTGAACTGAATTGATTGCTTGACGGAGAACAGCGTCTTGAGCAGTCACTTTGCGAATGTCGGGAGGGGGCAGCGGTGAGACTACCGGTCTTGTCAGACTTTTAATGACGCACGGTGTGCCCGACAGCGGCATCCACTGTTTCCTCTTCAACTGTGCGTTTGGTGATGAGGCGAGAGCGATTATCAGTTTGGCTGAAATCCTGTGTGATGCATAATTAGATTTTGAAATCTTACCCAAGAAGTACGACGACCCCTCGCCGAAGTCTGCGCTCGGAATGACTTTATTTGAGCCAAAACTCGACAACAGCGAAGTGTGATCAGTCATCGGGGTAAAATCCAGCTACACATTTTGTGAAACCTTTTACTGCGAAACCGGTTTCCAGGACATCCTCCTCGATCTGACTATAGTTCTTCTCTGCGGAGTTTAGCGTGCGTGAAACACGTAACAACCTTCTTAGAGCCATGTGGGAAGCAATGAGAGAGAAGTGCTTCGATTCCTTACTTGAACTCGTCCGCAGCGGCAAAAATCTTCAAGGCTGGATCATTCCGCATCAACAGTAGATCCAACCTCAGCATCGACTTCAGTCGTACGAATATCTCACATGTGGGGAGAGGTCAGAAAACTTCTTTCTGCAGTATTCGATTGAGTGGAGTCATCATCTATGGTAGGAAGACGCTGTACTGCCCGATGAGGCGAAGAAATGACCGTAGCTGAGAAACATCCCCGATGACTGGCATCTTTCGGATGTCTCAGAAATTTTCTGGATCTGGTTACCGGCTGTAGAAATCAAAAACGAAACTGAGGTGCTGAAAACTCCCAGCTGATTCACACCACTGATCACTGGCTTCATATATCACCAAGGCAGTCAATAACAGCACTTGGTGATAAGTCGAAACGCCACTTGCGATGGTTTGCATGCCTCAGCGATCCATTGAGTTATGTTGGGTGGTGCTTTTCTGCACCTTCAAAGCCACTCATACTAGATTGGTCAGTGTCAGCCGGTGGCCGAGTGGTCGGCACGTTTGCTTTCCAACCATAAGGTCACCGGTTCGAATCCGCGTAGGGGTGGGCGTCCTCGCGGTATACTCAGCCCGCGCGCGACTGGTGGGGGTCGCGCGGCAGCGAAGCGCCGTTACGGCGTATAAGCTGACACATTTCATTTCATTTTTCATTTAGATTGGTCAGTGGTTAGAGACCAGACAAACTCAGTCTCCTGGCCCTCCAGTTTGGAGGTTAGAGTAAGAGTGGCTTGTATTCCACTGGCAAACCAGCTGCCTTGTGGTCAGGTTTCTGAGCCAAAGGCTTTGTTTGAGAACCCTAATCGTTCTCCTGTCTAGACCTGGGCAGCCTGACAGTATCCTTTCTCAAATATTTCCTGATGCTCTGGCTGACGCAGAGCATAATCAGCAGTGCCCTATCTGATGCATCGAGCAGGGCGGATAGGGGATTTGGTTGCTACTGCTCAAATCTCGTCTTCATATTTCTCCTCTTACGCTTTTTCACCCCTATCCTCCCGTTCCAACTTCACTTTTATCATCCACCTTTTAACCCCCCATTCTTCGCCCTCCCCCCATGATTTGATAGGCATTTATTTTCTAGTTTCAACTCACATGCAAACGCGAAGCGTCATTCCTGCCCTATCGGCAAGCCCAAGTCTAACCAAGCGCTTAAGCCCAGTTAATTGGCTTCTGTTAGGAGCCCCCGATTCTACCGCAGATTGGTGCGCCTCGACTTACATTGTTACAGATCGATCAACAGGCAGCACTTGCCCGAACATTAGAGACCCTCTCGATCGATATCCGCTGCGTATCGGAAACTCGCTTACAAGATTCGAGCTCTGTGCTCACTGCGATCCCCTTCAGGTGCTTATTGCGCAGTGCTTATTGCGCCTATCCGGAGACGATGTAGCTTCGAGTACCGGCCAAGCCGGTGTTGGTATTTTCTTGAATCCCAGGGCTGAAGCTGCTCTGATTGATTGGATCCCAGTCAGTAACCGGATGGCTGCGGTACGACTGGCTGCTCGTTCAAAGCTTCGAAGTCGCTTGTGGCTAATAGGTGTCTGTCATCGCTGCTTATGCCCCCACAAATTGTAGCGATGACTCGATAGAAGACGACTTTATCGTCAACTGAACGAGCTCCTTCGTCACAGAAGAAGCACGGACACTACTGCTGGCTAGGTATCTGAACGCTCAAGTCGGAAAACCGTCCACTGATGTGCTGAATCTGGGCGGCCAACATAGTGTAGGCTCCCATAATGATAACGGTGTGCGGTTCCTTCATTTGTGTGAAGATGCTCGCTTATTTATTGCGAGCACTAACTTCCGACACAGCCCCGTCGGAAGGTAACTTGGCGCCCATCAGCTTCTAACCAGCCGTGGACGTGAATCGATCACACCGCGATCAGTTATCGCTGGACAGGCTGCGTCCAAAATTGTCGCTCGATTTGGAACATATATGTGGACACTGACCATGCACTTGTACGTGCTGATATGCGGGTGCGTTTTGGCGATCGCCCTCGGTGACCCTGTGAGCGCATAGACCCCAGCAAACTAGCGGAACCAGATGTTCTAAATGCCTACCAAAGTACGCTGACTTTCGGGTTGAGCAAGCGCTCACTGGATACGGTAGAATGTCACTGGTCGCATGTTCACCAGACCTTACTAGCAACAGGCAAATCATCATGTGGTACATCCACTAGCCAAAATAAATACAGGGTATTTTCGCAGTCTCTGGAACTTATCGATGCCTGCCGGCACATTCCGGCTGTAAGCGAAGACAACGAGACTTTCAAATAGCTCAGGGCAAAACTACGTAATAGCCTGAAGAGAGATCGCGGATCATGCTGTTTTCATCGTTCGTCAGAGATGGAAATGGCCGCTGCCCTTGGTAACCATCGAGTTGCTCCGTCTGATACGGGAACCGGGCAGCAGGAGACCTGGTGTTAGTGAAATTGTTCGTGATAAAAGTGGACAGCCTATCCACAACTTGTCAAAATGGTAGGGTCATTGGGCTGCGCATTTTGAAAAGCTATTTAATCGGCCGCAATTCTTAGATTCCTCAACGGGCAGTGATCTCCCCCGCTCCGTGGGCTGTCCCTTTGGATCTGCCCTCTCGTTCAGAAGTAGGTGAGTTGCATAAAGCCGCGGAATCAGACGACCTTCATCCACCTTTCTTCAAATTCGGCGACGCTGCTCTTGTCGATGTTTTACACGAATTATTAGTGAAACTATGGGAGCAGGAAATCCTCCCAACCGACTGGAGCCGCTCCGTTGTTGTCCCGTTCTTCAAAGGAGGCTCCCGTTCAGAATGCAGCGACCATAGTGGAATCAGTCTGATCCCCATCGCTTCCAAATGACTTGCCTCCGTAATCCTTTGCAGATTGACTGGCGCTCGTGAAAGCCAGATTCGTGAGGAGCAGGCCGGGTTTCGTCGTGGTCGGGAATGCATCGACCATGTATTCGCATTACGTCAGCTATTGGAGCACCATCACATATATTGGTGGCCCACCGTCGTGTTCCTCGACATCAAAGGTACCTTCAATTCAATGCATCGATATACCCTTTGGAACTGCCTGATAAGTAAAGGTGTGTCCGAGAAGTATTCAAATATTATGCGAGCATTTTACGCGCGTAGCTCAGGCAGAGTGAAGGCTTTCGGCAAGCTGTCGCTGCCCTACAATATCTCCAGCGGTGTAAGACAAGGATGCCCAATGTTACCATTCCTCTTCAACTTCACTATTGATGAAGTCATGGCAATTGCCTTCACAGCACACGACTTATAAGGTGTGGACCAGCTCCCAGGAGAACGAATTCTTGACTTGGAGTATGCAGACGATATTGCCCTAATCTGACAGCTCCCAAACGTGCCATGCGGCACTGAACAGCTTAACACTGGCCCTCACTCGTTTCGGGCTATACTTCGCACCCCTCGAACCGCAAAGCTTTCCTCCAAAATTGGCAGAGATCATCTCCTTCGCTTACCCTTGTTGGGGATCAGCTAGAAGACTTACAAAACTTCGACTACCTAGGTAGTTGTATTAGCGCCGTTAGAATTAGATACTAGGTCGCAGACCGTACAGCAAAAGCACGAGGCGCTTTTGCTAACTTTCGCCACCCATAGCGCCGGCACGACATCACTCACCCTGAAGGCTAGAATGTACAGTGCAGCCGTACGTTCAAACCTACTGTACGATTGTGAAACCTGGCCCATTAGATCAGCAGACATAAGGAGGCTAGTTACGTTCGACCACCGGTGCCTTCGCAGTTTGGCTCATATCTGGTGGGAACACCGTGTGAGCAATGAGCGTGTTTGACGCCTTGTTTATGGCGCAGGAAGAAGAAGCGAACCGCTCAGCACCGTTATTTCACACACCAGGCTCCGATGGCTGTGCTACGTGTTGCGCATGCGAGCACACCGACTCTCGCGACGTACGTTGTTTGCGCGCCGGGATTGTGGATGGAAGGGGAGAGGTAGTCGAATGATGTCTTGGTCTAGAAGAATGAAGACCTTTACTTCGACGTTGGCCTCCGTTGGAGCCTCTCGGCTCCCTGGTTGGGGACCGAAGGACCATGAACGCGTTTGGCTGGATACACTTGTCGACATGGCTAGGAGCCGGCCTTAATGACATTTGTTGTGAGTCTCTTTGTCTCTCTTCCTCCTGAGCGTCCTCTCCAACCACGATCCCAATTACTAGGGATAATATGACTACTTTGCGGCACAATAGTAAGCTGTTAGCTCTCCGGAACGATGTCCCGTTACTGGTACTCAGCCGTTATGCCTCTGTTTCATGGGTTTTTTCTTTTATTTTGTATTGCGGCACAATAGCTGAGGTGTTTTCCCTTTGCGGTTAACGTATACAATGAATGAACGACCTGGGACATTAGGCGGAATACTTTCGTAAACAGTTCATTTGATATATTTTTGGACCCCATGGTGCAGGCTGAACAATAGTCAGTCAAGCTATGGACAACATAGGTGCAAAGGTTTAGAACGCGATCACAACCCTCAATCACTTTCGCGCTGCAGATTCGAGTTGTCTTTCGCCCGCGCTATCTATTGATGTTGGTAATATTCTCTGCGGATCACTTACACACTAATTTAAGCAGATTGCAAAAACAGCTACCCTTCCAACCAATTGCGTTGATTCCATCATTGTATCGGTATATGGGTAGGGCAGCCGTACTGCTTGGCCAAACCCCACGTATATCAATCTGATGCCAGTATGGATGAAGAAAAGGCATACCGGTTTCTGTCCAGGACAAGACTGCGTAGACCATATATTCATCCTATAGTAGGTGTTGGAACGTCACACGTACCACAGACCGACGGTAGCTGTGTTTCTCGACTTCAGCTGTGCGTTAGTCCCACCTGAACGCCCTACAACATATTTACTCAGGTGTTTCCACCAAATATGTGAACACCTACAGTCCCTTCACCCAAACACTAGGGTTGCGTCAGGGTCTACGACGGATCATCAAATGCCTCTCTCAGCGTGTGGCATTCGCCAGAGCTGTCATAAACTCCTATTATTGTTAAACTTCATCCTTGCTTCCACTGTGCGTCATCCCTTTCTGGAATTTCACGATATGTACGCGAAATTCTGCCTTTGGAGACCGGTTAATCTGGGTTAATCAGACAATACCTTCTTGCTGTCTGACGAATGCGAAGAAACGCAGTTAGTCATGAGCTGCCTCTCTAGAGCTGACATGGTCTTCGAAGTGCGAAGTGATGATGCGAGGTCACCAGCCAGTTGATGACCCTTTGACTAAAATTTCATGTGCCTGTTGAAATCCAGAAGAAAACCCTACTACTTTTGAACAGCTTCTGACTAGACATTCGATTAGGCTGATACGGAGCCTTCGTACTGACACCGTAGCTTTTTGGACCAAAAGACCTTAACATGGTACGACGGTTTGCCTACCCCCTTGACCCGTTGAGCTATACTGTGTGGTGCCCCGCCCCTATGGGATTTACTCCTACCACGTTGGTCAGCCAAGCATCAGCATTATGCCAGTACTTAATGCAGACGCTTCGCTGTCGCGCAACCACCACCAGTTGCACGTGGGCTACGGCTACTGCGAGAGTCTGCAGGTCCCCTACGCAGGTTCGAACCCGCGCCCTCGGATTACAATACAGGCTTGCGATCCTTAAATAAATAAATATTTTATTCTTGACAATGCGAGGCACGCCTGCAAAGACTTGATTATGATGATCCAAACACGTGGGATTCGCAATTGCACAAAAATGTCACAGGTTGATCAGTAACATACTAAATAAATAAATAAAATGTATATTCTCGACTAAGCGGGGCACACCTGCACAGGCATGGTCATATTAAGAGTACAAAATGTTCTCAGTTACTGTACACTTGAACAATAGGATTGTCACATAAGTTGATATACGGATGTATATATGTGTTCATGTAGGAGTGTGTAGCTCTATTTATGGGATTTGTAAATGTTTTCCTACACTTTTGCTCGCCATTGCTAAAGGACTGGTTGATATATGTGGACTTGTAGTGGTTGTTCAGATAAGCAAAGGGGTGAGTTTAGTTGGTGGTGAGTCACAACCACCACGTCACATTGTTGGTAAACAGATATTTGTGGCTTTTTATAGGGAGAACGCTTTTCAGGCGAAAACCCACCACGTCCTGGAACATTGCCGCTAAACTATTTACTGGAACGGAGTGAATCCGAACCACCCAACTGACGCTACGAGGTTGTTCAGCTGGCTAGCCGGCACTGGTTGAGGTCAGACAAACTCAATATCCTGGTCCTCCAGGTTAGGGATTTGAAACTTGATGGTGTCCATTTCTGTAGGGGCAAATCTTCGTAATCTCCTTGCTGCCTTGCGGACAGGTTTTTAGCCAAAGAGTTTGGATGAGGGCCCTTATCGTTCTCTTGTCTTGGTCTGGGCTCCCTGACATTGTCTCAGCGAACGTACCGCCATAACTATTTCCTCAAACTATACTCACACTCTGAGTCAGTCGCCGCGCAGTTTTACAACTGGCGCCTTATCTGCTGGACAGATAAGCGAAAATATGCTACTACTGGCATCTTTTCTTCTTACTTCCCTGTCGACTCCCATTGCTACTCTTCTATAATTCCCTGCTTAATTGACAGCAGCCGCAATGCCACTGCGTTTCTACCATTTACAGCGATCTTCTTGCTCCGCCCACTGGACGTCTATCGTTAACAGTTCTTTATAAAGCCAGACTTTCCTGTTTCCGTAGCAGCTTACAACGTTAGCACTAAGATAAAGAAGTCAGCAGGCTTCACTCGCACGCACGTTAAGCACTGTGGGTATTGACGTATGTTGCGTGTCCGAAACCGAGATCATTGACCCTCACGGGGTTGTTGAAGTAACTACGCCCGGTTTGTCTTTTTGCTATTGGTTGCATACATCTGTAAACGCTGGGGTGTGCATCGTTCTCATCTCCAAGGCTTACTCATCGTTGGTTGATTGTATTCTCACGAGAAGCCGTTTGTGTGCAGGCTGTTTGAAGACAACTACTAAGGTTGATTCACGAAGTAATACGAGACGCTGTTGATGGTTTCTGATTATACCTCCACCCACTCCAATTCTAATGCTGCAAAGGACCTCTACCACGAATTGAACACGATGTTTCGCAATGTCACCAGTTCGGATATAGTTGTTGTTGCAGCGATATACTTGCGCAAGTAGATCGTACGGGCTCTTCAAAAGATGGTAATTATAAACTTAACTCTAACTGGATAGACAACGGCGAGTGTCTGTTGCCACTGTGTGCGGATCATCGACTGCTTTTAATAGCGCCGCTTTTAGACAGTGCGTGAGGAAGTGCCCTTTAGGGACACCTGTTACTGGCCAGCAATTGACTCGAGTTGATCACGTCACCACAAGTTACAAGTGGCGTTGTTCCATCCCAGGTTGTCACTCGTTCTACATTCCCACTACTAGTACTTCAAACATTGAAAATGCCAAAAAACCGGCACGTGGAAAAACTAAAAATGTTTTGTTCTACTTCTTGTCAAAATGTTCCTTTCCTCCTGCGGCATAACAGCTGAAGTGTGTTGTTCACCTTCAACTACTATCCCACGATGAGTATGACGCAGTGACGTCCCCTTGTCTGCTAATCATAGCTTTGTTGACTCTGTGTCTAGTTGCTAGACTGTTGCGATTACATACGTTACACTTGCGTCCATTCTGATCATGCTTTAATATACTGCCGTTTTTCCATGAATTTTCCTGGGAGACGTACCAAGCACTCCTCGATTAGCTACTGATTAGTTGTCTCAGTCCCCTATCAGGTAAGCCTACTAAGATGCTTGTCGGCCCTTAGCCTAGAGATAACGACTTTGTTTCATAATCTCGCGGTGCGGGTTCGAAGTCTCGTAGGAATGGGCGTCCTTGCGGTATACTCAGACCTCGATCGAGTGGTGGTGGTCGCGCGGTAGCGAGGCGCTGTTACGGCGTACAGTTGACACTTGGTTGCATTGTGTAACGAACTTTTGCTCTGTCGTCTTAATGAAACGGCTTCAGTGGAATAGGATCTTGGCCGTTATGCACGGCACTATCAAACGTCATCGCAAAGTCACTGTAGATACTCTTGTTGATATGACATTCGTTTTGTGTGTTTCTTTGTCCTTTACTCTCCCGCTTAGTTTCTCCCTCCAGCGACGACCTCATTTACTAGGCATGCTGTAACTTTTCATTTCACAGTAGCCAGCTTTTAGTTCTTCGGAATGATATCCGTCCGTTACCGGTAACCCAGTCAGTGTACCTTGGTTGCATTCTTTTCTCTAATATATTGCGGCACAATAGCTGTTTTCCAACTCTAGCTAACGTGTATGATGATGATGCACCAGTCACTGGATGTGCTAGAGGTCGGAAAACCTGTTGGAATCCAAAACAAAACTTTTTACTAACTCTATGCACTATTTAACCAAACGGACTATTAGTCGCGAACTATGATGGAGCCTCCGTGCTTACAAGGAGCCTGGTCATCTCCATCATCAATACACGTTAGCCGAGAGTGAGAAAAATCTCAGCTGATGTGCCGTAATACGAAAAAATAAGATTATATAAGTTATACTACTAAAAATTAAAGAGTAAGTACTATACTGTTAACTATCATTTTATCCATTTGCTACGTGATCATACTTGGATTGGGAATCCAAAGGATAGAGGGATGGACCAGTAAGGCTTAAGAAGGAAGGGCTTCAGCAGTACGCCGGTACGCAGTACCGACGTTTCGCTGCCGCGCAGCCACCACCGGTCATACGTGGGCTGAGGATATTGCGAATTTCTTCCGGTTTTAAGCAGGCTCGAACCAGCACCCTGGGATTACAAGACAGATTTGTTGCACTTAAGGCTATGGGCCAGCGTGGGCTCAAGAAATGGAGGAGGCTGGAGCAATAGGCACTTATCACAAGCTTTTCTTATTGATCCGCACCACTGGTCCCAGAAAACCAGGTAGCATAAGACGAGCAGAGACAGCTCGTGTGCGCTGATTCACATGAAGAAGTGTCGTATGACTCGTTGGCCGGAGCGTTTTTGAGTGTAGATCAGTTGGCCCTCTGCTCCCGGACCACTTCCTACTCAACTTGTCCTAGCTGAGTCATGGTCAGTTACTTTGTAGGGTCCATCCGAGGCTCAAGTTCGACACACGATTACAGCCCTTAATCGTTTTCGAGCTGCTTGCTCGTATTTCATCACACTCGCGCTATTTAAGAATGAAGGTGAGGCACTGACCTCTCTGTTTTAACATGTCTGGAAGAATGATCATCCCAGCCAACTGGATTGAGTCGATTATATTGGTAATATACAAGAATGGTAGTTACACTGAATGTGCCAATCACAGGGATATTAGCTTAGCACCGGTTGTAACAAAGTTACTTACCTCAGTACTCGTTCGTCTCTCCATTACGGAACGCTGCTCACGGATTAGGGAAGCGTAATAAGGCTTCCGCCCGTGACGGAGCTTTGTGGACCAGATATTCACTCTGCGGCAGATGCTAAAACAGGGCCACGCACACCGTAGACCGACAGTAGCTGTGTTCCTCGACTTCAAAAGTGCGTTCGACTCGGCCGATCGATCCGTTCTGTTCGAGATGCTTGTGCCGAAAGGTGGTTCCACGAAATCTGCGAACATTTTAGACGTAATCTACTCGAACACCACATTCTGCGTCAGGTTATGCGGTGAGTTATCAGATATATTCTCGACAACAAGTGGCGTTCCTCATAGTCACCCACTTTCCCCATTTCTGTTTGACCTCATGGTGGACTCCGTCATGGAGTGTTCTCTTGCGGAATCTCACGATGCAGGCGTTGAGGTACTGTCTAGTGGAAAGCTAGTATGATCTTGAGTATGCAAACAATATTGTCTTGCTGTTTAACGATGTTGGAACGGCCCAGTCAACTCTGGCTAATCTCTCTAGAGGGATCCTCTCATTTAGCTTGCGCTTCGTAATGTGTTGCTGCAGGACCACCAGCGACTCGATAACCCCTTGACCCTTTACAACGAGGAACTCGAAGTAGTTAATCAATTACCTTATCTTGGCAGCTGCATCAATGACAATGGCCACACAACCACCGAAGTCATTCAACGTATTAATCATCAGTACACGTTAGCTGAGGGTGAGAGACAGACCTCAGCTAATATGCCGCAATACAAAGACCAAAAAATTACACTACAAAAATATGATGTTGGATATTATATTATCCACCTGTTAATAAAAATAATATGCCAGCTGTATGCCGTAACGGCGCTTCGCTGCCGCGCGAAAACCATCAGTTGAGCGCGGGCTGAGTATACCGCATTCCACGTATTGCAAAGGCTAAAATTGCCTTCTTGAATCTGTGACGTCAGAAAGGGATTCCTCTCGGTCTGAAAGGGTATGTTTTCAAGGCCACAGTGAGGGCCGTCATGTTTTTTGGTTGTGAGACGGCCCCTTCCATCTGAGGATCTGACGTGCCTTCAGCTACTTACTCATCGTTACATGCGAAGCATTGCTGGCGTCAGATGTCACCAGCATGTCCGCAGTGATAACGTATATGGGCGAATGCTAGGCAGTGATAACCACGCTAGATCATTAACACAGCAGATAGCGCTGAATAAGTTGCGTTGGCTTGTGCACGTACTACGTATGCCCGGTCACCACTTCCCTAGAAGCGCCTTGTTTTGTTTACCAGCTGTAGTGTGGTGCGAGGCAGTGGAAAACGTACTCACTGACTGAGTACCGTCGGACCTTCTCTGCTCCCCGGCTGGAGTTCACTTGACCGGCCTTGTGCTTGGCTTGTGACATTACAGTACATGGGTCGCACGGCACCAGTGGCGTGCCTGCTGTCGTCTCGTAGTCAGACTGCCTGTTAAAAGTGTCTTTGATGCTGAATTATCTGCGGGGTAATGGCTGATTATGACGCGGGGTAGTGTGGGCCACAAGAAACCTATTTCGTTTATGCCGCCTTATCTCCGCACGATAACTGTTTGTAACTGTATGTCGTTAGCAAGTTATAAACATCTTGGACCTTGATATACGCTTAAAGCATTTAGGTTTGACAGTAGGTCTCTCTTCTCGTCCTCTTATTATTTATCGTTTCTTAATTTCTTCAGTTTTATTCGAGATCTAGACATCAATTAATACGGCTTATGTAAGGCTGTTGGTGATGAATTTAAGCACTTCGTTAGAAATTTTTGGTAACCTTTGTCCCTCATATTTTTCGTACTCCCATAAGTACTCCCGTTTAGTATGCGTGTTCAATAGCGTGATATTAGACGAAATCGCCTATATGCTATTGTTGATGAACTTGTGGACCGTCATGGTTCATCTGTGTTGATGTGTGTTTTAGGCGTTATTTATTTTATTGGCTTTTGGTGACGCAGCGCGCTACTTTGTACGGAATTACCTATGTCCAATCTCCTTGCAATTATTCACTCTCCTCTTCAATCTTCAACGCGTCTCCTGGTATCGTGGGAATTAAACTGGCTGTCACAGGAGTTGGTTGTTTTTCCTTCACAAAACAGTATCATTGCAGCTACCTTTCAATTATTCGTAACATACTATATTTTCTTCTTTTTTCCACGTGACATTGTTCAGATTTACCTGCTCTCAAGATAGATCTATTGTTTCCCCTCCGGTTGCACTATTTTCCTTCGATAAATTTCTCTTTATCTATTCGTGTAAATCTGGCACTGTTGCCCTCGCATTAATGGATTCTTGCGAGTCCGTCCTTATTTTTTTCGCACATTGCCACACATTATCGTCGGGCTGTTGCTTCTGCACATCCCAACATCTACTCGGTGGGGTTTGGACTTGCGGACGTCGCGCCGTGTCGGCCCTTAGCCTAGAAGTAACGAGCTTGTTTCGTAATCTTGCGGTGCGGGTACAAATCCTCGTAGGAGTGGGTGTCCTTGCGGCATACTCAGCCCGCGGTCGACTGGTAGTGGTCGCGCGGTAGCGAGGCGTCGTTACGACGTACAGATGGCACATTATTATTATTATTATTATTATTATTATTTTTATTTCGTCGCGCCGTGGCCCTGGGTTCCAAATTTTTCACGTAACCACTGCTTGTGTCATTCAAGATCTTGGGTGCTTATAGATTGCATCAGCCGCATGTTTCGTTTGTCATTTTTCAATCTATTTTGAACTTCAGATTACACCTTGCATAGACTCAACTCATTCTTTCTAATCTTCTTGTCATCCGTGGCTGCAAATTGTTATTTTTCTAATCTTTGCGGATCTAAATTATGTTTTTTATTTTTTTAGGATTTGTTTTTCTCCGATTGTACCGGCAGTATTGTTGGAGACGATTCTTTATCCTACACTTGTCTGTTTTCCTCTTACTGTTTGTTTTATATAATATTATTTTACCTTTCTCCGCGACTCGTTTCATGCTTATTAGGAGGTCCGTTTCGAGTTAAGGGCCTTCATTTCTCATGACCAATTCATCGCTTTGCCACCTCTTCTTCCATCCACACCTTCGACGCTGTGATCATTAGGGCACAAAACCCCGCGAGCAGTGCTATTCCAGCGGTTGAGAATCCAGTGATGTCTTTGGAGTACCACGTGCTTAGATTGCGACATACAGTCTCAGTGATCAGGGCATCGGTGATCAATCACTACATCTGTATTGGTCTACGAGATATAAAGAGGCTTTGGTTCCTTAGAAAATGCAAAACCTCAAAAAAGCAATCTCACAATCAAATCGTAGTTGCATTTATGACGGGCGATATACCTGTCATACACCTCGCACCCAACGGAAGCAGACATTCGACTGTAATTCCGCGGTAAATCTCTGGCTTTCAGGCAAACTGGAAGGCAGTGTTAGCGCGCAGAAGCGACACCGGCCAAGAATCAGCACGACGTGAGTGCGAATTTCGAAGGAGTGTATTGTAGTGCCTTTTTTCGTTAATCCAAATAAACTGTACGACAGATGTCGCGACAACATTGTCTACGAAAATAAAACATATGAAACAATAATAATCACTTATTAACCCCCCCCCCTCCGAAGAGCGTGAACTAGTAAGGAAACGCTTGATCAAACGGTGTAAAGACCATTCAACTAGTTTGAAGTATAGCGAAACCGAACGACCTGAACGTGTGTCTAGCATCCTTCGTCGAACGAGTGCATTGCAGTTCTGATCCATCCTCATCGGTCGGTTATTAACTAGTGTAACCTGGTATGGGTCACAGTATCTGTCTGAATGTCCAACAATAGACTCAAGCAGGTTTAAGACGATTGATGCCTACGTATCCCTTTCAATCCAGTCTTCTCCAAGATGAAATATTTTGGTTTGAATAACAACACCTTGCAGGGGCCTTTATATGGAGGTGCATCGATGGGATTAAACACGAATGAATAAGTATGTAGATTCGGATGAATTCGTTATTCTCGTGCCTTTAATAGAGAAGCAATAGGTCGAAGAGCACGAAAGTGTTTAAGGCGTTCAGCGTAAAACAGGATCCGATTCCCTGGTATCTCAGGAATCCATTATTCTCAATTGTTAGCCTGAGAATTGTGCCAAAGACGAGTTCGGCAGGGCAACATCCAATATTACGAATACCATGAAGAACAGCTGCAATACACCCAGGCCAACGTGTGTCAGATAAACTGCCTTTGATGATGGCTTTTAACTGTCGATGCGAACGTTCGACAAGGCCATTTTCAGCGGGATGATAGGCGGTTGTCCGAATGTGAGTACAACCCAATAAGCAGCTCAAATCACAGAACGACCTGAAGCTAACTTGCGCTTATCTATCGGTGGTAATCGGGGATAGTACGCCGAAAAGAAATCCAAGATCCAGAAAATGCACAGATCACGGTTTCAGTAGGTGTCGCTTAAATGAATCGTATACGGCAAATGAGTGAGACGATCTGTGCACCTCATGGGAGAAGTGAAACCATTCGAGGAAGCAGTTGTCCAACTAAGTACGTGAACATGTCTAAACCGTGCTTCAGATTGTGAGAAAGTTCCGAGGACAATGATCATGTGTCGGTGAACTTTGCTGTTTTGACAGCTGAGATACTGCTTAGCCCATTGCCGGATATCCGCGCGCTTTTCAGGCCACATTACCTTCACGGTGGTTCGGGTGCTTGGATGTGATAGTCCCTGAAAATGGTCGAATATGGTTCGCCTGAATGCCCGGGGAACCTACTGTCTGAGAACATCACAGTAAATTGTTGCATCTGAGTTTAACACTAGCAATTGTAAGCACTTCAAATAAGTATTCGTTAGAATTTGTGCAGCTTCCGGATCGTTCATCTGAGCCACAAACATTTCCTCAGGATTTATGGGTGAAGGCGAAAGATGGTGAGCATGGGCACAGAAGAGTGTATCAGCAACAGCGTTGTTCGCACTGTCCATATGACAAATGTCGGCACAGAATTGTGAGATGTAATCCAAATGCCGTGTTTCTCTTGGGAATAACGACCGGAAGCAGAACGAAAGGCTCAGACCAGAGGCTTGTGGTCCATCAGGATAACAAAACGTCATCCTTCAATGACTTGACGAAATTGTTTGACAGCTAATTAGCTTTCAAGAATTTCTTGACCGAATGTACTTTATTTGGTCTATGCTGATTGTAGCTTCCTAGAATAAAAAAGCAATGGCTGGATCTCACTACCGATCAGTTGATGTAAAACAGCACCGACAACGGATTGTGAGGCGTCGGTTTTAAGAATGAGTAAGACATTTTTATTCATTTTCAACTAGCTCAGGAAAGTTACTTAGCTTAGTTTCTGCTTGATGGCAAGAAACGTTGTTTCGGATTTCGGGGTAAGCGTAAACTTTTTCGGGTTAGCTATGAAAATTACTCTGTAGCTGGAAAATGGCAGCATACTAGTGAGTGAACCTTCTACAGTTATTGATCATGCCGAGCAAACGGCGTATGTTTTTAATAGATTGAGGCGGTGGGTATTTCATGGACTGGCCCCTTCGCTGTCGATTCTGCTGCCAAGAAAATCGATACATGATTGATCAAACACACATTTATCGGGATTTCTCGTTATTCTCTGATGGTCGAAACGCTCAAAAACTTGTCGAAGGTGCTCCATGTGCTCTTTTGTCGTTGCACTGGCTATTATGACTTCGATATAGACAAAAGTGAAATCTAGGCTACGAAGGACCTGACCAATGAAACGTTGAAATTACTGTGTGGCATCGCGGAGGTCGAAAAGTATGCAGATGAACTCGCATAAACCGAAGGATATGATAACGGCGGTTTTGGCAACCTCTTCAGGTGCCATTGTGATTTCATGATAAGCTCGAAGATCGATCTTAGAAAACACGGACTATTCGGCTACTCCCAATAAAAAGTGATCAACATGCAGAATAAAGTACCGATCAGGGATGTTGATGCTCTTCAGAGCCGATAATCCCCGCATAGTACCAGATGAAAGCGAGATGCCTACTGGCCGATGGAGGGGCGGATGATGCCGGGGTTAGGTATATGCTCGAGTTTTCGTTTGGCAGTTTACAGTTTGTCACGTGAGAAGCGCCTCGAGTTGGCAGACACAGATGGACTTGTAGTGACGTTATGGTGACGAACCTCCTGTCTAAACTCCGTCGTATCTGTATTCGTTCGGAGTAAAGATCGAAATTGCTGCATGGAATGAGTACACCAAGTCCGACAGAATTAACTGTAGTAAACTAACGAGAGACAGTTAGTGAAGTGCTGTCATCCCATAGCTTCCTAAAACGTAGATCAACCACAAGGCCAAGTTTGCTGAGGAATGCAATGCCAAGTATATACGTCTGGATATCCGCGATGATAAAGAAGTAGGGAAATTTTCATCGTAAGCTAAGGCTTAGTTTAAGGCGCTTCTGGCTTTTAGTCAATATTTTTGTCTATTTAGCCCTATTTATCGTGAGTCCGGCTGGTTGCAGAGCGCGTTTTTCCAAAGGTCTGGGTATAACGTTTATTTTGGTTACTGTATAGACCAAAAAATGAGGCTTAGTCATAGAGTCGAACACGTACAGAGGGAGATTGATGACTTGGCCAGCGACAGCCGTCACCTCTACTGACTAGCTTTGTCGCCTGACGGTTCGATATAGAAAATGCTTCCGTTATTTACAACCCGGACGGCAGTTACGTGCTGCTTCACCAAAGCGACGATGGAAATAGCAATATGACCGCTAATGTCGTGAGCATGATCTGCTGCGATGCGGAGTTCGTGCGGAGCTTCTTCAGTTGCTAGAGCATTCACGTCTACTAGCAGACACGCTGAGTTCTAAACTGAAAAATCTGTTGATGGAATCAAGTGCGGTGCTGGAAGATGGGTTGTGAGATTCGGCTACATTTTAAAGAATCACTTATACACCGTGTCAGCAGCTTCTGCGAAGTTTTCCATTGTTAGATCGTTACCAAAAATTGAAAAAATATCAGTAATGTTGGCCGGAAGCCACTTAGTCCAAAGTTGGCGCAGTATGGAGCCGTCAAGTTTCGACGAACCAAGAAGAGGACTCATGTGTTGCAACATCTGAGATGGGATGCGGACACCAAGCTTGTTTCAAACGTACTTCACCAGATACTGTGGCGCGCTTTAAAAACACTGCCTTAAGACTATCATTTAGTGCCTATGGAGGCATGCATTCAGAAATGTTGACGACTCCAGAGGCAATCGAGACAGGTAATTGCGAAGTGCCATAGGAAAATATGGTTGACTGTGAGATCTTGTTGCGACACTGAAAGTATCTTCCACTTCGAAAAACCGTATACATGGCTTAGAAACATTAAAAGTGGGAAGCGAAAATTTGAGGGATTGTCAGAAAAGTTGCCTGATAACACACGACGGGGAAAAATGGGTTTTCGAAAATAGAGGGGCCTACGAGACATGGAAAGGCCTCAGTTCCTCAATAATTGCAAGAACGTCATGTAAAATCAAGTCACAGTCAAATCACAGTTAAGTTGTAGTTACGAAGGACGATATGCCTGTCATACACCTCGCACCCAACGGAAACACACATTCGACTGTTATTCCGCGGTAAGTCTCTGGCTTTCAGGCAAACTGGAAGGCAGTGTAAGCACGCAGAAGCAGCACCAGCCGAGAATCAGCACGACGTGAGCGCGGATTTCGAAGGAGTATCTTTTCGTTTTTTTTGGTTAATGCAAACAAAATGTAGAAAGGATGTCGGGAAAACACGAAGCATTGTTAACCACTGCACATCTTATGTCTAAGTTTCGACTCTAGCTGTTCGTACCTGTTGGGGCGAATAAGGTCGAAAGTGCTGTAGTACAATATTTGTAGCAAGCGGCTCCGAAATAAAATAAAATGAATGAATAAATGTGTATTCCTCGGCGGATACAATCCCAGTGATCGAGTTCGCCGAGGTTTGCTCCGAAGTAAATCGGGATCCCTATACATTTTACGTTTTGCAATTCAAGCACATGGCGGTTACCTAGAAACTCACTACCATTCTATCAGTCATTTTTGTTTTCTCGCCACGGTACTGCATTCATCTGCTCTTTTATAACGCGCATTCATATTCTCTATGACTTCAGATTGGATACCACTTTTATCTATCGGCAACTTATCGATACAGCAGTCTTAGCTGCTATACTCTGTGCATCTAACTCTCTTTACAGCGTCTTTTAATATTGGCTGATCCCTACGTCCTCATGTCATACCTGGTGGTTAAACTTGAACGACTTATTAAACCTCCACCTTCGTTTATGCCTTCGCATTTAGTTTGCTCGGTTTACTAAAAAGTGATCTGTCCGCTTTAGCTATTACGATCAATTTTTTCACATATGTACGCTTGCGAAGGTGGACATCGTGCCTTCCATTTTAGTTTAACTTCATTACCACCTCTTCAGGTCATGGTCGCAGAGGCGCTAGACATCAAGCGCGAGACGTACTTGGCACTCCTTATGGACAGAGAATCCGGATGCCCCATTTTAGTTGCCTGTAAACAAGGCGGAGTAGAAATCGAGCAGCTGGCTCACGACTGTCCTGAAGCTATTCTGCGTGAGCCTGTGGATGTGGCGGTCGGTGTGACACGTGCGTTACTGTTCCCTACTTAGTGTATTCGGTATATTTTGTTGCGTTCGTTTCTTCCCTCATCTTCTTTCTCCATTGTTACGTCTTTAGAATCCCTTGTTGTCAAGCCTACGACACTAAACGCTAGCATGAAATTATCTTTCCAAACTTAAATAACACCATTGCATTAGGTGCTCGGCCTACGTTTGCTCATTCCCCGTTTCCTACCAGCCTCCTATTACATAAATATTGTTTTCACTCTGGTATACCACGAGACATTGTGAACTGTCATCTGCCATATTTTGCTCTCGACTACTTTGTACTGACGAAAACCACCTGCCGGACGAGTATTATATAATGCTTCAGCACTGTTGGCAACATGTTTCCCAATTTGTCGCTCACTGTGCTTGCTATCTAGCACAGGACATTTTTGCACCTTGAAGACTCCTGGACGGGCTACGCCACACGGCCAATAGCCCAGCCTACTTACGTCTTGACTTGTTCCAATGGGGTAACACACTAGTGGAAGCCTTTATTATTCTGCGACTGCGCCACACTCGTCTCAGACGTTTCTCTTGGGTACGTAAGATCGCTTCACTTTGTGCCAGAACACAATGTGGATTTATTCTACACAAATGGCAAGCACACATACACATATTTCAGCTAATTCAGTCGGACCAAGATGCCAAGAGTGAAGGCGCTTAGTTATTATAGCTGTATGATTCCTTGGAGTTCCGACGCATTTAACGTTGGTTAATGGTGTATGATGCTTATATTCCACGATAAAACTACTGTGTTGTTCGTTTGAAACACTCCATCGTTCCCGTTGACCTTTGAACTCACTCAACTGAATGCTGACTGACTGTTCATTTCCATATGATCACATATGTTGATAGTAGTCATATCAGAAAGTTAACACAAGAGTGCCGCACGATGTAATTCCGGAAAATTCTCTCTGCACATTTTCAAGCGCGTACTACAGACGTGTGCATTTATATCATCATGAAGTGAGCATAGTTACAATGACAAATTGACCAAAATGAACACACATACATACATGTCATCTTGCCATCTTCCCGACCCGCTACCACGGCAGAGTCAGGGTCACAAATGCGCCTTACTGCACACAGAGTTGGGCCAAGTTGTTTGCTGGCCACGGCCTCAGCATATCGTAAAGTTAGGGGATCATTGAGTCATAGACAACACGAAAGGCATTCACGGAGTCTGCACAGTGGTTATCAGCTAGCAGATGGCGGGCGATTTATGACGCTGGTTGTTTGTACGAAACATCCTTTCGGTTCATTTGCTGCGCATATCGAATGGCAGATCCGGTCATCTACAAAACGTGTTTACTAACTCACGCCGGTATGTGCTCCGCAACCCTCATTCTCTTTTGTCGTTCTGTTATGCCCGCAAATACATGTAAAAGGTATAGGATGTGTGAACTGTTAGACAGTGACAGCTGGGGTTAACCGATGGAGTACCGATACGTTTCGTTGTGTTGATTAGAACTGGTTCTGCCGCAGGGTGTATGCGCGCCACTGGAAGTTTCAACCGGCGCCGAAATACCTGACATACGCCGTCCCTTTTGAATGGCATTTGCAGAGTTACTTTCGGTTTCGGTACTTTGGGCACACTTTCTTCCGCTTTCTCAGCGCTAAACAGCGATGAAGGACGGTGGGTACCCATTGTCTACGAGCGTGTTGGTAATTAGCCACACCTCTTGTTTCACTGTGTCAGCAGTGTATATTTTTCTGGCCTTGTTAAACAAAGTCTTCACAGGGCCTTGTTTGTCCCGCTTAGGGACAAAGCCATAGATTTTCATATGCTGTCCCTTCCACCTTTATATATATATATATATATATATATATATATATATATATATATATATATATATATATATATATATATATATATAAATTGCATTCTTGATGCTTCTTCACCGCAGTTGGGCTAAACCAACTTACACTTAAACTAGGTCTTTTAAAGCTGTCTAAATTTCATTCCGCTTTATTTGGTTTGTTCTGCCTACCTGAATAATCTTCTATTAACTGGCCACGTTGCTTACACTAATTGCGCTTATCTTCGGTAATTTTGTTGCGTTTGTAGCATTTTAAGTAACTTGTGGACGTTTCTTACTTATCACGGATTTGTTGCTAACCAACTTACTTCATATGGTAATTTAGCGAAGAGTTATGCCACCGTATCTGTATGCATTATTGGATTTATTTAATTTCAGCTTGTCGTTTAAAGTGAATGGCTGTTGTTTGATATCCCTGGTATGGTTGCGCTTGATGTGTATGTTGACAAGGTGCCTACCTGTCTATTACCCACTACATCGTTCATACTGGCTCCAGGAGACAGTTGGTCGTTGCTGGAGGGGACGGGGTGCACGGTTCTTGTGGCCGTGCTAGGCTCAAAGAGCGGTTCCATGCATTCAGTGTGGAGCGGACTACGGTCCAGCCACCACCTTGTGTGCGGTTGATTCCCCAAATACAGCGTGCTTGTGTTTGCCTGTGAAGGAGTGTGGGCTGACTCCGTTGATGAAACGTGGTTCCCATCCGCATGCCTCCCGGTCTTATTCCTTCGGGTTTACACTGGATATGGGGTATGTGGTTGGAGCTGTGGGTGGTGCAGCGCAAGCCATCCATGGTCCCTCTGTAGGCGCAGGCGTCCTGTGGCTTGCCACAGTGACAGGCAAATCCGAAACCGGATGCCGCCAACCATATATATATATATATATATATATATATATATATATATATATTCAGCGTAGTAAAGAAGCTACGCAAGCTTGGAATGCGTGGACCACACAAGTGAAATAATTTTCGACCAGTGCAAAATTCCAGGTCAGTTTGATCTGCGCGATTTAAATTGAACTTATTTAGCTGAGTGCTCATTGAATCGCTCCCCATTTTATTCATCTACTGCCTGTTCTGTTGCTCTGTTTTGCACCATGTCGGTGAGAAAAGCAGGCACAGTGAGCGCCAGCTTTTCGAGAGTTCGCTTCTTCGGACAGCGGCACCCTGTCACATACAAACCGGTCATTACAGTTTTACCACAAATTATTATAACACATCTTGTTTGCTTTCCGAGGTTGTGAGAACACGGTTGTGGACGACCACAGGCTTGTTGGGTTCTCTCGATCCCCCCGGCACGGTGTGATTAGACTCCTTTGCTGAACCCTAGTTAGCCACAAACCATCGCGAGGAACCCGGGTTGTATTCAGTCCGCTGAGCCCAACTTTTTCCTTCGTGGACCAGTAGTGGAGCGGATTTCCGTCCAGTCCGGTCGCGCCGCGCAGCTGAGATCCGTGCACCGAGTTCGACTGGATCCGGCTTCCCTAGCTCGCCGACAAATTGGTGACAATTATCATACTACTTATAGTTCAAGCTTTTTAAGTTTCTAGATGAATTAACTAGGAGTCAAATTTGAGCGAGCGAAAATAACAATGCCATTAAATCCTATGGGGCGTTTCACCACTCATGTGGCCGAGTTCTGAAAAGCTCACCCAGTGGGACAACAAGCGTCAGCCGTACTTGGTCTTTCGGTGAGACAATTCATGCTCTCATTGGCTGGCCACCTCTACGTCTCACCCATTTCATCATCACAGGGTGAAAAGCAACAGGCCCTAAAGCAGCTGATTTTCAGACTTGTTGAGCACTTGGTCTAACCGTTGTTAAGGCTACCCGACCATAGCAACAAGAGAAAGCTGGCTTCCAGCCAGCAGCCTGAGGCAGATTGTCCCCCCTTCCCCATCTGAAGCTGATGGGCTAGTCAATGTGATCGTTTTACCTTAAAAACCGCCGAATAGGATAGCTCTTTACTAAGTGCACTACTTGAACGACCAATAAGCGGGTTTTCGGGTGTATACTAGTTACTAGAATCCAGGATTTTTTAATTGGATTATTCTCTTATGAACCATTTATTTGGACTCTATATTTTTTGCTCCGTAGAAGTTTTGCCAATTGCATATGTCTTCTGATTTGGGACGTGGTCCGACCCTACCCGAGCGGAAATATAACACCTTTGCAACCTCGAGCGATAAACTTACGTAATACTTACTTGGTGCTCTCACCAGAACTGACCAATGCTTACTGGTATCAGTGGTCAAACAGGACAATCTCCCAATGTGCTTGATGCTTGGCGGACAGGTCTCTACCCCCCTTCAGTAACCGCGCAACATCGTGCGGTTCTTTTACAAACACGTCAGTATCCGTCTATCTTCACAATTGATGAATATTATGAAATACCCGGAACACTGTAGATTTGAGGCGTACGTTATAACTGCTTTCACGAGAGATTACATAGAGTATTGCCTGCTTCTCATTCATTCACACACTAGGGTGCCGCGTTTTGGACGTGTCTGTGGTAAGAAACGAGGCGAAGTGTACGACCAATGGTACACCTAGCCCCAGCATCGAAGGAAGGTGGCCTGTTACGACTTTTTTTAAAAATTCGTTCAGATTAATTCAAGCAGCAGCTGCTGCATATTAAGAAAAGCGCTAGACGGTATCCCACTCGGTCAAGATTCATCTACGGCGTTCGTTTCTCTTGTATCTAGTGTTACCCAGCTCGGAAATCAGCGACGCTTGACGCCAGGTCATGTAGGTCGACGGAAATGTTCTACTTTCCTGTGCCACTAATTTTGACAGCGCATTTTATGCTTGGCTGCTATGTCAGTTATCCTATTGCAGGTTTATGGAATTGACCCTAAGAACTGCAGCTTCTCTCTGTAGGCTGCCAATCATGTATACCTTTGCCATGGTTACTAACCTCTAGAAGGATGAACCACGCTGTCACAGCAGGTAAATGTCCGAAAGGATAAGGGATCTATGTTGTAATCTGATGGTCACCGGTTCGAATCTCCGTGGGCGACCAGATGATATCGCAGTACCCCTAACTCACTCTCGGATGATGGCGGTAGTGTGGCAGCGAAGTGTCTGTGCAACGCACCGGGGGTACGGGTGATGCCTTCTTACTTAGCCATGATGGCCGTCGTCGTCGTACATAATAACTTCCCGTTGGGTTCCAGCTCCGATGAGTCTCAGTTAGGGTGGATGATCGTCCAACCCCTTTCTGAATGTCGGAATGGCTCAAACGCTTGGTTTGTACTAAGCATGTCACCTGTTCGAGCCAACTTAGAGATGCGGGCGACGTCACAGTGATAATAATCTACATGCTATCACTAGTAGTTTCACGGTAGTGAACCAGCAGTAAGGGACTCCGGCGTGGTTCTGTTGATTTACCTATATTTCACATCTGTGTTTCATAGTCTGACCTCTAGGAGTCCGCGCGATACACCAACCTCTCTTTCTACTGTGCTGTTGGGACTAGTGAAAAGCGACAGATTCCAAAAGAAAAGTGATGTTAGGAGTACGCCGGCATGCAGTACCGACGTTTCGCTGCTGCACAGCCACCAGCAGTCGCGCTTGGACTACAGATACTGTGAGAGTCGCCCGATCCCCTACGCAGACTCTAACATGCAATTTCGCATTACAAGGTATGCTTATACTCCTTTAGGGTACGAACCAGCAACGAACATTTTAGCTACTACCGGATATGCACACGTCACGCGTTTTGCGCCCAACTTCAGTGAGTTGCATGGACGACGGAGGCTGTTGGGCTGAGCGTGGACGCGCGCGCTTTCTCCTGTTGCGACAGCTTGATTGCTCTCACTACCCATATATCACCTCTCGCTCGTTTCATCATGGTAACTGCTATATGGGTGCTAGTGGCGCGAGCCTCAGACACATCACAAAATTTTAATTCCTTTACTCTATGGATTTATCCGTGTTGTTTACATTCATTTTGCTTGTTTATTGTGTTCTGTGCCTTCATTACCTGCCTCTGTGACAAACACGCCACAGTGTTTACGTGAGTTCTATCTGTATGGGGCACAAGGAATCAGTTTAACTATAAGTATACAAACGTAGACAGGATACTTACCGACTGTGCTGAGATACAGTCCAATAAGTTTTCTTGTCGGTTTATACCACGGGATCACACAAGCTAGATACTTATTCAGTTTATTCGGGTAGGTTCCCAAACGCGTTTTCAGTGAACAATCAGTTATATTTTTTGGAAAGACGGTAAGACTAAGATTATGGATTCGAATTCGGCAGGCTTTGGCGGGTGAGCGCCACTGAAGAATCCCAGTAGGATGAACCTTCCCGGTATATCTGATGGATGTCTTTTAGTCTAGTTGCGACGAATATTCTCAAAACACAACAAATCCCCCTACTCATTAATCGCCTGAGCAGCTTACGCGCCACCTCGATTGGTGGCGGCTTGCCGAAGAATTCGTAGCTTTGGGAGTTAGCCCTGTCCTCTACACGTTCCTAACATGCTTAACAGTGGAGGATGAATGACGCTATATCGCAGTTAGAAATCTGTTATGCCATTCTGCTGTCGTTGCCCATGGCTCAGTGGCATTCCTCGCTGACTGGAAAATGTAACGTCGTAGTTTCGAATCCAATAGAATCCGGTAAGTGCACGCTACTAACGAGACCAAATAGGACGAAACGACCGCATAGCGCTTTCCTGGATGTGTGGTGACTGTCTGGCTGAGTCCAGCTTCGACGAATATTCTCTAAATTTAGATATAACCTCTGCGGGACCGTTTGCTTGGAAACCTACTTCCATGCAGGACAGCTTCTAGAAGTGTTTCGGATACACTCTTACGCTCCACCTGACGGTGTGCTCATGTGGCTTAAAAGCAATTAAACCAACACTGCATTTACTCATATTTAGGGTCATTGTTATACCCATACAGAAGGAGCACTCAAGCCATATAATCCATTTCATTCTTCAACTCTTTCGAGTGGCGCATTTGTAATATTTGTTAGTGAGTCTACGCTAGTACATCTTGCGTAAATACACTGTGATTGGTTTGCAGGGTTCAGTCCATCACATCAGAAAATGCGCCCAGTCGTGGCCGACAATGTAGAACAAGAAAAATATCAGATTCAAATGAAACGACAGTAAGATACATGACATTTCTCTTCAATAACAGACAGTCCGATGGTTTATTTGGTTTGACTTCTAAAGAGAGATCGATGAAAACGAATAACCGTTCGTAGTGTTTATAAACAAGATGTTTCTCAGTAGAATGTTCACATAGATCCATCACTGGCGTGCGATCGAGAAGCTGAGGAGTTGGTGTCACAAGTTGTTTCACAGAGCACCTAGAATTGCTAGATATAAAATAAAATAAATATTTTACTCTCGAATTCATCGAGACACATCAACTCAGGCGTTCGAAATGATTTGGAATATTGGTAGCTCGGGAGGCTTGCTCAGTTGTTGTGGAGTTCTCCGAGCTGGGCAACTTGATTGCAAACGTTTCGCCACCATTCGAGGTGGCATCTTCAGTGCGGGATTGATAGCAGTTAAGTAGCAGTAGCTGGTAGAAAGCAAACCCAATAATGGATACTGTCAGCAACCACTCCGTTCCTTATATAGGCATACGGGGCTATTAATTTTGCCTCGTTCTCATTGGTGAATCATTGTGTTCAGCGGTCGTGCTCGAGTCATTGTCATTGGCTGCGGAAATGTTGTTGCGACGTGGTTGGGATTATCGCACTCGGATTGGTGCAACGGGTGTGGGTGAGCAGTCTGGGCTCACATTGACCATGCTGTTCATTATCTGTGTGTTGGATTAGGTTCTTTCGAACAACGGTTGTTGATCCTCTTGAGCTCTCTCTGTCTCAGCGGTTGGTATATTGGATCGATGTCGATATGCATGTTGATTGAGTTCGTGGTTGAGAACCAGGCTTCGAGAAACTCCCTCCCTTTTTGTGTTTCTCCTTCGGTCAAGATCTCTACTTTGTTCCAGTCGAAGCTGTGTCCCTCTTCATCCACGTGTGCTGAAACCAATGAGGTTGCGTAATGTTTCTTGCACGCTCTTTGGTGTTCATGTATCCTTGTGGACAGCTTCCTTCCTGTTTGTCCCACATAGTGCTTTTCACAGTTTACGCAGTTTATTCTATATACGACATTCCGTCGTTCTAGTGTCTCTCGCTTTCCTTTTGGTTTTGACAATGTTTTCCTCAGAGTGGCGGTTGGCTTGTGGGATACCATGATATGATGTTGTTTGAACAATCTGGCAGTCATTTCAGATACGTTCCTTATGTACGGCAGAACTATACGTTTCGTCATAGCTGACGTAGGTTCGGTTTTTGAGGGCTTGCGGTTTAAGCATCTTCGGAGGAAACTGCGTGGGTATCCGTTGCGTTCAAATGACTTGAATAAGTGCTTTTCTTCTGCTCGTTTCGCTTCTGTCGTACTGCAGTGAGTTGCTATTCTATGGAACAGTGTCTGCACACAGCTTATTTTGTGACATCTTGGGTGGTTGCTGTTGAAATTCAAAATCTGATCGGTGTGCGTGCTTTTTCTGTAAACTGATGTTTGCAATTCGCCGTCCATTGTTCTGGCTACTAACACATCCAAGAAAGGAAGTTTGTTTTCTTTCTCTGATTCCATGGTAAACTGTATGCCGTCCATAGCGTTGTTAAGCAGTTGTTGTGCAACCGATACTTGACTACGTTTGAGTATCACAAACGTATCATCGACGTAGCGAACCCAAAGTTTCGGATTAATCATTGGTAGTAGATCCTCTTCCAATTTTTGCATGACAATCTCTGCGATGAGTCCGGATACAGGTGATCCCATCGGTGCACCTTTCACTTGTTTATACATTTTTCCGTTGAACGCAAAGTAAGTTGAGAGACATAAGTTGAGAAGTTCGCATACGCTTCTGGTCGTCATGTTCCCAATCTTCCCTCCGCTGTTGTCCAGACGTTCTGCGATAACTTCTTTGGCCAGCTGTAAGTTGACGGAAGTGAATAGGGCGGTTACATCGAAGGACACCATGGTTTCATCATGTTCTACTCGTAGGTCTTTTAGCTTCGTCAAGAATTGTTACTTGTTGTTGTTGGTGACGCTAGACGGTCACTATTTCTGGAATTGCAGTGGATCATGACACCCTAGCAATGGACGCCTTTCAACAAAATTACCAATAAAATCCTGTTGCTTACGAGTAATGTAAAATAAATAACCTTAGTTTCAAAATGCTATGGATATAGCGTCTAGTGAGTCATCACCTCGTAGGCTAGCCACTGTCAGTGACAGTGGAAGATAGGTGGTGCTATATCCCATTTAGTTTGCAAATTATGTAGCCCAGCCAACGTCTCCCATAGCTCAGTGGCTTAAGCTGCTGGCTAGTTTGCATTTGTCTCTAGCGGTCATGGGTTAAATCCCCATTAGGGGACCGAGGGAGTGCGCGCTACTGACTAGCCCCAATAGGCGAAACGCGTCTGGTACTTATCCGAACTAGGCTGTGCTATGTAGCTTGTGAACTATCGGGATGAAAAATCTCAACAAAATAACTTGTAGTTTGCAGATAACGGTTATCGGCTCTTTTAAATTTATCGTTTTGAAAAGAATCCCAGCGCTCCTACGAGCTTGAACTGCTGCACTATGTCCCATGTGCTCAATGAGATTCAGTGTTTGGATGGTATGGCACTTAGACAGTGATTCATATTCCTTTATCGACACAGAATGACAACTTCCACCTTGAACACCACAAATCAAGTGAATGTATATCATGCTCGTTTGCAATGAGTATCATACCGACACTAGTAGGCTTAGAAGTGCAACTAGTCGTAATGTCATCACCAAATAGAAGAGAGACAATGGTGCCGTTCATATATAAATAGGAATAATTATGCTATCCTGCAACTCGTGGCTGGTTTACATGCGCTTGTGCTTTGCTTTCAACCTGGACCATCTGGAGAGACTGAAAGTGTGCCTGGTTGGATGGTTGCTATTTGTTTTATACACAGAGCTTGAGTTGTAATGAGGAACTACCACGGCGTTCGTCTATTGTGCAAGCGCAATACCATTTTTTATAGCTGAAAAATGGCTCAAAGGTAATATGCGAATATCGGAATCTTCAAGTTTAATCCGGATTGGCGGTAGATTCTTAGGCCCGACATACCAAACTCAGATGATATGGGCTAAGGCATTCCGGTTAGTTTAGATACTGCATCGGAGGCTGAGGTCCTAAATCTGGTCAGATACTTCAATCGTTTTCAGGCTGCTGGCCCAGATTCCCTCGCATCGGTAGTTTAATGATGGTGGTAAAGTCCTCTGCGAAGCACTCACCTCACTGTTCAAACCGACCTTGTAGGAAAAAGCCGTCCCAGCTAACTAGTGGGAATCGGTTATGTAATACACGAGTAGGACAGTCGCACCGATTTTGTTAAGCACAGAGGTATTAGCCTGACACCATTGGTGACAAACTGTCCTCAATTCTCGTTCCTCGCCTCACCGCACAGCGAGAATCCCGAATTCAGCAAGAGCAGGCAGGTTTCGTCCAGGACGGCGGGACTGTAGAGACTCTGTGCTAGAGCAGCGCTACACAAACCGCAAAGCGGCAATCGTTGTGTTCCTGAACTTCAAGAAAGCGTTCGACTCAGTCGATGTGTGCATTTTGTTCGAAATACTTGCGCGCATGATATTCCCCATGAAACATGGGGACATTTTACATGTCCCTTACTCGAACTCACAGGCCGGCTCAAGGTTCACGGTGAGTTCTCAAACCTCGACAACAAGTGGCGTTTGACAGGGTTGCGCAGTTTCCCATTCTTGTTCAACTTCGTCGTTGACTCCACGACGAACTGTTCCCTCTTAGAGTCCCAAGGTTCACGCGTTGTCGTGCTATCTGGTGGAAAACCAGTTTATCTTGCTTACGCGGACGATAGTGTCTTACTGTTTAACGACGTTGCTGTGGCCCAATCATCCCTAAATAACCTCAATTGAGTTGTTACATCATTTGGTATGCGCTCCGCACCTTCAAAGTGCAGGACCTATTAGACACTTAATGAACCCTTGATGGCGAGGAACTCGAAGTAGTTAATCATTTCACTTGACATGTGTACCAGTAACGACAGGCTCATAACCACTGAAATCAGTTCAGTATTGCAATAGCTAGAACTGTCTTCTTGAATCTGCGACATCTGTGGCTTCAGAAGGTGGTTTCCCTGGGTTTGGTGGGCCATGTTCACAAATCCACAGCGAAGGCCGTTTTAGTCTACAGGAGTGAGACTTGGACCCTACATCTGGGGATTTGGGGCGCCATCAAGTTTTTGAACATCAGTTTCCTCGAATCATCGCTGATTGCGGATGGCACCAGTGTGTCCGCCACCATGATGTACGTACGCGAGTACTATGCAGCGATAATCAGGCTAGTTCCTTAGAGCAACAGATAACAGGAGAAGTTGAGTTGGCTTGGGCAAGTACTACGTATGCCCGGTCACCGCTTACCGAGGAGGGTCGGACGTAGGGTGACACATGGCTCGAGGTGACAAAAGTTGACTGGGCAGCGGGAAATGAAGACACTGACGACCAGAGTCTGGGCCTCTGGTCTCTCTGGCCTTCCAGGCTGGAGTACACGTGACCCATCCTTTTCTTGGCTCGAGACTGCAAGATATGGCTCACAGTCGAAACCATTGGCGCGTCTACTGCTTCTCCTGATTGGACTGCCTGCTTAAGGTGTGTTTGGTGCTAAGTAATCTGAGGAGGAAAGTCGCAAGGAAACTCTCGCTGATGTCGTTCTTGCATGATATTCAGCTATCTGTGGCGGTATGTTGTTGACACAAGGTGTAGGCGCCTTGACCCTGAATGTTTGCTGAGAGCACTTAAGTTTTCCGCTAGGTCCCCCTTCTCCCCATGCGATTATTCCTCGTTCTGCATGCCGTGATTGTACGGCAGCAATATATCAGTTCAAATGTCTGATGTACTGCTGTTACTGATGACCAAGCGGATTTCGTGGAAGAACTAAAATGGTTAATGTCACGGAGCGTAGCATCCATAAAAGCAGCCGGATGAGTTTTGCTCGGGGTTCAGTGGTAATGTTTATTGTAGAACCAAAGTAGTTTTTGTATGCATCTCTGGTGTGAGTTGGCTCGCTTTTCTGCTGATTGCAAGAAATCGTGATGTTGGTGATTGCTGTGGTTTTTTCCATTAGCAGCTTGGTAAATTAATCATTTTCACCCCAGTTACTGAATGCGTACTTTTTATCCTTTAAACACGTGTTTTACCGAAATTTTTCTAGTTGGTTTATAACCTTTTGTTGTCGGAATACGAAGAAGCAAGCTTTTCAACTAGCATTTTCGAAGCTGAACGGCTTGTGAGCGAATATCTCGAGGATATGAAGTCGTATTGCTCTACAGGAGATACGATCAAGCCTCAGAGACAAGATCCTTCAGCCTATGTTCAGCAGCCTCTTGCACGCCATTCGTTAGAAAGCGTCCCATTTTAAAGACACTAGAAGATTAGAAAGATGTAAGGCATTGTATGGACCATACGGGACCTGTAATTGTGTCATGATGTGTTCAGCGTGTGGCATTTCGTAGGAGAGTACAACCATCTTATGTTCAGACTCCGAGCGTTTGCCCGGGGTACGAGTCACCAAACTACGGCTCGCGACGTCAGTCTATCTGGTTCGCCGACCGTACCCGATTTTTTGGGTAAAACATATGGAACACAAGAGATTATAACACAATTTAGATTTGGTACTGCTTGTCGTGTTGTCCGTGACCTTATACTGTTTAAACACCAGCGGGACCAGTCTCATGGTTAACTGTGACACCATACCACCGTACTATTTGTGACCCCACATCTTTTGAACATTGCTGTGAGTGATCACGCATGGAACCCATCCTTCCGTACATCTTATCGTGTTTCTGCTTGGCTAACACCTTTGTGCCTCTTTCTCTGTTGGTCTGCACCATTGAAGTATCTATCATATTAAACACCGCTTAATGGACACCATTAGTTTGTGCGTGTCACATTAGAGCAATATTTGCTAGGCATTTGGGTCGAATTGCAAGTTGTCAGTACAGTATTGCGCTGGGAAGGCAAATTGTAATTAGTACGATTATCCAGTTCGAGCACTGCTTGTTGATTTGCCTCTGGTGGATGCAATTTGCTCTGACTTTCCACGCGCGTCGCCGCTCATATATATATATATATATATATATATATATATATATATATATATATATATATATATATGCATGCCCCATGCTGAGGCAGATGTTGCATTCTTGATGCTTCTTCACCGCAGTTGGGCTAAACCAACTTATACTTAAACTAGGTCTTTTTAAGCTGGCTAAATTTCATTCCACTTTATTTGGTTTGTTCTGCCTACCTGAATAATCTTCTATTGACTGGCCACGTTGCTTACACTAATTGCGCTTATCTTCGGTAACTTTGTTGCGTTTGTAGCATTTTTGAGTAACTTGTGGACATTCTTTTTCCTTATCGCGGATTCATTGCTGACCAAATTACTCCATATACTAATTTAGCGAAGAGTTATGCCACCGTATCTGTATGCATTATTGGAAGTGTTTTATTTCATCATGTCATTTCAAGTGATTGGCTGTTGTTTGATATCTCTGATGTGGCTGCGCTTGATGTGCATGTTGACAAGGTGCCTACCTGTGTATTACCCACTAACTCATCGATACTGGCTCCAGGAGACAGTTGATCGTTGCTGGAGGGGACGGGGTGCACGGTCCTTGGGCCGTGTTAGGATCAATGAGTGGTTCCATGCAGTCAGTGTGGAGCGGACTACGGTCCAGCCACCGCCTTATGTGCGGTTGATTCCCCAAATACAGTGTGCTTGTGTTTGCTTGTGAAGGAATGTGGACCGGCTCCGTTGATGAAACGTGGCTGCCATCCACATGCCTCCCGGTCTTATTCCTTTGGGTTTACACTGGATATGGGGTGTGTGGTTGGAGCTGTGGGTGGTGCAGCGCAAGCCACTCATGGTCCCTCTGTAGGCGCAGGCGTCCTGTGGCTGGCCACAGTGACAGGCAAATACGAAACCGGGTGTCGCCAACCATATATATATATATATATATATATATATATATATATATATATATATATATATATATATATATATATATATATATATATATATATACAATCTGTGGTGCAGATATTGTGCCATCGGAATCATGGCTGAATGGGAAAACAATATGAATAATAAGAAAAGAGCAACAAGAAATGCTTTTTTTGTCAAGTTTACCACTCACAGTTTTTGAAATTTTTTTCAGTTTGTTCTTTTTTTAGGGGGAGGAGGAAGGGACACCGCAACACACTGATGCACACGTCCGCCATTGACATCGATCTTGAGCCATAACTTCCAAGGTTTTCAACCAGCAAGTATCCTCATCTCTCGCACCCCAACCAGGTAGTCGACAACAACCGGCCGAGGCCGACTGTTTCGTCAACTTTTTCATGCGACTTCTCCATGTTGTAGGCTGTCCACCAGACCGTCTCTCCCAGCCCTGTCCAGCCAGTGCAAACAACGCACGACGGGGGTAACGCTGGACAGGCATGCACAATACGTGTCCCAACCTCCGCAGTTGATGCAGTGAGATGAGCTCCTCGAGCGAGTGGCTTCCACTTCCCAAGACACGCTGTCTAACTTCCACATTGCTTACGTGGTGCTGCCACCACACACGGGCAATGGACCGCAGACAGCGGTGCTCGAAGACGAATAGCCTGCGCAAGTCATCTTTACGAATGGGCCAGGTCTCGCATCCGTACAACAGTACAGCACGAACAGTTGCACAATAGACCCGCCCTTTGATGGAGAGACGAATGTCGTGGCGACGCCACAAATGCCTCAGCCTAGAAAAAGCGAGGCGTGCTTTCGAGATGCGCATCGAAATCTCGTCTCCAACAGCCCCGCCAGCAGTGATGCAACTTCCCAAGTAGACAAAGCTCTCCACAACCTCCAGTGTCTCACCAGCAAGCGTGAGCGCAGGCAGAGGCACCTGCCAGTCTTGAAGGAGAGCCTTGCATTTGGATGGCGAAAAGCACATACCGTACTTTGATGCTTCAATCGTCAAGCGGTTTAATGCAAGTTGGACGACCTGTGGATCGTCACCCAGCAAGACGATATCATCAGCATAATCCAAATCAACAACTCGACTACCTGGGAGGAGCTCAACGCCAGCGTTCAACGAATCGCTCAGAGCGTTCTTCAGGACATCCTCAATGGCAAAGTTGAATAGGAACGGAGAGATAGGGCATCCTTGTCGAACTCCACTGGAGACCACAAAGGTAGGCAAAAGCATGCCATAAGCCCTACCCCTGCCCGAGGTCAGACTGTATAGAGCGCGAAGTATGGAGACGAACTTCTCGGGGACACCGTTCCTCAGAAGGCACTGCCACAGTACTGTACGATCGACAGAATCGAAGGCTGCACGGATATCCAGGAAGACAGCAATCGTTGGCCTCTGATACACATGGCGGAGCTCGAGGATCTGGCGAAGTGTGAAGATTTGATCGATGCAGCCGCGACCAGGGCGAAACCCAGCTTGTTCTTCTCGTTGCAACGATTCGCGTGTTGGGGATAGCCTGCGAAGCATGATGGACACCAGCAGCTTGCAAACGACGGGGACTAGACTTATTCCTCTGTAGTTGGAGCAGATTGTGCGCAGGCCCTTTTTGAAGATGGGTACGACTATCGATTCACCCCAAGATGATGGAACCTTCCCTCTCGACCAAATTTTCGAGAACAAAACGGTGAGTTCTCGAACCAGCGATGCGCCATCATCTTTAAATAGAGCTGGGTGAAAACCATCAGGGCCGGGAGCTTTATAACGCTTCAGGTGCCGGAGCTCCTGCTCGATTTCCTGGGAAGAGGGAGGGTCTGTTGGGGTAGACCACTCGGCCCCAGCGCGAGCGCCAGAGGTAGCAGATGGAGCTGGGGGCCAACAAAACTGCGAGCCAAAATGTTCGGCCCATCGCTCCAACCGTCGTTGAAGATTGGTGATTAAGGTGCCATCCTCTTCGCATATTGTTTCACTTCTACCAGATCGAGCACCTTCGGTGACTCGAAGGAGATGGAAGAGTTTCCTGGTATTACCACAGAGACTAGCAAGCTCCATCTCCCTAGCACGTTCACACCACCAAGCTTCGCGGTCTATTTGCAGACTCCTGCGCAACTCTCGACCAAGGTATTGGCGTTCTTCAACGTGTCTCGAATCCGATGGGATCAAGCGGCGTTTGTCCATCAGCGACAAGGAGTCGGCGGAAATCCAAATTTTCGGTGGGTGACGGGTAACTCCACAAGTGTCGATACTGGCGGAAACTAACGCATTTTTGATATGCGCCCACTGCGAATCGAGATCACCGTCAATAGTTGAGCCAAGCAAAGTTGACAGTGAGGCTTGGTACCTGGTTAAAACCGCAGCGTTTTGTAGATTCGCGACGTCCGGTCGGTAGTGGGCGCGCTTAGGTGATCCTCCGAAACGCATGCAAATCTTAGCACGAACCAATGCGTGATCAGAGTCTAGAAAAGTTGACCAGTACGATCGGCAGTCCGTTATGCTTCCGCGCTATCTGTAGCTGATTGCTATGTGGTCAAGCTGGAAGCACTCTTGCGTTTGTGAGGGCGGGCGCTAGGTAGCAGTCTGTCTCCTCGAGTGTCGAAAACTAGTGCTCGAAAGAAACAAGCGATGATCAGAGCAAAGAGCAAGTAGTCTGTCTCCATTGTCTGATCGACTGCCACCGAGACCAAAACTACCCCCAATGTGGTGCTCGCTTGGTAGAAGGCGGCCAATCCGTGCGTTAGAGTCCCCGGCAAGAATGACTATATTCGTCTGTTTGGAGGAACGCAGAAGTTCATGTAGTTGTTGGTAAAAGCTATCTTTAACTGCATCCGGGCTGCAGTCTGTAGGGGCGTAGGCGGAGACGACAAATAAGGCACGCTTAACATCTCGATGCCTGCTTACGTTACATGAACCTCTTAGTCTGACTGCACATAGTCGGCTGTTGACTGGGATCCAGTCAATCAGAGCTGATTCAGCCCTGGCACTTAATACAACCTCAACACCAGCTTGATCAGTGGCGGCAGATTCTGGGTCTCCGGAAAGCCGCAAGTAGAATTTGGCGTCAGAGTTTACCGGAGAGGCCATTCTGATGACGGCGCTAGAGTCTTGTAATCTGGTCTCTGAAAGACAACAGATGTCTACCGATAGCGTTTCAAGAGTACGGGCCAGACATGCTTGTCGTCCGATCTGCACAAAGTTCGAACATTAAACGCTGCGAGGATGAATGGAGAACCAGGTCGGAGAAGAGCTGGAGCTTCGGTGGAGTGAGAGGCGGTTGCGATCGCAGGACATTGAGAACCGGGAGTTTGGCTGTTACTTCCATCAGCTGCGAGACGTGGGTCGTTTGTGACGGTGACCGTAGAAGACATAAGAGTACATGTAGGTGAAAGACGGGAGGTGGGGTGGTCTGTGAGTGGACGTTGAACGGTTGAGTTAAGACAGAAGAGCGGTATAGCAGTAGTAGTAGTAGTGAGCGGTGGAGTCCATGATTCGTCAGTGGGCGTGATACTACCCGGTTGCCCAGGCCGAAGTAGAGGGTTGTCTTAGGGGGCCCTACCCCGAGCCTTTGATCAAAGATCTAACCTACAAGGCAGCAGGGCGATGTGAGGGCGTCGCAACCCGTTGGGAGCCGGTGACCAAGTAGATGGTTCATACGCCTTTCGGTCCGTGAAGGACCAGGGGCCCAACTCACCCTTAAAGTACAATGCCTCTCAGGGAGGGGCAAGGGGCAGTGACTTTATTTAGTGGCGAGTCACATCCGCCACGTCGCAGTGTTGTTAAACGGACATATGTGGCCTTTTATAGGGAAAACGCTTGCCAGGCGAAAACCTACCACGTCCTGGAACACTGCCGCCGAACCATTCGCTGGAACGGGAAAAACCCGAACCACCCAGCTGGCACCACGAGGAGGTTGTTCCGCAAGCCAGCCATATATATATGTATATATATATATATATATATATATATATATATATATATAGCAACGATCTATAAGATGGGCAGTGGCATCGATAATCAATAAATGGAAGTACTAAATACTGAGACCACAAAGAGGAAGAAATGCATGCAACTTACAAAAAACGACTTTTTGTTTATGAAATTTGGTTGTCTTTTTATTTTATTTTTGAACACGCTATTTTAACCATTTTGTCTGTTTAATGTTTGCGATGTAAATCACGGAAATCAGGACAAGCATTTGTACACATTTTCCATTGGACCCGATTCAGCGCCATCTCCGAAAGTGTTTCCATCATCATCATCATTATACACGTTAGCTAGAGGTGGGAAACACCTCAGCTACTGTGCCGCAGTACAAAGAAAAAGGAGAGAAAAAAACAACTTTTGAAAGCTGGCTGAGCTACCGGTAACGGATGGGCATCGTTCCGGTAAGCTACCAGCCGGCTGCTGTGCACCCAAAAAAAATTAGTATGCAAAATTTTATAAGGCTAAGTAATGAGATCGTGGTTGGAGGGGGAGGCGAAGAGGGATGGGGTGGGACAAAGAAACTCACAACACGAACGCCACTGAGGTCGGCTCCTAGCCATATCAGCAAGTGTGTCCAACCAAACGTGTTCATCGTCTTTCGGACCCCAACCAGGGAGCCGAGACGCTCCAAGTGTTTCCAGCTAGCAATATTCTTCATTGATCCCCCAACCCGGTAGATGCACGGGACTTACAACAGCTAAACTAAAGTCAGCGCTTTAATCGTTTGTCGCCATCTGATAGGCTGAACGCCTCGTGATTTCATCCAGCCTGGTCTTGTACGAGCGAAGTGAGCGCGTCGGAGCAGTCGTTCTTCTGGCATGCGTAAAACGTGGTTCAACCGTCTCAGTTGTCGCAGCGGTACCAGTCTGTCAAGTGGAAGTCCCCGGTTACCCAAGACGCGACGTCTAACATCATCGTTGAGCACGTGGTTCATCCACCACACTCGAGATATTCTCCGCAGACATCCATTGTCATAGGCCGAAATCCGACGCGTCATTCACACGAATCGACCAGGACGCACTCTCATACAGCAACGCCACTATAACACAGATATTGTAGACCCTGCCCTTTACCAATAGTTAAACGTCACGGCGTCGCCACAAATACCTCAAGTTGGCGAATGCGGAACGGACTTTGGCAGTGCGGAAGGAAACCTTTTCCAGTCCAGAGACACAGCTTCTTAGGTAAACAAAATTGTCCACTTGTTCAAGCTACTTACCTTGAAGAGTGAGCACTGGGGCAGGTGGATGCCAATCCAGAACCAGGGCTTTGCATTTCGTAGGGGAAATGTCATGTCTTATTCTGATGCTTCAATTGCCAGGCTGTTTAGAACAGCCTGTGTGCTCTGTGCTTCATCACCATGCAAGGCAATATCATCAGCATAATCTAAATCGGTCACGCGGTTGCAAGGAAGAAGCTGAATTTAAGTAAAAAGGTTATACATTCACCATCTCGCATTTCCTATCTGGTATTTTCCCGTAAGTGCAATTGTTAGGTTCCTACATATGCTTTCCGCCATGCGAGTTTGTGGAGGAAGCACAGATTTAATTGCATTCTTCGTAACCACAGAGGTTCAAGATTCAATTGCTTGCACCTATCTGTATGAAAGTGCGGTTGAATAACCAAATATACGCTTCATGAAGGCGCGTTGAACGTCTTCGATGGCTCTCAAATTACTGAATCTAACATAGCAATATTCAAGCAATGGGCTGATACTGATTTCGAATGCAATTTTGTTTAGTTTCTTTCAAGGTGGCATATGAGCCCGATATTACTTGTATGTTTGCTAAAGTTTAACGAACTAGAGTATCTCAAGCCTAAGTCACGGACAAAATGGCTGATGGCAATCACTTTGTCATGAAGCCAGAACAATTTGCTGCTATCTGACATCCATACGCCACAATGCTACACTTCGATGTTGCAGACGTCGTCTATCAATGGCTTTCAAGTCGTTTTGAATATCGTTAAGCTCAGCGGTATGCTGAGAACTTGAGAACGTGTAAACAACCTTTAGATCATCTGCAACTAAATACGACTTGCCAAATTATATAACAGAAACAAGGTCATTTATATACAGTAGGAAGAGTAACGGACCCGAAACATTACCCTGTACCAACTTGTGGCATCTCTCCCTGCAGATCCTATAAATCGTATCACCGCAAGTTTATGTCAATCTAAGCAATACAAGACCAATAATGTTTTCGGGAACTCCGGAAGATATTGTATGTTGTGGCTATTAAACTAGCACTCAAGGTCTCGTCTTCCTCATCAGCCCATCAGAGTGACATATGGGCCTCTGTCAATCTGGGTGTCTGCTGGAGCGCATGGTCAATCGGATTGTCGTTGAGAATCGATGTACTGGAAGCACCAACCGAAGACATAATCGAGATGAAATCCTTCATCTGCCGGACTCATCTCTTTTGCCATTCAAATTACGCTAGCACAAAATACGCACGTCTCGGAAGTCACTATGATTTCATGTGTAACACATGGGTAAATCGTTGGAGTCCTTTTATTGACTTGGCTAGAAGCTGATCCCACATTTAATCAGACCCAGAATTTTACAGATCTTTCATGCGATAGGACAAATTAATATGTTTAGGTGCAGAGGTCAACAGGTATTCGGTAGGGGTATCGATACTGCGAAGGTATCCTTAAATTTCTTCAGGGTCCATTGTTCATCCTTCGAGCTCAGTGATTCCTCTGGAATTTTCATATGCTTGTGTTCCTTTCACTTTACTCGAAAGTGGCATCGTGAAGTCGACCGACAAAGAAATAGTTAATTACAACCATCATACCAGTATGTCAGCATCGAAACTTTAGTTTGGCTATCTGTTTTGGAAGTTCTTTTACTAGCATAGACATGCATCTGCACCAATTTCCTACTAAGGACACGCATTTCGATTAGAATAATAGCATACGTCACCATTTTACGTGCAAAAGTGAGTAATATTGGACACATGAGCAGTGGAGAACATTGCGAACACAGAAGAAATGAGGAATCCGTGGATAAGGCTTCCTGCACTTGCTAATTTTCTTCGATATACTGCAGGGTAAATGGGCATTAAAAATGACGACAAATGAAAGGGGGTTCTGTTTACCTTCTCTTTTGATGGAATAAAACCAGGTTAGTATGTAATAGTGAAGCGAAACTTGAAAATGAATATTGCTTGGCACTTGGGGGTGTTTCGGTGTTGTTCCTCCCAACGCTGACATCCCATGACCTGTTTCGTCTAGTTTGCATTCATCAGATGGACATAGCCTGAGCTGCGGTGGAACTCGGGGCCTGTTGGTTAACGGCTGACGCCTTGAGCACTATGCAACTAAGCTCCGTGAGCAACGTTTGGCACAGCGTTAAGGAAATCAAAATTAGATTTGAATTGCGACACATCATCTCTGTTGGACCTCGGTAGACCTCGGTCACTCCGATCACAAGGACCGTGTCCGAAAGGAAGGTGTTTCGATGTTGCTCCTGAAAAGCTTACACCCCATGACCTTTCACAACAGAGATTGCGTATCGCAATCCAACTACACGGCGGGCAATCCAAATCCAACCTTGATCTTTGCTTACTATTTCCTTTTTTGCTTATTTGTGGTCGTGAAAGTGTCCGGTTAAGTATGGTCAAGTGAGGACTGGACGTATTGTCTGAGCGCATTGCTGAATATTGAGAATAGAGGGCTAGTAGACATATAGCTGTGTTACTCTAACTTATTTAGATGGGCCACGTGCGCGGAATCACGTCTCTGGTTCCTGCGCGTTTTTGGAAAATTGCAGATACACCATAGGCCATTCGGGTGCGATGCGCTCCCTAAATCTGAGATCTGCAAAATGGGTGTCTAAGAATTGCTTGAATTCCGACGCCCATTTCTTTTCGACTATTTTCTCGGGCAAATTGTTCCAATATTTAACCATTGGACGCCTGAAGCATAGATGGTGAGCTATCCGCTTAGGTTTGGTACTACAAGCTTGTACTTGTACCCACGAGTGTTGCTTGGTGGGCGCACATGCAGCAGCGTCCTCACCATAAGAAAATCACCCCTAGGCAATATTCGGTGCATACTTATGTGGTGCACTCGAAATGGACGATACGACAGGGTGTACGGCCCCAGTCGTCTGCATCGGTCTTTGTATGCCATACCCCGTAAATAGGGGACGAGTCTGGTAGCTACATGCTAAACCCGTTCCAGTCTGTGCACCCCGCCACAGATGATCGGATAATAGCTGCGTGATCCGTTCTCCAGCATCGGTCTCATGAGGGAAGAGGAGAGACGCGTGGCAATCTCTTCAGACAATATGCATAAGCTGCTTTTGAACGCCCAAACCCTGCGCAGTCCGTTTCCATATAGCTTGTTCGTGTTGTCTACAGACTCCAAATCGCAATGTTAGAGTACTCCGAGATCCTTCGCGGTAGGTGTGGGATGTAGTACTTGACCGGCCAGAGTGTATTTACGCTTATTACAACTCTTCCCCAGGCTCATAAATAACGATTTGACTAGGCTGACCGGCATATCGACTTCTGCAGAACACATGGACTGGCGGTCGAGGTCATGCAGAATTACGTCGTTAGGAGAATCATTTGCTCTCCAGATCATCTGCAAACGGGACACAAGGTGACCCAAGAAGCTGAGGTACTTCGTTAGTGTGGATCAAGAACAAAATGGGCCCTAGCACTGTGACTTGGGTTACACCACTGGTGGAAGGATGTCAGTCCGTTAGATGGTCATCCACCTTTACCCTCCATTTTTACCCCACGAATTCGTTACTGTTCCATTGGTGCATCGAGGCAGCAACAATGCACATTCTCAGCTTGTTGAGGAGTACCTCGTAGTTCATTTTGTCGAATGCTTTACTGAAACCAATGTAGATAACATCCACTGATTTCCCCCGGTTCAACGCTTGCAGCCATTCATGCCGCGTCAACAGCAATTTGGTGATAAAGGATAGGCACTTCATGAAGCAGTGCTATGCAGACACTAGAAGGTTTATCGACTCCAGCAGCTGCGGTAGATTCTTTTTCATTATCTCGATTATTTTGGCCAGAACGGAAGTCAGACAAATCGTCCGGTAATTGTCCAATTTACTTGGGGCACGGTCTTTCGCAATCGGCTTCACTAACGCGCACTTCCAGTCTCTTGTTACTGCCTCTTCGAACAGCGATCTACTGAAGTGATCGGTCACGGAAGGCGAGATAATGGCCGACAACGACTTTGGAATCAGCGGGGGGAGCCCATCGGGACCGGCAGGCCTCGTACTATCAAGACTGGCAGGTGGATTGCAGATATCTTCCACATAGCAATCCAGGCTCTCGAGTTCTGTAGGGGCTGCACACGTGGAGCTTGGTATAGACGCAAGCCCATTTGCAAGTACAGAAGCGTAGTGCGTCGCCAACGCGGACGCACATTCAGCACTGAAAGTCAGAGGCTGTTCGTCAGAGCTCTGTAACACTGCTACGTCGCCTGCAAGTCTGAGACGCCGGTTCACATAAACGAAAATTCGCTTGGGGCTGTTTTCGCTGCGGCTGCAAGCTCTTCTTCCAACTGTCGACGCTTTTGTGCTGCTCGTAATCGTCAGCAGAGGCAGACTGGAGAAATTTATTCCAAAGTACGCGTCGCTGTCCAGCCGAATGGCCTTACTCTCTGTCGAACCACTGTGGCTTCACTAGTCCAGGTTTCCGTTACCTGAGAGGTGCAAATCGAGCGTACAGCGATTTCACACCCACTTTGATTGCAGACCAACACGCTTCAACAGATTAATCTTGCGGCTCAAGTGAGACTACCGAATTCAATCTTCCATTGGTTGTAGAATGGCTTCATCGGACGTTTTCTTGACACGACTTCTCATGTTTATCAATTTCTGACTTATGTGAACGGATTATGTCAGCAGTGTCCAACAAAATGTTGGCCACATCCATATCACTTAGGCATCGTTTTAGCACCAATAATTGCATGATTCACATTGTACCTCACATCTTCATGCTATTTCTATCACGTCCACCAACGACAACCTATTTATTGTCCCCATCCTTCTCTGGATTCCTTAGCGGATATGATGCAGTCACGAAATCAGACACTTCTGCATTCCTCTCAGCTACCTCTGTTATCCTTTCTGTCCGAGTACATTATTTTCTATCTTCATTGATTGGTTTGTTTCCATACTTGGCTCAACTTCCTTGTCTTTCTTACTATCATGTTTGTGGTAACAGACGCCAAGTCAGCCGGATCCCCAGTACACTTTGGTTTTTTACTCGTAGTCAGTCTACTACACTGAGCTTTCCCTCCGATCATTGTGTTATTGCAACTGTCCCCTAAAGTTTGGATACAGATGCATCGCTGTTGATTATGACAATAATGAGGATGTGATGGACATTACGGCACTCAACATCATCGTCTCCTTATCTCTTCCCATGTCTCTTTCTTGCACCACAGAAGCACAATCAGACCGCATTGCGGAATTCTTAGGGTTTGTTCCCGGTTCGGAGCAGTTCAAAGAAGCCTCATTGCAAATTCGGCGCCTTTACAAAATGTTCACCTCTTTGGACTGTCTTCAAGTGAGTTTCATCCATACATTCGCCCCATCAACCATCAGTCACTTTTGTCGTTTGTGATTCAGTAACCGTCCACCAGTTGCATTTCGGTGAGATCATGTTACTTTAACTAAGTGTTTGTACCATCTGTAGTGATAACAACGTCATGATTGCTATTAAAGCATTTTGTGGTCGACTCCTCAATGTCCAAGTATGCTTTGTTCCATCAGTGCTCCCTGTTTACTGATGCGAATTGTTCCGCGACTGCTGACGGGTGCACTATGAACTGAGGGATGCGCTCTCTTTGAAATTCACCCAGTACCTGGCAGCATAGCATTCCCTGTTCACGGAATCCTATATTGTGCTTCAGGGTCTATTGCGTCTTTCAGAATGCAAGATGGAAGTTCAGCATTACGCCTAGAGCAGCCTTAGGCAAACAACTAATTGTTTTTGAACGCACAGAATTGGCTTTATCCGGCTTATTGCGACAGCCTTAACAAACTGAAGGACGCGGAGATTAGTGGGATGCAGCACAACTTTGAACGTTGAGCCCAGGTCTATCCGGTAACTCGAAACCAGATGTTTGCCTATTGAGCAAGCCAGTGGCCTACGCGAGCGAGGAAGTTGCTGGGGTACGAAGTTTGGACAGTTTCACTCTGAAACTATCTCGACACATTATCCTTTATTCGGGAACTTGGAATCTTATCGGCTCCGCAGCCACATGAATGGGTATACAAAGTTTGAGTTGGCCCCGATAGTCTGAGCTCTCTTTTTGGAGGTACGGGCGATTTTGGGGTTCAGTTAATAACGGCGGCGGATGTCGATTTTCATTTCCGGAGCAGTCCGCACCGCCAAATTGTTGGCATAGTATTGGACCCTGCTCTCACTGACTTTTTCATGCCGATGATAGCAAGAAGCATTTCTACAGAACTATTATAGGTACCCTCGTAGAGTAGCGAATGTCAGCCGCCAGCCTGAGACAATACGAAATTCATGCATTTACCAGTTTTTTCATATTCTTTCCCTGCTTTTTAAATCGTTGAGGGGAACTAACTGCTTTATATTTAACATAAACTCAACTTTTTTCTGCCTGATGTTTTACTTTATAGACGATTGATAGAACGCGGATAGCGCTTATCTTACAGTAGATGCGAGTGTCCTCTGAGTGTCAATTACAACCCAATCCACTTTGCTTCCTATAGATTTCAGCGATGTTGACCGGCCCTAGCGTCACGGGTCACAAGCCTGTCTTGTTATTCCATGGCACGGGTTCGAGCCTGCCTAGGAGACCGGGCGACTCTCGCTGTATCCGTAGCCCACGTGCGACTAGTGGTGGTCACGCTGCAGCGAAGCGTCGGTGCTGCGTACCGGCTTACTGCTGATGCCATGCCCAAGCAGTACAATGACCTTATGTTCAAACAATTTCTTAGTGCTCTGGCCGTCGCAGAGAACAATCAGCGACGTTCTATCTGCTGCATCGAGCATGGTGGATATTGGTGAGAAGGCTACTGCTCAGGCCTTGCCACCTTATTCTCCCTCGCGCTTTTTCGCCCTTATCGTCTCTTTCCAACTTCACTTATCTTCCTTTTATTTTTGGCCCCCCACTTCTTGGCCCCCCACCGTCTTCCTTTCATAGTCGCTTGTATTCTGATTTCGACTCATGCAATCACCTAGCGTCACTCCGTTCCAGTCGACAATCAAGCAGACAGCGTCAGTTTATCCACATCTGTTTGGGACCTTCGATCCTCGCTACAACTTTCACGTCCTAATATGCGTACTCTGATTTGACTAGACTAGAACAGACAGCACTTGCCTAGGTACCAGCGACTATCGATCGATATCTGCTGCCAGTCGGAAACTCGCCCGCTAATCTGATTGCTCAAGTTAGAAACTTCTCCATTTATTATCTTCATCCTGGCAGTCAGCATGGTGTAGGCTGTCGTATTGATACCGGTGAGCGGTTGTTACACCTATTTGTCGATGCTCGTTTTCTCTCCTGAGCACTAACTTCCGATATTGTACTCACAGAAGAGGGACATGATGCCCACCAGCCATCGGCGCAAATTGATCACATCGTGATCAGGTACTCTGGAGAGTCTGCGTCCAAAATTGTCGATCGTGGGCTGTGACCACGTACTTGTATGTGCTGCTCTCCGGTTGCGTTTCGATGGACTCCTACTTCGATGATGTGGGCACGTAGACTCCAGACAATTGGCGAAGCTAGATGTTCTGGATGTGTATCAAAGTTTGCTGGCTTCCGGGATGCGTACGTTCTCACTGAACGCAGCTGATGATCACTGGTCACATGTACGCCAGATCTTATTAGCAGCAGATATGCTTTCATGTGCTAATTCCGATTGTAAACCTGGACATTCAATTACTACGCAGTCTCTTGGACTTCTGGATGCTCGCCCACAGACAACTGACTCGCAAAGACCTCAGGTCAACATTGCATGCTACCTTGACAAAAGACTGCGAAGCTTGATGGTCTCACCGTGCATCGTAAGTGGAAACAGCCGCTGCTTTCGTAACCATCGGAAGTTATCCCGTTTGAATGCTGAGTACTGTATTGTGGAGCAAGTAGAAATGAGTTCTGTACAACCCCTTCGAAATACGGTGAAAAATGTTTTTAAACTTGTCACCCGTGAATCTCGTTCTCATGTAACATATCTGATTCACGGAATTGCAGGACTCACGAATGTGATGTCGTGGTAAGTGTGCAATCGTTCTCTGAATCGAAAAACTGGCAGAAAACCAGGTGTTAGCGAGACTACAATCGACGCGAGTTGACAACCAATACACATCCTGTCAAAACGCTTAGAACAGTGGTTCTCAACCTGGGGGTAATTACCCCCAAGGGGGCAAATGTAAGTTCACGGATTGGGTCACCAATCAGTCGCCTAACAAAATTAAAATATGTAATTAACTACCTACTTGCTACTGGTTATCCATCAGTGACCACTCACTAACGAGTGGCCAGTTAATTTGACAATAGGAATGATGCCTGCAAATCAGTGCAGCTAGATGGCGCCTCTATCGACTCGTTCGTCGATCGTCGTTCTTTTGAGCCAGGCAGTCCTTCGTCGGGTCGAATTACCGAGTTGTATGAACCCTAAAGGGGGCATAGGTCAGCCGACCGCGTAAACGAGCAACCGAATGCCAAGCTGGATTTAGAGAACACGCGGTGTAATTGGATTGCGATACGCATCCTCTATTGAGACGTCGGTTCCATTTGTGGTAGACCTCGATCATTCTGATCGCATGGATCGTTTACAGGATAGAAGGGACGAAAAGCAGTTGCTAATGTTCATGACGTATAGCTAGATGGTGGTGGTGGGAACATGTCATCTAGCGTGGATTCGGAATCGAAGAGTGAAAACACGAGAGTCCACTGATATTGATCATGGATCACACACCAAATGGCCATAAAATGCCTTGAATCGGGATAAGTGAAAGCGTTATCAAATGCACACATTGAGTTTGGGGTATGCACTGTCTCACTTTATCGTAACGCTTATTTGGGAACGCAAAGAGAGCATGAGTGGCCAGACCCTAGCACGCGTGCTTTGCAACAGAGTGTACGCAGTTTAGCAATGAGGGTAAAGTTAGAGTGTTACCATTGTATAATACCTCATTTATCATCCGCAAATGATATTTTCCACTTGATGGTCCAACTTCGCAGAGGTCGGGTTGAGTCTTCATTATATGTGGTATAGTGGAAGGAGTAGGTCATTTTCATAGCATAGACAACGGATAAGATGTGCTAGCCTCGATTACGCTGACGATATCGTTCATGTCCATAAATAAACACCAGCACTCAAGAACACTGCCTTCCATGACACCATCGTTACAATGACATTCTGACAGTCTGCATTATCGTCATGGGGCTAACAAAAACCACATAATAAAACGCATTTGATAATTACGAAATTCACAATGAGGGAAATGAATGAACACGAAGTAGCTTTTGTATTTACCACATGCCGTTTTGCTTTTTTTATCCATCTGGGGACTACAGTTTTGATCATTTAAATCAAGGGATAAGTTCCCGCATATCTTCCATTTGACCCAATTCCGCACCACGTACTCAAAATCTTATAGCCGTCGGTTCTTCGTCCTTTGATCTGCAATCCGCAGCAAGCACAGATCTACGTTAGCTAAACTGTGATTCATTACTTTGGAGTTTTTGTTGTTACGTGGTAGACCACCTACCGCGATTTCTTTTAGTTCGGTCATGTACTATCAAATAAAAAAACTTGTAGATAGTCGCTCGCACAGTATGCGTGGGGCGTGCTTATGCCGTCTTAGTTGGCATGGCGTTACTATCCTGTCGAGTGAAATGCGCGTACTAACTAGATCACAACATGACCTTGCTGTCGTAAACGTGGTGTTCTTACCACACACAAGCTACTCTCCGCAAAAGCCCGTTGTCAATTACTGAAGACGATGCATGTAATTCACACCATTCGATTAGGACTCATTTTCACACAACAGCATTGTGCGAACACAAACATTGTAAACCCTGTCCTTTACCACGACGATGCCATAGATGCCTCAGATTTGCGAACGTTGACTGGTTTGCGCCAATACGAGGAGAAATCTTCCAAATGTGTCATCAGCAGTAACCCAGCTCCCCAAGTAGACAAGGCCGTTCTCTAACTCATCATCATCATTATTATGCGTTAACTGAAGGTGAGAAACACATTTCAACTATTGTGCCGCAATACGAAAGGATAAGATATATGAAAACGCGAGAAACTAATTAGCAATTATGCTTCTAGACGGATCGGAGTTGTAGGGGAAAATAAGCGGAATAGGGAGGTGCAAAGAAACTCACAACACAAACGCCATTGAGATCGGCTCCTTTCCATGTCATTTACTGTATCCGACCAGACGTGTTCATCCTCCTTCGGTCCCAAGCGCGACATTCGGGAGACACCAACCGGCATCAAGTTTGAAATGAGGGCTGTCATTCATCGCTTGGCCTGCCCTCCTCTTCTATCCACGCCCCGATCGCGCAAACAACGCACGACGCGGGAGTCGGTGTGCTGGCATACGCAACACGTCATCGTCATCGGAGTCTAGTGCGTGAAATAACGATGCTGAGCGGTTCACTGATTTTCCTGCCCTGTACACACGACGCCGAGCACGCCCGTTGCTCGTGTAGTGTTCCCACCATATGTAAGATATGTTGTGAAGGCAGCGGTGATCAAACGTAACTAGTCTCTTTAAATCTGTCGATTTGATGGGCCATGTTTCTCGACTATACAGGAGAGTTGAACAGACGGCTGCATTGTAAACTCTGCCCTTCAGAGCGAGAATGATGTCACACCAACGCCACAAGTTGGGGAGTTTGGCCAGAGCTCCTCGACCTTCTGGTTTACTGTTCGTGATCACATATCCCACTCCACTGGCGCGGATATAGCTGTATAGGTACATGAATTTGTGAGCGATGTTTAGCTGATCACTACCAATGGCCAAACTTTGGGAGGGACTTTACATTTCCAGTGTGCAAAGCATAGCGCAAAACGACTGACATCCAATGCCAATTTGTTGGGGTCCACTTGGGCCGTTCGAGAGCTGTCACAGGTATGTGCAATGTCAGCGTACTCCAAGTCAAGAAGCCGATCACCTGGGAGCAGCTCCACGCCTTGTTGGTCGTGTACAGTAAGGACAGTCTCCATGACTTTATTGATGGAGAAGTTAACATGAAAAGGTGACAGCGGGCATCCTTGTCTCACACCACTGGAGATACTGAAAGGCGGCGACAGGTTTTCTTAGGCTCACTCTGTCCGAACTGTGCGCGTTTGGCGCTTTGATAATGTTACCTATTTCTCGGGCCAATATTTCCTGAGTAGACAGTCCCAAATGGCACACCGATCCAATGAATCGAAATCACCTATTAGGTCTAGGAACACGACCACGGTAAGTCACCAATAAGTATGGCAGTACTCGAACAGTTGACGTAATGTGAAGATCAATACAGCCGCGACAAACCCTGGCTTTTACGTGTGCCAGCAAGTCTGTGAAGCGAGACAGAGGCAGTTGAGATCATACTGGTCCCTCTATAACTACCGCATTCGAAAAGTGAACCCACTTTGGAAATTGGGACATCAACGGAGCGGCTCCATTTTGATGGAACAGTTTCCTGCTCCCATAGCTTCACTAGTAAGTGGTGCGAATCATCTACAACAGCACGTCCCTCGAATTTGAAGAGAGCTAGAGGAAGTCTATCTGCTCCTACGGCCTTATTCACTTTCAACAGTCTGAAGTCGGGTCCAGGGGGACTGTCCATTGAGAAAGGCGATCAATGACCAATGAAGTGGTAACTCTAGCTGACTGTATCTTTTTTCAAAAGGTTCGGCTTAAAGCTGAAATCATTTTGACGAATTGTGGATTGGCTGTTAATCCTCGTCACGCACGGTCTTGCTAACACCAGGTCTCCTGTTACCCGTATCGGACAGAATAACTTCCGATGGTTACCAAAGGCAGCGGCCATTTCCATCTCTGATGCGCAATGAGACCACCAGGTGTCGCGGTCTCTCTTCAGGCTAGCACGCAATTTCGTTCTGGGATCTTTGCGAGTCTCGTTGTGTCCCCTCCTAACTTGAACGTTTCGGTGAACATGCAGAATTTTCAGAAACTGTGTAGAGATCTAATGTTCATTTTGGCAGTTTAATTTGCCACATGAAAACATATCTACTGTTAATAACTGGTGGATATGCTACTAGTGCTCTTCAAATGTGTTCAGTGGGCGTTTACTCAGTCCATATGCCAGCTTTCTTTGATACGCATTCAGAACACCTGGCTTTGCCAGCTGGCAAGTATCTAAGCGTTCACAACATCGTTGCAAACACCCACCGAAGGGAACTATAAAATCGGCACAAAGGAGTGGGTGCTCAAAGCTCACCCTCGTGCTCCAAGTCGAGCGGTCGTCTTGAACGCAACTTCTCCAACGGTAACTGATCACGATGTGATGGCTGGCACGAGGCTAGGTGCGTGCTGTGCCGAACGTCAGTGCTCGCGGGAAATTGACGCGCATCTTCTTGCATATCTAACAACCGCTCAGTGTTATCATTACGGGGACCTAAACCGTGTTGGCCATCCTAGTGCAGCTCATCAATGGACATCTTTCCAACTTGGGCGTTCAGATCACCAGCAAGCATTAGATTATCCTTACTTTTCCCTTAACGAAGGAACTTGTTCGGTTGGTGATAGAATTCATCTTTCACCGAATCAATGCTACAATTTTTGAGGGTGTAGGCTGCAATGATAAACAGGCACCGTCTGTTCACGCTACTTCGAAGCCTTGAATAAGCTGGCCAATGTGACGGCGCACATCTGGCTATTGACTTGGATCCAGGCAATCAGGACAGCTTCAGCCCGGGGACTCAGAGTAATGGCCATACGAACTTGACCAGTATTTGAAGCTGCGTCATCTCCAGACTAACGCAATGAGAAAGTGCCGCCAGTGTCGGACGTGGCGGATCGTAGCATGAGCACAGAACTCGCATCTTGCAGACGAGTTTCCAATAAGCAACAGATTTCGAACGCTAAGGTCTCTAGTGTTCGGGCAAGTGCTACCTGTTGGCCAATCTGCATCAAAGTGCGCACGTTGTGGCATGCCATTCTTAGGGATGATCGATAGCTCCAAATAAAAGCGGATGAACTGACTTTGTCCGTTTGGCTGGACATAAATTTGTCGACTGGACCGTAACGACGCCGTGCGATTGCTTGTGATCGTAAACTCGCATACAAGCACTTATGGAAGCAAGGTGGGGGGCCGAATATTGGGAGGGTGGAAACAGTGGTGAAGTTGGAAGAGGGTCATAACGATGAGAATGCGCACTGTGAAATATAAGGAGACTTGAGCGGTAGCATCCTCATCCCTATCCACCCTGCTCGATGCAGCTGATTGGGCGCCATTGATTATCCTCTTCGCCGCTCAGAGCATCTATAAATCGTTAGAAGAAAAATTCATTGTATTCCGTATGCGGGATACTCTCAAGTTGCCATGGCTTAAACAGGAGAACGGTTAGGGTTTTCAATCAAAGCTTTTGATCCAGAAACCTTACCGCAAAGCGGCGGAGTTTTAGTTTTGAGCTTCTGAGAGTTGGATTTTTTCAGTAAGTATCCACTCTCACTCTAACCCCAATCTTGAGATCATGCATACTAAATTGGTTTAGCATATAATTACTGAAATTGAAAAGAAATTTGACACGTCATACCTTTGAAATGAACAATTCTCCGAACTTGGCAGTTTTGTTGCAATGTTTTGAAACGACCAGTGACGGGCGTCTCCAGTGCAGGTGACATCATGTGCGTTAGTGCGTAGCGTAACGATGTTTTGGTTCAAAAATCTGGCCGCAAGACTGCTGGGTATTTTCACTGGGCTACAGATTTTTTTTCTAGTGTAAGGATCCACCCCTATCTGGTGATCCAGGTGACTAATTTGGTCTGGCCTCTAACCACTAACCAATTTGGTATGAGTGGCTCCGTAGCTGCCAGGCGCAGGGAATAATTCAGCTAACAATTAAACAACCTGAGTCACCCACATTTTTATGTCACTAATGACTCAGTTGCTGATTTGTTCGCCGAGCTTGGGAATTTAGTTGCATACGTTGTTCATCGTCAGTGCGCTGATATGCAAGTTGTCCTTTTGCTGATTGAATCGTCAATCCGTGATCCACATGCAGTTGATTTTTGGATGTGACAGCTTCGATTTGCGTCCCGCGGCTGAACTCGTCGCTCGAGTTGCTGTTGGTTGTGATAATCAAACACAGCCAAGTAACAGTCGCACAGCAGCTATTGAACAGCGCCATGGAAGACGTCCAATTTATAATGCAACTGGAGAACGAAAGCTAACTATCTTTCTTGGATGTATTAGTAATCAGAACCTCGGTTAAGCGTATATCAATGCAGCGCTGATACACTGTTGTACTAAAGATGGAGGACTAGTGATGCAAGACGAAGCTGGGAATGTAGTGTGTATATAGAGAGCACCTTACGGGATCGTTGTACGCTGTCACGCGCTTCCTCAGGCAGCGGATCAGGAAATGCGTTCCAAGCGAAGACAACTGCATGAGCTTCGCTTATTCTCAGCTAAGATTAATAAGCAGTTGCGGACAATCAGCGTAACGTCTCGGAACGTGGGAAGTTCCAGACTGACCACGTGGTTCTCCATTAAATTCCACAACAAATCATGCAGCACTGTAACGAAGCAATGGTAACCGGCTATTGAGCGACTGACCACCCACTGTGCAACCGGAATTGAAACCCCAACGGAGGATGGCAAGACACTTTCGATGTCCATCCGCTTTTATGTTGATAGCCATCGAACACTAAGAAGGCGTATGGGCCACCTGGCTGTCAATGATTTTCGTACTCCACAACGGTTTGGACGTTTCCTGCCTCATATGCCGATATACTCAGGTTGTTTGGGCTCCCTGACTAGTTTGTTGATACACAATGGTTGTCTTTCCGGCTCCCGATGGTTCGCAACATACGTTAGTCGCCCCGCTGCTTTGTGGGTCAGGTCTCTACAACCTAAGGCTCCGGATGGAGTTCCTAACCTTCTTCCTCGACCCAGGTAATCCGAAGGCTCTATGCCCACACAACATGTACATGAATCAACACAATCCTTGGATCGCTTACAGGACAATTTCACGATTAAGTTATCGGGAGACGCAGCTGAAGAAGTGTTAGATCAGGCCGGTCTAGCAGTTATGTTTGGTGCGCTCGCAGAAGCAGCGTTACTTGTTTGGATTTCACTTATTAGCCAACTGCGCAATTCGACTATAAATCCGTATGGTTGTCCTTTTGTGACAAACGCTGTTTCTTTCTCGTAGCGGCATATGCTCCCACCGATTTCCGATCGGACGCAGCTAAGGATGAGTTCTGCCGTTAACTCTGTGAAATGCGCTGCAGGGATATCATGGTGCTTTCTTGGGACCTAAACGCGTAGGCCGGTAGGCTCTAACCTGATCAACACAAACCCAGTAGTATTTGATGGAGTACCAGATGTCCAGCCTGAAACTTCACACGCTCTGAGACGCTGCGCCAGTTGTCCGCAACTGCTTATTAATCTCACTTGCGAATCAAACGAAGCTTATTCACCGTTGTCTTCACCTGTAAGTCATTTCCCGATCCGCTTCCCGAGGAACCGCGTGACAGCGTACAACGCTCCCATAAGCTACTCTCTATGTAAACATCCGATTATAGGATTTGTCTTGCATCCCTAGTCTTCTACCCTTATTACATCTTGATATCACCGCTGCATTGATATACGTTTAACCTTGATTCACACCCTACCATTTCACAGCCCTTATGCATTCACTTCATTGCCCCTACTAACTCATTACTCAGTGTACCTATCACCAGTTACCTCGAACCGCATTGCGTGCTAGGTATGGAACAAGCATTAGGATCACCAAATTATCAGCTACATTACAGTCTTTGTTCACAGATTGTTAAATCGCAATCTCATGAGATGCGAAAGCTTCGTGCGTAGCTGTCATCACGTCATTAAATGTGTCGAAGTCCACCGGCGCACATGTGGTTTAGCGATTTGGCCACAGTAAACTGTGACCCTCCACGCTTCAACACGCCACTCGTATTGTGTCTGTTGCGCTGCGCACGCCATCTCCATGGCATGCGATAGCTCGTACGGACTAGCATCTGGGAAAACATCGACTGTCGGCCGTGTCAGATTGCTTGTGGCCAGTAGCGATTTTCCACAACTGGCTCTTCTACGACGGTGCTATCGATCACACCCAAATATATTATCTTACCTCGATCCACTTTCATCTTAGCGCGCCGTCGGTGACTTCGGACATTAACAACTTACTGCACCCATCCCCTCGTCATGTAATTTGTCACCGCCCATGTGACAACTCACACGCGATCAAGTCCGAGTTGAAGTGATTCCCTTACGCTCTGTGGTCCATATACGCGTTGAGGTTGCTGTGTCCATGCATCCGATATCCCATTGGGATAACCGCTGCACGCCTTTGCGCGCAGGTAACTGTCGGCCGAATTGATTTGGTTGATGGACAAACTAAGTAGAATGGATAACAGAGGATTTTGATGTCCAGACAGCTCTATTTGCTACCTGTATGGACCATGTTGACTCACAAGGGTTTGGGCTCAAACGTATGATGACCTCTGCAGTTAGTTCTCGTAACCTAACTGGTTGTCACTGTCTGCATCCAATTAACTCCCTCCATGGTAACGGCTGTTATTGTCTGCCGACACTTCTTCATTTGCGTCTAATTGTATAGGCCAGGAGATGAACTCTCGAAAATATGTGTTTGCTTACGCTTCCCATTTACCCTGCTGTGTTTATTCTAGTGCTTCAGGTAGTGGTTATTACATCCAGTGCGTTTCGATTCTTGGACCACACTTTATCCTTTTAAACCGCACACCACTTAAGAATGCAATTACATACCCTCGCTAATTGAACGCTTTTCAAATTTTCTCATCTGCTGTCCACTTAACCGAGGGTTTTCCTGGGCAATGCTCAGGATGATTTGGAACCGTGCCTAACAGTTTGTCACCAGCCAATCTGAACTTGGGCATCCATCGTTACTGGCGTACGTGCTTTGATTGGATAACTAGTTCACCCAGTCTGTCCACACTTCAGACGCCCCGAAGTTAGTGACATTTAGCTCCGGTATAACGGAAACGACTGCAGCCTTTCTGCGGTTCATACTTTCGTTTATCTGTGACAGATGATAAGTCTGATTACTGTTTATGCTCGAATTTGTGTGCTTCGTTGAAATCGAGCTGACGATCGCCATGCAGACGCGCGTTATGACATGATCAAAATCCATTTCTATGGTCCAGACCGATCAGCAATCTTTCACTGACGTGCGCCATGTTTTGCCGATAACAGCATGGCCAGTTTGTACCAAGTAACATTGTTTCCTTCGGTGGGCAATGCAAATGTTTTATCAAAAAGTGAGGCTACTTTATATTCGATGTATTCGGCGTCTGATTGAAGTAAAGGGCAGCCTTTGTCTGTCGGGAATGCATCGCTACCGATACAACCTCCCAGGCGCCATATAAACTACCCACTTGAAGCTTCACGTCACAAGCAACAATCACCGTACTCTTTTTCTTCGCCATACGATCGATAGTCGATTAAAGCGTATAACTGTTCAATCACTGACGGGACAGAGAGCGGGACGGCTGTCTACTGTTTTTTTTCCGGACGTGTGGGAGGATATCCGCCTTGGGATCCGTTGTGAAAAACCAACCGTTACGTATGGACACAACATAAGTGTACCAGAACTTTCGTTAGTGAATGCTCGAAGTAGGATCACATCCACACTGCTATTAGGTTGGATCTATTTGAGTAGATTACCTTCAGTATTCCCACTGCGGTTAATACCGACGATGTGGATACTTCGAACCCTCTACTCTTCACATAAACAATGTCGTCATCAGTTCTACTATGACGTATTGCACTGTCTTATATGCACGCTTCGTTCGCACTTCATACATCGATAATCAGCGGCGTGTGTTTATCAAACCGGCAGGGTGCGAACGCTAATTGGATTCTTTTGTATTGGAACCTTTATTTCGAATGGCGATTCGGGCACATCATTGGCATTGGTTGCCAATCCAATATTGTCCTCCTTCATCTTAACACGAAAGGATAGATTTAGTGAGGGGATAAAACGAGGGGAAATCGCTGACGATGGCATCCTTGGACCGGATCATACTTTCCGGTTACTTGTTCCCAAAGAGGATGTTTGTTTCAGGTTCCGTGCCTATAGCCGTGAACTCATTGTCTTACTCACAGGGAACAGCCCCCCAGCTATAGACTTTTTCTGCTATGGAGCTCCGCTCGTTAACCGACTGATGTATAGAAGCAATTTATGCGCGTTGTTTGATGTACCGCGTCCGGGTTTCGGATTTCTTAGTTTCTTGATTCGGAGGAGTTTATTTACGCACCAGGCTCCGATGATTTTGCCATGTGTTACAAATGCCAACACCGAGCTTCGCGATGCGCATTGCTTAAGTAACTAGGGTCTTGATGGATTAGGCGATGAGGATGCCTACGACGACCTGATTAAGGGAAACGAAGAAGCTCGCGTCGTAGGTGACCTTGGTTGGAGCTTCTCGACTTACTGGTCAATGTCCGAAAGGCAGTAAATACAATTGATCACGCATACTTGTTGACATGGCAATGAACCGACCTCACTGGCGTTAGTGTTCTTTTTTTAATCTTACTTCATCCCGCTTAGCCTCTTCCTCCAGCTACGATCTCAACGTCAATCCATAGCATAAACCAAAGCATTCTAACATTTTTGTTGTTTCACTTCTGTGATTGTTTTCTGTCTCATTCGATGTTCTCTAATTGAATTGCTTTTCGGCACAACGGCTGGTTGCTTTTCACCGCCTGCTAGCGCGTAGAATACTGATGATAATGGCCTTCGCAAACCGCTTTTTTACGTCATTCTTACTCCGCAGAAGGTCGGCTATCATTTTTTGGCGACTGGCTTTTTTTAATACCTCCTCCATGTAATCGCCTTCACTTCTTTCACTTGGACGAGACACACCGACATGTATTTATACGTTGCTCTAGTTTTACATCTATCGGATGCATACACTTTGCCAGTGTTTATTCTGGGTACATCCTCATTTCCCTCAGTTTATTTTTATCCACCTCAGATTGAAGTTAATCCGTTTGGTGAAACTCCGGACGGTCGCGTTGTTTGTTTTGATGCTAAGCTCAGCTTCGACCAGAATGCCGTTTTTCGTCAGCCTGAAGTTTCCCAGATGGCCGCAGAAGTCGAAGCAGTCGAAGTGGCCGCTGCTGGTCCTCACAGTACGGTCGCTTTGGAAGCGGAGGCCACCAAACATGGGTTAAATTACATTGGGTTATCCAAAGGTAACATTGGATGCATTGTCAATGGAGCCGGTCTAGCCATGGCTACCATGGATCTGATCAAGCATCATGGAGGTGAACCTGCAAACTTTCTCGACCTTGGCGGTGGTGTGTCTATCGATCAGGTTGAGCACGCTTTCGGGCTAGTCTCGAGTAAGCCATTCGTTTCCTGGTACTTCGTACACTTTAATGCAAACGTACGTTCTCCCCCCCCCCTCTATGCCACTCTCGCAGAACGTTAAATTACCAGACTTAACATTCCCCTGTTACAAGTGTTTTGATGTTGCTCAAACGCCTGCTTAGCAGTGCCCCGAAATGTGATAAATCAAATTACTTTGAATCCTGTTGCCACAACTAGAGAAAATGTCTTGTGACTTCTTTCCACGCTTGCTTTTGAAAAGCACGCACGCTATATACCCCTACAACAGCTCATCACCATGCCTGAATAGTCGACAGGGTATGTGAACAGAAGAACACGATACAACGAACTGATCACCAGAACTTTTAAGCTAAGTGAATCACTAGAAGCTAATGGTTGTTGGAACAAGAAATTAAAGTGAGATATAATTAGATGACGAAGTTACAGGTTTACTGGATGGAACAGCAACAAAAATCTTATTGGCGCTATTTCGTTGAGTCTCCGTCCACTAATGTGGGCAGTCCTGACGTTACTATCCAGGACCACTGCGTACACGACCCCGATTATCTCATTCGACCGCTTTTTTCAGCTCTTTTACTCTAGCATCGGTTGTCTACCTAAAGGTTTGATCCGACCACATGCTGTATCGGTGATGAATGCAGGTCTGTATTGGCTGTCGAAGTAAGTGGCCCATCTTCTGTTGGTGGTCCGTGTTCGCAGCATAACCCATTACCGCAACATGGGGTTCCTTGTCTACACCTTCCAGCAGATATCACATCGATCATCTTGCGGTCCTGCGAGTACATTGTGGTTCAGGATCTGAAAGGCCACAAACTTGGACATTCAAGTCACTATCAACAATTACCATGTTAGTATATTACGCCATACGGAGAACAGGCAAAATATAGTGATAGAAATCGTCTTTAGAACTGTAGTCAGCAGCGGCATAAATCGAGGCGATGAAAAGACATCTTGTCTTCGGACAATGCTTATTAAATCCGATAGAGGTTTGAAGTCGATCCGCACACATGCGTCTCTTCACTGTTATCTGTTTGAGTAGATTGCTTCAAGCTGTTTCCACTGAGGGCGATACCGATATCCGGAATCGCTTAGTCGTGAAGAGTGCAGTCATTGTCAACAGATTCGAAACCAATCAGTTGAAGCATCGTTCTTACGCTGTTATCTTGTGCACAGTAAGCTGGTGTACTCCCGCACCGCTGTCAATTCCACACCTTTTCTAGTTATATAACTTTTACGTAAATGGTAGGTAATTTTGGTCAATGCAGGAACCATTCACTTTTAATGACACCAGATTGCCAGCTTCCTGTTGACATACGATCAGTACGATATACAAGTGTTCAGCTAAAGATATAGAATACACGAGCAATGCAGAGTCACCTGCATGTAAGTAGACATGCTACCCTTTTTGAAGTCTATAACTGTCTTAAAATTCATTGTGTTTCTAAACGTCGAGCAATAAAGATTAATATGGTTATAGTGTTAATAATTTTTCACGTTTCAATTATTTGTCTCATGAGCTGAATTTACGATCGTGAGTGACAAATTACTAGCGTGTTGGGGAAATTATGCACCCCAACTTCAAAGCCTGTGGGTCAATTCCACATATCACGGTGTACATTTAACTCATGTTTATTTCCGAGCTTTTTGGATGTGAGTGGTCTAATATTGATCTCTTTTCGAGTTTCAGCATTGTTTGAAACTACAAACGTAAAAAGACAGCATATAACACAGCTGCAATGTAATAAGCCGTTGCTCAAGACAGGGAAGGTATCATGGGGCACAAAAAAGCTGCCAAGTTGTACAACTTGAAAAAGGGGACAAATCTGGACCAAGTAAAAGAAAAATACAGCACTATGAGAGCTGGTAGAAAAATAGTTCTCACTGAAGCAGAAGAAGAAGTTGCTAGCTGATTAAAACTTGTTGCTCAGTGGTGGGGGGGTCGGATTCACATGCGTAGAAGCGATGGAAATTGTGGGTGATTTCATTACTTCTGTTGGTCAGGATAAGACTGCTCCTTTACAAAATAATGTTACTGGTCGAGATTGATTGTACAATTTTTTAAAGAGATCTGACATGCCGAACTCCAGAGTAGCTAAAAAATCAAACGTCCAGTTGGCTGCAAATAAACAGACATTTGAAGAGTGATTGCAGCTGCTTCTTGAAACCTTTGCAATCAATGGCATTATGAATATGCCCGAAAGACCTTACAACGTGAATGTGAGTGGCTTTCCAATCGACTCTAAGTGATTGAGATTTGTGAAAACCTTTGTCTTTTCATTGGTGGCTCAGGGAGAAATTCTATCACACTGTAAAGATGTGCTCAGACTGATGGGACCATGCTTCCCCCATCTATCTTTTATGGGACCAAAAAGCTGGGTTTCTTCGACGCAAAATGCTAGGTACAATATCTCTGGAAAAGGCTGGATGCACGGTGCTTGTTTTAGTGTGACTGGTTTATAAACCATTTCATCCCACTTCTACCAGAAGTTAGATTTGTTCTGTTAATTGTTAATGGACATGCTTCACATATGAATATTAAAGTCACTAGAGCAGCAATCCAAAATGGTGTTATAATTATGAAACTGCCGTCAAATTCAACCCACTTGCTCCAACCACACTTGATGTGGGTGTCTATGGACCACCAGTGAAGACAGAACTTAAGTACAGCCGTATCCAAAGAGCTATTTCTTATTCTTCTGAAGAAGTTATGCGAAAGTGACTGTCTGAGCAAAAGAAATATTGAATCAGAATTTAGCAAATTCGACATCATACCGTTAGACTCTTCCAAAATTCCATATTTTGTGCATGAATCTGCAGAATATGTTGACAACGTCCAAACAACATCAACAGTGCACGGCGCAAGCCACACAACTGTGGGCATACGACAATAAATAGATTCAGCCAGCCCGTTCAGTTCTGCCATGACGACGGAATCAGCTTTATCTCAACTTTCCACATCCAGAAAAGAATCCCATACTTAGGAGCAGTGCGATCAAAGCAACTCTATTAGACACCTTTCTTTCAACAGGCTATGGTCATTCCTGAAACAAAACACATCTAGAACTCTGAGGAAAGTAATTAAAAGACATTATGGAGAAAGTCCGACTGCCCAGGAATGTGTAGAGTGAATGGAGCAGCAAAGGAAGAAAAATTCACAAGGCCACGGAGCGGTTTGCATAAAAATAACTAGGAGCGTAAGTATCGAAGTGATTTCGATAAAAAGAAACCATCCAGTTCACATGGTCAACGGCTTCGTGATGTCTTCGCAGACAGCAAAAATCACTCAATCATAAAGACATCCGTTAAATGAAGTGCATGTGCTAAATAACACTACAAACGGTTTAGACAAAGATAAGCAATCGTGTTCTTATGCGCAACTCAAAAATTATTTCGCGGAAAAGCAGAAGTGGTTTAGAAGCTTTAGATTATATCGATTTTTCCATATCTGTCACTGATAATGAGTGTTTGCCCTCAAAGGTGTCTAGTATGAATATATTTGAGAAATTCAGTTCCTGAGAGACATAATATAAGGTGCCTGTTTGGTTGTGACATTTGAAAAATCGTGACTAGAGCATAAGGTGTGGAATCGCCCCATTTTCCTATTTTATCAGAATTTCCATAAAATGCTAATATACTAGTTACAATTGTGTTTTCAGCAAAGTTCTTTCGGTAACCTTACATTCAAGATATTGCTCTCCTGACATGTGTGATTATGAATATTGTTAGTTCTTTGGTTTTTTTATAACCATTTCAAAAATGAGGATGTGGGATTACCCCAACCTTTTATACTCCAGGTCCACATAACGCGGAGGGTTGGCCATAGTCAACTCCACACCTAGGACCATTTTTTGAACCTTGTAACCTCACTTCATTCGAGCACCCCGTATCTCCGTCTCTGGGAGCCAGTATGATCGAGGCGGCTGTTTTCGACTGGTAACGTACCTTCGGTTCGCCCACATTCCGGTTCCCTGAACGCAGTTGGCCATTTGTCAGCTGTTTCGGAATCCTCGTTTTATACATACTGCCGAGCCATCTTAGGTGTCGCAGCAGAATTGTGCAGCCCACTCCACATACGCCATTTCGGTGCAGCACTTCTGTGTCAACGACTGTCTTCCAACAACAAATAGGAAGAATTGGAGGCAGGCACTGTTTTTGAATGCTCTTCACAAATCCGATTTCCATACAGCACATGTCGCTTTTTCGCTGCCGTAGTGGAGAACCGGCAACAAATCGACTGGCATACAGTCAGCTTAGTTGCAGCCGTGAGCTATTGGATCATAGACACCCGATGTTCCAGATTGCTAAATGCGGCACATGCCCTCGGTACATCTGTCACTGTGGCCTCCATATGACAGCCACAGGACGTCTGCGCCTACAGAGGGACCATGGGTGGCTTGCGCTACACCACACACAGCTCCAACCACACACCGCGTATCCAGTGTAAACGCGAAGGAATAAGACTGGGAGGTATGTGGATGGAAGCCACGTTTCATCAACGGAGCCGGCCCACACTCCTTCACAGGGAAACACAAGCACACTGTATTTGGGAACCAATCGCACACAAGGCGGTGGTTCGATAGTTATTCGCTCCACACGAGGTGCGTACAACCACTCTTCGAGCCTACCACGGGCACGAAGACTATGCTCCCCGTCCCCTACACCAACGACCAACTGTCTCCTGGAGCCTACAATCGAGGTGGAGGTTATTAGACAGGTAGGCACCTTATCAACATTCACATCAGGCGCCGACACACGGGGAGCTCAATCAACATCTAACTTCTAAAATTCAAGAATACTCATCACGCAGGCAAACGTACCACATACGCTGCCTTATTGGCCTGGATTAGTAAATCGAATGGAAGCGTACGCATCGTGCTTCTCTTCCGCGTGTAATAGTGCCTTCTCCGACACCTTGGCAACCGCCCTTTTGATCAGTTCACGGAATTCGCACCGATCAACTTTGCCCTTGTTTCGCAACACCTGAAAAGAACATTAATTCGTCATAAACTCACCTTGTTTATGTCCTGATAAGTTTCTTTTCGGTTTGCCCGAGTGCCGCTTCTCCGCACTAAGTTGGCCGTACAAAAGCGGTATGAAAATCCTAGTCGAATTCATTCGGTGTACATATATACATGGATTGGCGTCATCCGTGGCCAATCGTAGTTCAAATACGACATATGCACATGCGTTTGTCCAAACTGAAGTATGTACTGCCACAAACTGGATAGAGACATATTAAACAACAACAACAACAACAACAACAACAACAACAACAACAACAACAACAACAACAACAACAACCTATTAGACAACAGCCAACATGCATGGGTTTTGCTTGGCGCATGCATGAGAATTAGTACTCAGTACGAACTGTTGGTGTTTTCTTCAACATTTAGACATTAACATAATTAACAGCCTTAAATATTGGGTGTCAATATTTGGATCAAACCGATATAGGAATGGTGATGCATTTGCCTTCAGTACGGTTATGAGGAAGAATGATAAATAAACAAGTGGTACAATAAAATAGTGTGTACCTAGGCGTCGCCTTCTATATGTACAGTCTGGTTTCCTTAGCTGATGAGGGAGATTGCACAGGGTGCGAATGCGATGGGGTGTTCACTTCAGGCTCTCCGTGTCGGCTGATCTGTCCGATCATCTTCTGCCCGAGGTACGTGCGGATTCTCAAAGAGCGTTTTTTGCGGAACCATAAGCCTTAACAGGCGGCAATACCACATATTCGCCGCTTACGGCCTCGTTGGTACAACAACCGCAGTACTACTTCAACTAAGTCCCGCTGCCCACTGTCAAACATGTGGCTTTCAAAACAGTGTTCTCACTGTTTTGCAAATGTGCAAGACGTAGCATGGCTGTCACCCAGGTACTCATCCGTTTGTACATACCGCTGTGTATCCTGCTGTGACCTTAAGCCATTTGCCAACAATCTGAATCGTACGTCTCGGATGCAGCCATTCGGTGCTCCTAAAATGAACAGTTGTCGCTATGCGCCAATTTCTTTCCGATATAACATACTCAGACACTGACGTACCATTACCGTTGGGCTTAACTTTTTTCTTAGTCTACCCTCAAGATTGGCCGTCTACTTAACTTTCTAGTAGGTGCCTCTTAGACAGGTGCAATAAAGGTACCGCATTGCACCAAGTCAGTTGTTAATCAATCTAGAGTGAAACTGTACTCAAGAGACTTACATTAGCGATGGAATAAGGATGACACAAAGAGGAGAACGGAGCATGAGTAGGCAACTTTGCAAGTTTGCAGGAACGTGGTGCGCTGAAGTCAACTGATTTTCATAAACACAGCTAAGTTAAGGTTGGCGGACAAAGAGCGGGAATTACAGTTCTAATCATTCTAACAAATAACATGTGAAACAGAGCATGAAACATCAACATCAGCTGGTCAGTTACTTGCTAGGACTGTTCCCTTTCCACGGATGTTTATTATTGTTGTATGGGAGTAAGTCCTTACCAATTCGCGTGCAGGACATGCGCCGCCTTTCCGCCTTCGATAACGTTTGTTTTGGGGAATATCGCTCCTGTGTGGTGGCCACACCAAGTTCACCGTAATGACGTAGACCTCGCATCTTGGGGAATGTGAGTAAGCTGATTTTGCTGTGCCAGTTGAGATGGCTCGGTCATGCCCTACGCATGGCGCCTGAGCGTTTGCCACTTCGCGCTCTATTCGCTAGACCGCATGGTGGTCAGTCTTCGACATAGCGACAGCACATGAAATCACTGATTTTACGTCTAATTGCTGATAGAACCACAAGTGTACCCAAATGGGGGCCCATGAATGAGGACTGCCAGTAGCTCAACACGCTTGAAGACATGAGCCGCAACCTAAATCAGTGGAATAACTGCATACAGAACTGCACTGAGTTACATTTTCAATCACTCAAACATTGAAAACGACAAAATGCGTCAGCGGGTGAAAAAACGAACTAAAAATGTTTCCTTCTGTTTCTGGTCAAACACTACTTTCCATTGAATCCCGTGACAGTTATGATGCCTCTGTGTCCAATTCTTGGACATCTATTGTGATAGGATATCTCTTATCCCTTGATCACCTGGTGTTAGTGAAACAATACGTGACGAGAGTGGACAGCCTATCCACAACTTATCAAAACGCTTAGAGCGTTGGGCTAAGCGCTTTGAAAGGCAATTTAATCGGTCGGAATGGTTAGATTTCTCGCCGGCCAGTGATCGCCCCGCTCCCTGGGCTGTCCCTTTGGATCTACCCTCTCGCTCAGAAGTCGAACGTCAGATCGAACTGTTGAAGTTAACTAAAGCCGCGGGACCTGATGACCTTCCTCCAGCCCTCTTCAAATTCGGGGGACCTGCTCTTGTAGATGATTTACACGAGTTACTAGTGACACTGTGGGAGCAGGAAACTGTCCCAATCGATGGGAGCCGCTCTGTCATAGTCCCTATTTTCAAGGGAGGCTCACGATCGGAATGCGGCAGCCATAGAGGAATCAGTCTGATCTCCATCGCCTCCAAAATGCTTGCCTCTGTCATTCTTCACAGACTGACTGGCACTCGTGAAAGCCAGATTCGTGAAGAGCAAGCTGGATTTCGTCGAGGTCGTGGCTGCATTGACCACATATTCACCTTGCGTCAGTCGTTGGAGCACCGTCACATATATTGGCGGCCCATCGTTGTCGTGTTCCTCGATATCAAAGATGCATTCGATTCGGTGGATAGACATGCACTTTGGGACTGTCTACTCAGGAAAGGTATACGGAAGAAATTTGTGAATATTATCCGAGCATTATATGTGCGCAGCTCGGGCAGAGTGAGGGTGTACGGCAAGTTGCCGTCGCCCTTTAATATCTCCATCGGCGTGAGACAAGGATGCTCGCTGTCACCTTTCCTCTTCAACTTCGGGGCTGACGAAGTCATGGACATCGTGTTCACAGGACACGACTTAGAAGGTGTGGATCTGCTCCCAGGAGAACGATTTCTTGACTTAGACTATGCTGATGATATTGCCCTGATCTATGACAGCTCACAAACGTGCCAAGCGGCACTGGACAGATTTGCACTAGCTGTCCGTCACTTCGGGCTTTGCTTCGCACCTTCGAAGTGCAAAGCATTCCTCCAAGATTGGCCTGGACCGCCTCCTTCCATGACCCTTGGTGGGGATCAGCTAGAAGTCGTTCAAAAATTCAACTACCTGGGAAGTTGTATCAGCGCCCTGTGGGATTTGAGGATGAGATCACGAATCGTATAGCAAAAGCTCGGGGCGCTTTTGCTGACGTTCGACACTTATGGCGCCGGCGCGACATCATTCTTGCCCTGAATGGTAGAGTGTATAATGCAGCAGTACGTTCGACCCTATTGTACGGTTGTGAAACCTGGCCACTTAAAGCAGCGGACCTGAGGAGGCTAGTTACGTTCGACCACTGGTGCCTTCGTAATTTAGTTCACATCTGGTGGGAGCACCGCGTGAGCAACGAGCGTGTTCGATGCCTTGTTTACGGCACAGGAAAAGGATCTGAACCGCTCAGCACCGTGATTTCATGCACCAGGCTCCGATGGCTCGGCCACGTGTTACGCATGCCAGCCCACCGACTTCCGCGACGTGTGTTGTTTGCGCGCCGGGGATGTGTATGGAAGAAGAAGAGGGGTGGCCAAGCGATGACTTGGTCGAGAGGAATGAATGCCCTCATTTCTGAGCTGGCCTCGGTTGGTGCGTCTCGGCTCACTGGCTGGGGTCCGAAAGACGATGAAAACGTTTGGTTGGACACGCTTGCTGATATGGCAAGGAGCCGACCCCAGTGGCGTTCGTGCTGTGAGTTTCTTTGTCCCACCTCGTCCCTCTTAGCCTCCCCTCCAACCACGATCTCATTATTTAGCTTTATATAATTTCGCATAGTATTTTTTGATGCACAGTAGCCGGCTGATAGCTTACCGGAACGATGCCCATCAGTCGGCTTGCGCCAGTTGCATTTTTTCTCCTTTTTTCTGTGTATTGCGGCACAGTAGTTGAGGTGTTCCCCACCTCTGTCTAACGTGTATGATGATGATGATGATGATGATGGTCCCTTGACCACAGTCGACAGTGACGTTCTCTTGCATCTATGGCTTTATGTAGTAATTCTTCATAGGGTATCACCACTATCCTGACGTGGTTAGGGGACCAGATTATCTTGACTGGTAGCGCGGATACACTTAAGGGTTTTGATCCCATTTCACACTTCGGCGTTCGATGACGCTACTAAACTAAACGGTCATGAATCAAGCTATGTCGGCGGCATCCGTTTCCGGATTTGTTTGTCACTGTGGCATCATCTGTGATAGCCACATGACGCCTTCGCCTACAGTGGGACCATGGGGGGCTTGCGTTGCACCACCCACGGCTCCAACCACACATCCCTTATCCGGTGTAAACCAGAAGAAATAAGATCGGGTGGCATGTGGATGGAAGCCAGGTTGCATCAACGGAGCCGACCCGCACTCCTTCACAGGCAAACACAAGCATGCTGTATTTGGGGAACCAAGCGCACACAAGGCGGTGGCTGGATGGTAGTCCGCTACACACACAAACCATGTGCATAGAACCACTCTTCGAACCTAATACATTCACGAGGACCATGCACCCCATCCGCGCCAGCAACGACCAACTATCTCCTGGAGTCAGTATAGACGAGTTGATGGGTAATAGACAGGTAGGCACCTTGTCAACATTTACATCAAGCTTAACCACACCGGGGATGTCAAGCAACTGCCAACCACTTGGAATGAAGATATCAGAGAAAATAAATCGGATAAGACTAACGGATGTGCCGAGTCAACTCCACGCTAAATTAGCATACGTAATGAAGTGTCTATAAACAAATCCGCGCTAAGTTCAAGCTAAAATAAAATATATCTTTTTCAAATGCCACAGCCGAGAACATGTTAACGAAGTTAACCCCAGTTAGCTTATGCGACGTGTATAAGTTTAAAGGATATTATTCAGGTAAACGTTAAAATGAGGTACGAAAAATAAGCATTAAGACAAAGTGGTAAACACACTACGTGAAATAAAGAAACTCAACACGCAAGCACGCAGTTGGCAAATCGAATGCAGCGAACATACTAACGCTGCGCCGGTCCTGCTTACCTTCTCAGCAGCACCCGTCCTGTTTTCGATGTTGGTCCCCAGTGACATCTCTCCTGGCTCACCAGGCATGTCTGACTTAGGCAATCGCGACTGCATGTCCTACAGCACGATGCGCTCGACGTCGATGAAATACAGCGCATCGGCGCCTGTCGCTTCGCACTTGCCGCTTCTCTGCATGTGCGAGGGCTTTCTCTTGCACCTCGACAACTACCTTCGTGATCAGATCGCGTCATGCACGCCGATCAACTGTCTTTGATTCCCAACACTTGAAATCAGCGTTAGAATGTGATAGGTTCACCTTGATCATGTTCTGGTAACGAAGCTTCGGTTTTCCCACGTGCCGCTTCCTCGCACTCAACTGATCATATAATAACTACTTGGGTATCCGCGTCAAGTCCCTACAGCACGCATGACTGAGCCACCTCAAGTGTCTCAGCAAAAGTATACAACCCACTTCGGCCCAACACCGTGTCTGCAACTCTGTCACCAACCGATGCCCAGAATTCGTCGCAGACACTATTGATGAAACGGCTCGAGATAACTGACGTCTCGCCGGTACATCGTCCACGTTTCGCTGCCATATAAAAGAACAAACGGCATCATGGATTCGTACACCGTCAGTTTCCTGTCAAAGGTAAGCTGATGGTTGTTCCACACTCGGTACTCAAGCTTCCCGAATACTGCCGCTTCCTTCGATACGCGGATATCAAGCTCACTGTATATTTGCTGGACAGTCGAAACCACAGTCCTAAAGTAGCAGAAGTGGGAGATAGTTTCCAATACTTCAGCACCAATGCTGCTTTGCGGCAATATTGAAGATTGCACCTCCGATGAAGGTTGAAAGAAGCAGACAGTTTTTCATGTGTTGATGGTAAGCTCGAATTTGGCCGCTGTCGAAGCCAGAGCACTAGTCACGTGCTGCAACTCATCCGCGCTGTGTGCAAACAACTCACAGTCGTCAACGAACAGCAACATACGGATAGTTGTCTCACAGACTTGATGCCGTCACTCCAGGTGCGGCGATTCGTTGCCATCTCCTCCGAACTCCTTAGGTCAATATTTACTCGGGACAAACTAATCTTGATATTGTCTTGGTAACGCAACTTGGGTTTGCCTGCATTCCGGCCGACTGCGCTCAGTTGCTTCGGGATTACCGTAGCCTCCATGCGGTGCACATGTCCAAGCCTTTGGAGGTGTCGCACTAACAGCGTGCACTCCAAGGTGTACACTTCGCTCCGGCGGATCATATCATCGTCCTGCACATTGTCCCACCAGTAGATGTGCAAAATCCGGCGGAGGCACTGTTTATGGAATCGTCCCAGAAACCGGTGATGGTTTCTGTACGGTATCCACGTTTCCGGTCCGTCGATAAAGACCGAGCTAACCATAGATTTGTACTCCATCACCTCGGTTCTAACAGTGATACGATGATTCTTTCTCACGCGATGTTCCAGTTTCTCAAAAGTCGTACTCGCCTTCGCTACACAACCACGTAGTCCGTCGGTGATCCGCCGGTCGGTTGACAATGTGCTCCCGAGGTAGCAGAATGCTGACGTATTCTGTAGTACTTCATCTGAAATCCGTATTTCTGGCCTGAACATGGGCTCCACTCCAGGTGCCGGCTAAACTAGGCAAACAGTCTTGTTTGTGTTTATGCTGAGTACAAACTTGGTCGCCGAGGTAGCTAATGCAGTCGTCATGCATCAGTTCTTCCACGCTATGTGCAAACAACGCACAGTCGTCAGCAAACAGCAGCATACAGATGGTTGTCTCACGCACTAGGCTTCTTGATTCACAGCGGCAGATGTTAAGCAAACCCCCATCTATGTGATGCTCTGCATGCACACCGTATTCACACGAGTTGGTTGTGCACACCACAGCAGTCAAATAGATATTAGACAGTGTTGGGGCTAAGACGCATTCTTGCTTTACACCAGAGATAACGACAAAGTCCTCTGAAGTCTGTCCACTCAGCTGCACCCTTGCTCGCATGTCGGTATGCAGGCATTCAGTCAGACGAATAAACGATCGTAAATTCGATTCATGAGACATAGTTGAAACGTGAACAGTTATTAACACTATAACCACATTAATCTATATTGCTCGATGTTTGGCAACATAATGAGTTTTAAGACAATTATAGACTTCAAAAAGTGTAACATGTCTACTTACATGCAGATGACTCTGCATTGCTCGTGTATTCTATATCTCTAGCTGAACACTTGTATATGGTACTGATCGTATGTAAACGGGAAGCTGGCAATATGGTGTCATTAAAAGAGGATGGTTCCTGCATTGACCAAAATTTCCTACCATTTACGTAAAAGTTATATAATTAGAAAAGGTGTGGAATTGACAGCGGTGCGGGAGTACACCAGCTTACTGTACACAAGATAACAGACATTGACACAATCTGGCGCGATCAGCAGAATCGATGGCAGCTTCCATGCTCAGAAACGCCTCCATAGTCGGTCATCTGTACGCGTTTTCTGCCATAGCTACTAATGAATAGTATATATGTGGTCGATTTAGCCGCAGCTTGAGTGCATACTAGTCTGATTTTCAGTGATTCGGCTCACTGAGAAGGGTGAAGACGCAAAGAATGAAACCTTTTTCAAGATGAACACGACAGTCTGAAAGCATCTCTTCTATGTAGCGATTGGTGTCGAATAGAGCAGCAAGTGCAGTCAACAGAGTTCCCTCTATTTTTCAGCCAGAACGGAGGAAGATTCTGGGATGCAAGAGCTTTGTTTTAACACAGTAAGCTCATGTCGAATCTCCTCCAATGTGGGATGCATATCATCAACTTGGAACATGGGTTTCCAAATTTTGTACAAGGAAGGCCACGTTTTGTGACGTAAACATATGTTTGCCCATATTCAATCTGACATTAAGATAATGACTATAATTACACATGTACGAATAAGTCGTATCCTGAGTTTATTATTTCGTGCTGAGGTCGCGGGCTAGTTGAGATGTTAACGCGGGCCGGACTTTGGACACCCTTGGTTTAAATGATTCATAAAACGCCAGTATGTTTGTCCTTACAATGTTCCACTCATTGCGCTAGTTGTCGCGGATGAGGATTGATTAACCATTTATATATATCAGCTTTTGCCTCACTGATGGCCTTCTTATAACCGTATTTCGGATGAGCTATAACTTTGATTGGCTTTCTCCAGCTTACGTTTCCTTTTGACCCCAAAACTCCACCAGATATTTGACAGGTGTCCTATCGCTGTTAGCTGCTTGGTGCCAAGATATTGCTGAAACGGACATTGCTTTTGTTGATATTATGCAACCTTAGCTATTCTCCTTTCATGCATTTTGTCGCTACCTTAACTCTAGCTTACTTGACATTTATGGTCCTTCCTGTATCAATTCATCAAGTCTTATTTATCCCAGTGTGTGGTCATTAACTCATTTAAGAGAGCCATAGACATTCTGGCCCACCTGATTTGATCTCAGTCCTGTCCGTAAAGTGAATAGACATTTCATTGTCCTCTGTACCATTCCGTTCGCTGTCTTCACTTTTGTATGTGCTAAACTGTTATACTTCGTTAGTGATGTAGCAACCAAATTTGCCACCCAGGATGGTGGTAAACTTTTCGCCGTCTTAGGTTTATATTGGTGTGTGAAGGCCACATAAACGGCTCAGGGTAAAATGCAAATTAGTCTTCGAAGAAACGGATGACCGTTTGGGACACTGAGGTAAATGTGGTGAAAGTGACCACAATGGGACACTTTAGAACATCGTTTGGGAGAATGTTGCACACATGTGATATATGACGCAAAGGTGTTGTTACATTCTGAGTAGCAGTAAAATTTTCAATCCTCAGCTTATCTTGAAATTTTGATCCTAATATTTGGTATCGAACAATCAACGGCACTACAAATGCCGCTTCCTTTCACATGCCTCTCGGGACGGACCGCTCCTCCCCTTGCTGTCTCTGTGCTTGCTGTATAATCCATATTTACGGTATCGATAACCACACGTCTCGCCACATCTCATCATTATTATCCATTTTGTTGTCGAACGATAATTGAGCGAGCATCTGCGCGCTGTATTTTCACATCAGGCGACCCACGGATCACGTGCATTCTGGTCAATATCTTTGGCGGAATCGTCAACTGCAACACAGTTGCCAAGGGTTTGGTCGGTGCCTTCAAGAAATACAAGGTGTCCGTCCCTGTTGTCGTCCGTCTTCATGGAACCAACAGCGTGGAGGCCGCCGAATTATTGAAAAGCGCGAATGTTGGATTGCTCCCGGCAGCTACATTTGACGAAGCGGCTCGTCTAGCCGTCTCCAAATCTAAACAAAAGCACGCTAGTCATTCCTAGCGTATTTTTCAGCTCCATTATATCCTCAAGTGTGCATTGCACCGGTTTCAAGCAGATCCGCATCTGATTAAGATTGTATTGTGTCTCCTATTGTTCTGGTCCTCTTGGTACATTTTGTCAGTCACATGTAGTTGCATTTCTAGTGTTTGATTTATTCTGGCAATTCCCGTCCTCACACATGCGGATTTAAATTGCCCTTCATGTATTTGACAAACACTTCCTACCCTACTAGAATGAACTTAGTGTTTCACCCCTTTCTGCGCGCATTTTGATTCCGGTGCTGCGTCGCAGTTGGCCGTGTTTCATTCAACTTTCTCTTCGATCTTTCACCTTTTCCCTTAGCAAATCAGGTGCTCACATCCTGTAACGCAAACTCACCGGCAGTGGTCGAACCGTAAATTGTTTTCCTTCAAAGCAGCCTAAACGTTACGCGACGGTTTGCTTACCTCTGTGCCCCATTGAGCTACGCTGGGTGGCACTATCCAAGTCGTCGATTGTCTTCTGTTTTGAAAACCTAATCATAGGCGATAACAGGTTTTCCGTTTATAAGCTCACAGCTCGATTGCGTAGAGCACGGGTTCTACGCATCGTCCCCGATAGAAGGGGGGCAACACCTAATACTCTATGGCTTGCTACCGTCAGCCACAAACCAGGCACCCTCTGGTCAAATGAGTGCAAACCCGTCAACTTCCACCTGCACCTTGCCGGGTCGCAGGTATATAATGTAACACGATCAGAGAACACAAGTGCTTTGTACTAACTCTTCCAAGGCTGCGTGCGACAGGCCTCAAGCAGACCCAATCGTTTCTGCGAACCCATTCCCTAGCTGGACTTGCTCCCCACTGTCTTGTAGGTTAGGCTTTTAAGCAGAACTAGACTAGAGTCCCTCAAGCGAACCTCTATGCCCCTCACTGCCTTGGAAGTCAGGTGTGAATCTAAGACTAGAGGTGGGATATATGAAACAAAATCCCTTTGTTTGAATGGACAGCCGTAGAGTATAATCTGCCGTCTCGACTTCCGCAATAATACTCCCTCTGTTTCTTGTTTTTGCTTCTTTCTTATTGCCCGTCTGTTGAGTAGTGCACTGGCGCTGACCTCACATCTTCTGCCATCGATACATGTAACTCGTCCCTCAAACCAAGGGCCTAATATCTGTATTTTGGGTCAGATCGTGTCATCTGACGCTCACCGAATTCTTCTTCGTCCTAGACCAAACTTTGCTATGCTGTCATCCGCTATAGATGTCGATCTATCATGAGCACGTGCCTTGTTTCCAACCATTCTCTAGTGCGCGCATACCTGACGCTTAAACTTCATGCTTCAAAAAAGTGCATAGTTTCTAAACTTCTCACTTGCAACTAATACTTACAATCCGCCGTACAACAATATCATAGCGAACTAGCCCACCAATTGTCAGTGACGGATGTCACAAATGGACGAAACGTTTACTGGTATCTTCTTTAAGTAGGGTGCCGTAAAGAATGATTTCGACGTTTGCTGTACGCCCAACCTTAAACTTCCGAACTGTAGGTGGCTATCTAAAGTACCGTCTAGTTTGCTTGTAGCACGAAGACAGGTTCAAACGACAACGGCGTTTCATTTTGTTCATGGCGTCCTGAAGCGACGACTGGCAGGGTGTTTTTGAAGCAGTCAAGTTGCTTCACCGCATAGTCAGCCTGAGGTGCAGGATTGTGTGTTTACTTATGGTGTTATATTTCCTGTCGAAAGGTATTCTCGTTCTTCATAATGGAAAGTCCTGCGCGCTTAGCATCCATGATCGAGGACCTGTCTATGGTTTGTCGAATTGCGTATTCCACGTGGAGGCTCACGTAGGCATTGAGCATCATAGAGAGGATGTAGAAATCCAAACTCCCGAATGCCCTGCGCAAGAAACCAACGTGCTGGTTATCTCTTTTTGTAGCGGATTCTGACTAGAACAGCCGAGATCATTCTGTACCAGCATACTGAGGTCATGTTTCTGAGGGCTTGCTTGCGCCCCAAGTTTGTGGAGATAGGGATGTCGATAGCCGATGTGGACAAGGTGGCACTTCTTCACGCTGAATGGTAGTGCCTTCCTCACCGACCAGTGCCAGGCCGTTGATCGCCTGCCAAATTTCAGCGTCATCTGCGAAAACTAAACTTTTGAGGCGATAGCTCTCACCAGATCGTTAGTGGAAACTAAGAACAAGCGAGATCCAAGTACTGAACCCTGTGGTATGCCGCTCTGCACTCGAATCTAATCGAAGGATGAACTTCGGACTCTAACCTGCACTTGCCGTTCACGGAGAAAGTTGCCAACACATGTTGATACTGGATCACCGACACCGTAGAGCTGCAGTTTGTTTAGGAGGATTCGATGATCCAAGCGATCAAAGGCTTTCGAAAAGTCCATGTAAATAACATCGTTTTGTGTCCCCTCGTCGACTGTTTCGGTTCAATTGTCACGTGCTATTAGCAGATTCGTGGCACATGATTTTTACAAACCATGCTGCTGCGGGCGTTTTGATGTTACTTTCCAGGTAGCCCATCAGTACGTCCTCGATGATCGCTTCCATGACTTGAGCAAGCACAGCGAGAATCGTTACCGGACGGTAATTGGCAGGATCAGACCGACTTATTCGCTTGTGAATAGGGGTCATAATACCTCGTTTCCACTTTGCCAGAACTATGTTTTTGTCTAGACAACGCTGAAAGAATCCGGCAAATGGTTGGGATAGATGCAGGGCTGGTACCTGCAGTGCTTTAGGGTGAATGTTATCCACTCCAGGAGAGCTGTATGTACACAAAGATTGGCTTCTTCATTATCATTACTACTGTTATGTGATTTTGGATAACACTGATGGTGTGGTGACAGAAGCAGGTATAATGTTTGGGGCTTGTACGTCTTGGGATGTAGACAAGTACTAGGCCGTTAAGGCATTGGCCGCCTCTTTTGTTTTGTGTGTTTACCCGCCAGTCGTATGGAGTGGTGGGATTCCGCGCTGCACCTTCCGAAGTCCATTCGCATGTCTGTAAATAAGCTTGTGGTTTGAACAGAATCGTTTCGCTAGCTCCTGCTGGTGTGATAACTTGTCTGTACGAACCAACTCTGCCAAATAATTGCGGTGAGCTACCTACGCTGTCCAACTTTCTTCGCGGGGATTATGTAAAGGCGCCATGTCCGGTCCCTCAATTCCATAAATCTTCGTGTTCTGCTTCTCAGGAAGGATTTAGGTTCGATGGAATCCTGGAAATATTTTGGATCTGATGAATAGTTATGTGAAGGTTGTCAAGAATTTTTCCCATGTTATCCCTGGGAGCACTCAGTCTTGAATCTCTAACTAGCATTTTCAGCGAATGCAGACAAAACCTGATGATGCGTGGTGGATTACACCTTTTCGTGCTTTGCGTCGGGGTAATCGGCGTAGCAAATGTAATCGAACAGTCGAGTCACGTGATCGCTTCGACTCAGAGGGCTGCATACGTTTAACCGCTCCACCATGAGCTCCTCGCTGGTGAGCACGGAATCGAACATTGATGGCTTATTCGCTGCTCTGAACATGGTGGGATCAGCGATGTGATTGTATATGTGTGCTATAGATTAGCTCTTGTAAATAGGCCTTGAACTGTTCCGCCTCGGTTACTGGAGTTTCCAACTCATAAATCTTGACATTACCTGTAATGATGATATGGGTGTATTTCTGATTTTTCACAATTCGAAATGCCGATATTAGTCTGTGGTCCATCTCCTAAGTGGATTTGGGTGGACAGTAAACCACGGAGACGAGGCATGTCGTCCTTCAACCAGTTTGCACGAAATGAGATAAATGACACGTTTGAGGATCATCTGTGAGCTTACAACGAAGGTTCGTTATGTAATAAATGATCACCCCTACCCATTTTGTTATTCCGGAGTAGTGACACACCGGGTAAAACGATTCCAGCGTCGGCAATTTGGCAGTTCAGCCACGTTTCGGTGATCATAAGGATATCTCGTGACTCGGATGCCTGACGGTGACGGAGTTCGACCAACTTACTAATAAGGCCTTGTGCGTTAGTGTACATGCAGGTTAGTTTCTCAGTAAGCAAAATTAAATCGTTGAATTAGGATTAGAGATTTTGCCAACCGTTGTGGGGTCCACCACTGGCCTTTTTTTGCGGAGCTTTGAGCTTCGATCGGGTTATGTGACTACTCTCGGTTGTCCTGCCCATGATGGTCTCCCGTCTTTTTGTCTTATTCCTTCGGATGCTAGGGTTGCCATTAAATCCATTCCTTCACAGAGTTGTGTGGGGGGCAGAATAACCAGTTTGGTCAATCCCATTGGTTCGTTGGCTATCCGTGGCCGTGTACTACGCTACCTTTAACAGAATTTCTGCAGGTAGCTTCTTGCGGAATTTAAACCAATTATCTAAAATAAGCAGTGTCATTAGCTCAGACTGAAGTATCACCTTCATCAGCCTGGGACTGTTCCCCTTGTATTTGGGTGAAACTGGCATTCTTATCAACTTCTTTGCAATGATTCTGTCGAGGGAGAGTTCCTGATGTATGGAACTCCATTGCTCTCTGTCTTGTGTCTTTGCTTACTCATAGGAGGATGTTTGAAGCTCAGTAATCCTGTCAGAGTTACGAACTTCTTCCTGGTTGCTATTCTCTTTAGGCCGTTCATTCAAAAGGATATCCGGAAGAATACGCACCTTATGTGATGAGGTATGGAGCCGAATGCAGGACAGTAGAACGGCGTCTGTGCTATCATTGGCGCTCATTGTCACCCAGAGAAGTCGACGTTCGCCGCAATGCACTGAATTTGGGTGACCTGGAACCAGTGTCGTGGGCTCAACTGGAGTGCCCATTGCACCACGAATGGAGTTCCACTGATTAAGGTCATCCAACAGCTTCCCTTCTATGGTACTAGGCCGCGCTTCAGGAACATTCGTGCACTAACAGTCAAAGCACCGTGATTTCTTCTATTAGCTGCAGATTCTAGGGTATTAATGGACACCGTTTTACACTGTTTGGTTAGTTGTGGTTGATTCCCTCTAATTTGCTCAGTGCTACTACCGGAGCCCAGAATCTTCTCACCGGCGCTCGCGTGGAGTCAACTGATACGTACAATGCGGGGCGTTTCTCTGTGGTGAATGAATTTGGGCTCGAAGCTGCCAGCATTACCACTGAATTGATGTGTGCTGCATAGCTGGAAGAATTGAAAATACGCATGTTTGTATCTTGTCCGCTTATTGGAGTGAGATGATTCTGAGAATTTAGAGACACGGACACTGCAGTGCGGTTGGTGTTTCTTTCTTCTTCGGCTTAGATTCGGGGCTTAGGTTGGCTAGTCGAGGTATTACCGCGACAATATTGACCTCTGAGGGAGTGATCTTAGTATTCACTAAATGCGCGGTTATCTCATTCAACCTATCGTAATTTTTCAGTAGCAAAGATAAACAGTTGACAACGGGAATGACTTGACATTTTGGACAAAACCAATATGTGTCTGCGCATTTTTTTATCTGTCTCACTCCTTGGACGCATTTCCATATGCATTGCGGGTAGTACCATCTAACGCAGCTAGAACGGGTTACTCCGAGATCAACGACTTCGCCGCCGTTCTCTGATCAACGTAGGCGACGCTGCCCCATTTCTGGTATGCTAACTACACCGTTGTCGTTTGCAGCTAGGCCTATCTTTGCCATCACTGCGCTGCTGGCACTCACGTTTAATGCGTTCTGTGCGCCAGGCATGCACGTGACAAACCAACACGTCAAAACCCGCACATTAGGTGAGATGACTGGCGCATGAAACGCGTCAAACATGGTCACTGGCGCACACCCGTCAAATTAGCGGTGAATATATCATTTCTCACTTGTTAACATCATTAACGCAACCGCCTATATCCTTAGTGCAGAAGCTTTCCTCCTTAACGCCAAAGGCTATCATCCTTTAATCATCCACGTAGCATCCACGTACCACTGCGTGGGCAGAGGCTACCAGCCAAAAGAATTCGGTATAGCGTAGCGACTGAAAACAGTTGCGCGCAGATACGCACGCTTTCGGAGCTGGGTAGGAAAACTGTGAGACTTGCGTGGTCCAACTCAAATGGACGACAATTGAGACTTTACTAAACGGAGCACAGCCGGTGCACAGTGCGCCGCGCGCCCTCACTGGACAATGGTGGTGTCTGAGACATCCATTGGAGCGCGCACAGTCCCTGAGGGAAGAGAAACGCGTGCACTCAGAACACCGGGTATAAGCCTGAAGTGGAGTCAAGCCCCTTTTGTATGTGAGCAAAGGAGATGTCTGAGGCTATGGCGCAAATGATGCACGTAGGACAACAGTGAACAACGTTGGCTTGGTACTAAAACGATACTCTAAACAAGAGGCGCAGATAGGTTGTCTCGTTTTGGTGGGTATTCAGGCTAGTTCAGTCGGATAGTTGAAGACGCAGTAGAAGTTACCGTTTGACTTCGAAGTCAAGTTGTCCGTAACATAAGGAGCGGAACGATCTCCGTCGCAGCAGAATGGGTACTAATCACTGCACGTAACTTCTTTATTTATGCGATGAAATAGCACTTTTGTGACGGATCCACAGGTCTAAGTTGAACGTGGGGTAGAAGGTAATCATAATGCAAACAATTCTCCCCCATACGAACCACACAAGTCAAATCTGATCGAGGTACACAGGACAGCAGCCGGGTGGAATGATATAATCACCAATGGAGCGGTGAAGGAGGCATTTGATAGATGTTTGATTGCAGCCTTGCAATTTCCTTTCAAAAGATATGTTAAACGGTGACTTGTATTACTCTCCTTCTTGTTCCGCAAGTACACAGACATGTACTATTTTGTTGCGAAGGGATTACACTACAAGCAGCCGGTCTCGTGAAATATGGGGGTATAGCGAGCCGGTGCACTCTACGGCAGTGACCCCCAACCTATGTATCGCCGTGGACCGGTCGGCGTTCACTAATTGTAACCCGGCCCGCTGAGGGTGTTTGTTAAACGTTTACGTTTTAGAATGTTTTGAGTGAATAATTTTAGTGTAATTGTGATTGAACATGCCTTGAAAATTGTTGTGTCGGAGCACCACGACTGCTTCCACCCACTAATGGTAGTGAGAACACCAACGACCGAGCAACAAACAATGTTCACGCAGCAAGCCAAACCGGCCACCAAGCGTCTGTCTGTGCAACTCAATCACAATATTCAAGTTAGGGCACATCACAGGCTATGCGGAAAGGCTGGCATTCGATCAGTCAATGCTAGACAGTTCGAAAAGCAGGGGATCGATAAGTTGCCTCACAAACGAACGAAATACACAAAGTAAAAGCGAATAGACGTAAGATTCAGTGTCCATAAAAGATAACCAAAAATGTGAGGAAAAAGTAAGCGTAAACGAGGAACCGGAAAAGAGGGCAGGGTGAGTGGGGCAAAACTCACAAAACAACGGGGAGCGGTGGAGTATTCTTACCTCCGCTATAACAAAAAAATCCAGTTACACCAAGAAATAGATATAAAGTGACATAATACGCTAGCTCACTAGATCGCTAAATTACAGACAACCATGAACGTGTTCCTCTGTAACTAGACTACTCCAGCTGGGGGAAATAGGAGACAATGACGCTCGATGTGTGCCGCACAGGTCCAGTTAATTTGATTGTTTTGTTTCGGCTGCTGACACTGCAGAACACCCCGCTTCACACAGCTAGGTTGTCAGAAATGGCAATCTGCGCGTAATTCACTATGACTTTAATTGCAGAACACCGGCGAACGTTTGTAGAATCCTGTTCCTGCTGGTAGTCTGATTCATTATTCACATCCTCAACTGCTAAAATTGATGTGGTTGGCAGGTCCCAGTTTATTTCTGTTGTGGGACATGTTTGGAAATAAGAAGCAATCCGATGGCTGTCAGCCAGTTTGCATCCAAACATTTCCTCTGAGAGAGTATCCATAGCAATTGCGTTTGTAGGAGGCACACTTTGCTCATATGTCTCAGGTCAAGTTTGCATTGTTCTCTCAGAATCTATTTCTGCAGTACAAAGAAAGCCCGGTTTAAAAAACAGAGATGGTTGAGTTCTGCATCTCCTTCCAGGTAAAAGTTATGTAGAACACGACGTCTAATAAATTTACTCTTTACATTAAATCAGTTCCGGACATATCTTTGTGGGATTCCATGATCGTTATAAGATGGAGAAGCTGTTTTTCTCCTAAACTTCGCTTTAGGCGCCTGAATGACACCCTAGTCGTACGGTTGAAGTAACACAGTGGTGTTGGGTGACAGGAACTGCAATTTGATATTAAGTAGGTGGAATTAGGGAGGGCAAAGGCTTTGTCGAGAGAAGGTATGATGTTGCGTTTTTCTGTATTTTGCTGTTAAATCTTCGGAAATAGCTGCAGTCATCCATGCCTTTTTATTATCCTGGTAAACTGCCGGTAGTTTCTCATGTTGTGACTTCTAAAATACGAGAGTTGGCTGATTTCCAAATCACTGCAGCCCATTCTCGCTCCCCAATGTGGTAGTGCACAGCATAACTGTGATACGCGCCTTGCTTCTTTTCCTACCTGCGCATTTCTATCCTTTTACACAAATCCTTTATCCGACGTCGTTCTGAATAGCAAAGCAGTTTCATGTGAATCAAAAATGTCTTGAGTTGTGTAACCAGAACATATTTCGGGCAATTTTTCTGCCTAGTCGGATTCAGCACACCTATCTGAGTCACCGCTTTCGCCCGATTGCTTACCAAACACAAGATCGTCTACTGCAGAAAGCCTGTAGCCAACTGTTTGACGATGTAAAGTCTGTGTTTTGTAATTCTTTTGCGAAGTGTAATGCTCGTTCTTGAATCACGTGTCCAGATAATGGAATTTTCCCCTCAGTGCTGACTGGCACTATTTCCAGCAATGTGCGTTCATGTATTCGTTACCCATTTTCTATCATTCTTTCTTTTAGTCTTGGTGTGTGGTTCACACAGTCATACAAAAACGGCTTTTCTCTTTTATATTACATGGATTTGTGTTCTGCCAACTCTGAAATTTTGCGCCAATGTCAACGAACTGTTCCTTCTTAACATCGTCGAATCACTGATACCATTTATATGTGAATGCCTTTGGCTTTGCTGAAATGGAACTAACCATTTTGTCCTTCGTAAAAACGCTCAAAAAGAACTATAAAAACGAAAATGAATATTCAGTAAGCACGTACGTCAGCAGTACCCGCTCAGTTCTGACAACAAAATGGTCACACAGTAAACAAATACACACAGAAAGTGATAGTCACAGTACTTGCGATGGTATAACGGTATCACAAATCGCAGAGTGCGTGAGGGGAGTACCAATGCTCTTTTATTTTGTAACATGGCTCCATCAGATTTGCTCTAGCACAGCCCATAGCAGCATACATACATTCGTTACATTGGGTGAAAACCCGGGGGGAGTGATGCGTTACTCGACAATTCCGGTGTGGCTTCTCCATGTCGTAGGTTGTCCACCGCGCCTGTTCAGCAACCGCGAAGAACGCGCGACACAGAATACGACGACCGGGCATACGCAGTACGTGTCCAAGACACCGCAGCGAACGCAGCGGGACGAGCTCCTCCAGCGAATGGCTGCCTCCACCCAAGGCACGTTGTCTAACTTACACATTGGTTACGTAGTGCAGCGGCCACACACGGAAAATCGACCACAAGCAATGGTGCTCAAAGACAGAGAGACGGCGCAGGTCGGCGATACGAACAGGCCAAGTCTCGCAACGGTACAACAGTACAGCTCGGACAGTCGCACAATAAACCCGTCCTTTGATGGATATACCGATGTCATGGCGGCGCCACAGGTGCTTCAGCTTATAGAAAGAGAGGCGAGCTCTTGAGATACGCAACGAAATCTGGTCTCCAATAGCTCCATTGACTGTGATGCAACTACCGCGGTAGGCAAAATTCTCTGAAAATTTCAGTCTATCACAACAAAGATCGATTGCAGGTACAGGCATCTGAAAGTCATGGGAAAGAGCTTTGCACTTGGATGGAAATAGTCATCCCATATTTTGGCTGTTCACTCGCAAGTTGCACGGTCTGTGGACCGTCACTCAGCAAGACGATATCATCAGCGTAGTCCAAGTCAACAGCTCGGCTACCTGGGAGGAGCTCAACGCAAACGCGTTTAACGAATTATGCTGTGCATTCTTTAGGACTTCCTCAATGGCAAGGTTATTAAGATAATTGCACCTACATTGTCCCGGATGAAAGCTTCAGCCAGAATTTACGTATATTGGCCTTTTATTGACAACGCTATCCATGATTGTATTCTCACATGCAGCATATGTGCATCAGCATCATAGCATGCGAGTAACACATTCGAATAACAACGCAAGGTGTAACTGCAGCTAAACAGCACGCAACACGCCGACTGTCTGTAAGCTCCTAGATAGCTACACCTTAAACCCTGTGTAGGGCACCTACCAAAGGCTTGAACAATAACACAGGTTAACGGAACTTTGGGAGGACTTCACAGGACGTCTAGGGAGTATACTTGTCCATTGCTGTTGAACCACATCAGTCCATCAGATACAAATGCATTGTTTCGGAGCCACGCAATCTTCCCATAGTCTACGAATTTCTAATGCACCGTCATTAAACTGGACATACGGCCAGGAACGACACGCAAACTCGATCCTGCATAGTCGCTCACCTAAGTGTTATAATTGCGGTTAATGGGGCTTAAGGCCGTCAGAAAAAAGACCTTCACCGCACCGGACAGTGTATGGACCAGATCTCAAGTCACATGGAACGGACAAGACAGCCGACTACAAAGGTTATGGTGTGAGTGTTTCCGACTCGAGGCGGCCTGATGGATATGAACCACAGTGGACCATTGGTTGAGAGCGAAGTTCACGGTCCGGTGTGTGTGAGGATATTGCACTTTTGAGGCACCAAATTGTCTATTGTAACATCTCCCTCTTTGAATAAACGTTCTCCAGACGCATACGAATGAAGCGCTGGGTTCATCTGTAAAGTTGCATAGGTTTAGTAGGCAGCGTAGTTCTCCCAGTGACTCCGTCGTATGGCTCTGCGCACGTCTCTGTCGGTTCAATACGCCCCACTATTTTTGGTAGTTCCAATGTGTCCGGCAATATATCAAACGGCAACTCGAAAGTAGAAGTTATTGTTTGTTCCATCTGTCGTTTGCGTCACTGATAAACGTGCCGTATGACAGACAACGTTCCGACAGACACCACGTACAGCACAGAGCATTTTCTTTATCGTGCCACTGCAGGTTGCCAGGTTTGGTGGCTTGGCCATGCATTCAACGCGTACACCGGCTCCCCTAGTAGAAAACGTCCGTTCGCTCCTGAGGCCAGTAGCGGTTACGTAACCTTAGAGAGTACTGCATTAATTTGAGGAAGTGTCTCACGCCCGAACATGGCTTCCACTGGGTATCTGCCGCCTAGTAGATCGGGGTTTCGCGTAGGCCATATTACTTAACAGGAACAGGTGTATGATATCCACTGTAGGTCCTTCCGCCCACAGCTTTAGAAGTAAACATTTGATGGTATCCACGAATCATCCTGCTTACCCGTTGGACTGTGGATGTTCCGGAGGTTACCGACAGTACTTGATACAAATACACTGGCAAAAAGCACCAACATTGTCGGAGATAAATTGCGAGCCGTTATCGGAAACCGAGGTATTTGATGAACCGAACTGTGCAAATAACTGTTGTAATTTTCATACCGTGGCCGCTGTCGTAGTTGTGTTCATCAGGTATACGTCCGGTCACTTGGTATACGCATCAATCACAATTAAAAAAGGCCTTGAGCGGGACCAGGTAGATCAAGGTGAATTCTCTCCCATGGCTTGTAGGATGGCATCCAGAGTTGGATGAATTTGCTGGGAAGTTCTTTTACTGATGCACAAATGCTGCATGTGGGGACACAGCCATGGATAGCGTTGTCAATAAAAGGCTAATATACGTAACTTCTGGCTGAAGCTTTCATCCGGGACAATGTAGGTGCAATTATCTTAATAACCTTGCCATTGAGGAAGTCCTAAAGAATGCACAGCATAATTCGTTAAACGCGTTTGCGTTGAGCTCCTCCCAGGTAGCCGAGCTGTTGACTTGGACTACGCTGATGATATCGTCTTGCTGAGTGACGGTCCACAGACCGTGCAACTTGCGAGTGAACAGCCAAAATATGGGATGACTATTTCCATCCAAGTGCAAAGCTCTTTCCCATGACTTTCAGATGCCTGTACCTGCACTCAATCTTGGGCACCGACAAACTGTAGCCATGACTCGGTAAAAGACGACTTCTACCGTCAACTGACTCAGCTCCTTCGCCACAGAAGAAGCTCGGACACTGTAGTGCTGGCTGGGGATCTGAACGCTCAAGTTGGAAAATTATCCACAGATGAGCTGCATCTGGGCGGCCAACATGGTATAGGCTCCCGTAATGATAACGGTGAGCGGTTACTTCATGTGTGTGAGGATGCTCGCTTATTTCTTGCGAGCACTAATTTCCGACACAGCACCCGCCTGAGGGTGACTTGGCGCCCACCAGCTATGGACGCAAATCGATCACATTGCTATCAGTTACCGCTGGAGAGGCTGCGTCCAGAACTGTCGCTCGATTTGGAGCACAGGAGTTGACACCGATCACGCACTTGGATGTGCTGACCTGCGGATGCGTTTTGGCGAACGCCCGCGACGATGTTGTGAGCGCATTGACACCGGCAGACTGGTGAAGCCAGCTGTTCTGAACGCCTATCAAATTACGCTGTCATCCGAGTTGGATAAACGCTCACTGGATGCAATTGAAGCTCACTGGTCTCATATGCAACAGGCCTTACTAGCAGCAGGCAAATCCTCATGTGGTATGTCTAATCGCCAATATGAACATTGGGTCTCTTCACAGTCTTTGGAACTTATAGATGCTCACCGGCATATTCCGGCAGGAAGCGAACACAATGAAACTCGCAAAGAGCTCGGGCGAAACTCCGTGCTAGCCTGAAGAGAGACCGCGAATCCTGGAGGTCTCATCTTGCAACAGAGATGGAAATGGCCGCTGCCCTTGGTAACCATCGTGAGTTATTCCGTCTTATACGGGAAACGGGCAGCAGGAGACCTGGTGTTAGTGAATCTATACGTGACGAGAGTGGACAGCCTATCCACAACTTATCAAAACGCTTAGAGAGTTGGGCTGAGCACTTTGAAAGGCAATTTAATCGTCGGAATTGTTAGATTTCTCGCCGACCAGTGATCGCCCTGCTCCGTGGGCTGTCCCTTTGGATCCACCCTCTCGCTCAGAAGTCGAACGTGAGATCAAACTGTTGAAGTTAAATAAAGCCGCGGGACCTGATGACCTTCCTCCAGCCCTTTTCAAATTCGGGGGACCTGCTCTTGTGGATGATTTACACGAGTTACTAGTGAGACTGCGAGAGCAGGAAACTGTCCCAACCGATTGGAGCCGCTCCGTCCTAGTGCCAATTTTCAAAGGAGGCTCACGATCGGAATGCGGCAGCCATAGAGGAATCAGTCTTATCTCCATCGCCTCCAAATTGCTTTCCTCTGTCATCCTTCACAGACTGACTGGCACTCGTGAAAGCCAGATTCGTGAAGAGCAAGCTGGATTTCGTCGAGGTCGTGGCTGTATTGACCACATATTCACCTTGCGTCAGTTGTTGGAGCACCGTCACATATATTGGCGGCCCACCGTTGTCGTGTTCCTCGATATCAAAGGTGCATTCGATTCGGTGGATAGACATGCACTTTGGGACTGTCTACTCAGGAAAGTTGTACCTGAGAAATATGTGAATATTATCCGAGCATTATATGTGCGCAGCTCGGGCAGAGTGAGGGTTTACGGCAAGTTGTCGTCGCCCTTTATTATCTCCATCGGCGTGAGACAAGGATGCCCGCTGTCACCTTTCCTCTTCAACTTCGGGGTTGACGACGTCATGAAAATCGCGTTCACAGGACACGACTTAGAAGATGTGGATCTGCTCCCAGGAGAACGACTTCTTGACTTAGAGTATGCTGATGATATTGCCCTGATCTGTGACGGCTCACAAACGTGCCAAGCGGCACTGGACAAATTAGCACTAGCTGTCTGTCACTTCGGGCTTTGCTTCGCACCATTGAAGTGCAAAGCATTCCTCCAAGATTGGTCTGGACCGCCTCCTACGCTGACCGTTGGTGGGGATCAGCTAGAAGTCGTTCAAAAATTCAACTACCTGGGAAGTTGTATCAGCGCCCGTGGGATTTGAGGATGAGATCACGAATCGTATAGCAAAAGCTCGGGGCGCTTTTGCTGACGTTCGACACCTATGGCGCCGGCGCGACATCACTCTCACTCTGAAGTGTAGAGTGTGCAATGCAGCAGTACGTTCTACCCTACTGTACAGTTGTGAAACCTGGCCGCTTAAAGCAGCGGACCTGAAGAGGCTAGTTACGTTCGACCACCGGTGCCTTCGTAATTTAGCTCACATCTGGTGGGAGCACCGCGTGAGCAACGAGCGTGTTCGATGCCTTGTTTATGGCACAGGAAAAGGAAATGAACCGCTCAGCACCGTGATTTCATGCACCAGGCTCCGATGGCTCGGCCACGTGTTACGCATGCCAGCCCACCGACTTCCGCGACGTGTGTTGTTTGCGCGCCGGGGATGTGGATGGAAGAAGAAGAGGGGTGGCCAAGCGATGACTTGGTCGAGAGGAATGAATGCCCTCACTTCTGAGCAGGCCTCGGTTGGAGCGTCTCGGCTCCCTGGTTGGGGTCCGAAAGACGATGAACACGTTCGGTTGGACACGCTTGCTGATATGGCTAGGAGCCGACCTCAGTGGCGTTCGTGCTGTGAGTTTCTTTGTCCCACCCCATGCCTCTTAGCCTCCCCCTCCGACCACGATCTCATTATTTAGCCTTATATACTTTTGCATAATATTTTTTTTGGGTGCACAGCAGCCGGCTGGTAGCTTGCCGGAACGATGCCCATCCGTTACCGGTAGCTCAGCCAGCTTGCACCAGTTGCTTTCTTTTCTCCTTTTTTCTGTGTATTGCGGCACAGTAGCTGAGGTGTTTCCCACCTCTGTCTAACGTGTATGATGATTATGACTCAATCTTGGTTGTGAGAGACTTAAGGTTACGGAGAGTTTTGCCTACCAGGGTAGTTGCCTCACAGTCAATGGAGCTATTGGAGACCAGATTTCGTTGCGTATCTCAAGAGCTCGCCTCTCTTTCTCTAAGCTGAAGCACCTGTGGCGCCGCCATGACATCGGTATATCCATCAAAGGACGGGTTTATTGTGCGACTGTCCGAGCTGTACTGTTGTACCGTTGCGAGACTTGGCCTGTTCGTATCGCCGACCTGCGCCGTCTCTCTGTCTTTGAGCACCATTGCTTGTGGTCGATTTTCCGTGTGTGGCCGCTGCACTACGTAACCAATGTGTAAGTTAGACAACGTGCCTTGGGTGGAGGCAGCCATTCGCTGGAGGAGCTCTTCCCGCTGCGTTCGCTGCGGTGTCTTGGACACGTACTGCGTATGCCCGGTCGTCGTATTCTGTGTCGCGCGTTCTTCGCGGTTGCTGAACAGGCGCGGTGGACAACCTACGACATGGAGAAGCCACACCGGAATTGTCGAGTAACGCATCACTCCCCCCGGGTTTTCACCAAATGTAACTAATGCATGTATGCTGCTATGGGCTGTGCATTGAGCAAATCTGATAGAGCTATGTTACAAAATAAAAGAGCAATGGTACTCCCCTCACGCACTCTGCGATTTGTGGTACCGTTATACCATCGCAAGTACTGTGACTATCACTTTCTGTGTGTATTTGTTTACTGTGTGACCATTTTGTTGTCAGAACTGAGCGGGTACTACTGACGTACGTGCTTACTGAATATTCATTTTCGTTTTTATAGTTCTTTTTGAGCGTTTTGACGAAGGACAAAATGGCTAGTTCCATTTCAGCAAAGCCAAAGGCATTCACATATAAATGGTATCAGTGATTCGACGATGTTAAGAAGGAACAGTTCGTTGACATTGGCGCAAAATTTCAGAGTTGGCAGAACACAAATCCATGTAATATAAAAGAGAAAAGCCGTTTTTGTATGACTGTGTGAACCACACACCAAGACTAAAAGAAAGAATGATAGAAAATGGGTAACGAATACATGAACGCACGTTGCTGGAAATAGTGCCAGTCAGCACTGAGGGGAAAATTCCATTATCTGGACACGTGATTCAAGAACGAGCATTACACTTCGCAAAAGAATTACAAAACACAGACTTTACATCGTCAAACAGTTGGCTACAGGCTTTCTGCAGTAGACGATCTTGTGTTTGGTAAGCAATCGGGCGAAAGCGGTGACTCAGATAGGTGTGCTGAATCCGACTAGGCAGAAAAATTGCCCGAAATATGTTCTGGTTACACAACTCAAGACATTTTTGATTCACATGAAACTGCTTTGCTATTCAGAACGACGTCGGATAAAGGATTTGTGTAAAAGGATAGAAATGCGCAGGTAGGAAAAGAAGCAAGGCGCGTATCACAGTTATGCTGTGCACTACCACATTGGGGAGCGAGAATGGGCTGCAGTGATTTGGAAATCAGCCAACTCTCGTATTTTAGAAGTCACAACATGAGAAACTACCGGCAGTTTACCAGGATAATAAAAAGGCATGGATGACTGCAGCTATTTCCGAAGATTTAACAGCAAAATACAGAAAAACGCAACATCATACCTTCTCTCGACAAAGCCTTTGCCCTCCCTAATTCCACCTACTTAATATCAAATTGCAGTTCCTGTCACCCAACACCACTGTGTTACTTCAACCGTACGACTAGGGTGTCATTCAGGCGTCTAAAGCGAAGTTTAGGAGAAAAACAGCTTCTCCATCTTATAACGATCATGGAATCCCACAAAGATATGTCCGGAACTGATTTAATGTAAAGAGTAAATTTATTAGACGTCGTGTTCTACATAACTTTTACCTGGAAGGAGATGCAGAACTCAACCATCTCTGTTTTTTAAACCGGGCTTTCTTTGTACTGCAGAAATAGATTCTGAGAGAACAATGCAAACTTGACCTGAGACATATGAGCAAAGTGTGCCTCCTACAAACGCAATTGCTATGGATACTCTCTCAGAGGAAGTGTTTGGATGCAAACTGGCTGACAGCCATCGGATTGCTTCTTATTTCCAAACATGTCCCACAACAGAAATAAACTGGGACCTGCCAACCACATCAAGTTTAGCAGTTGAGGATGTGAATAATGAATCAGACTACCAGCAGGAACAGGATTCTACAAACGTTCGCCGGTGTTCTGCAATTAAAGTCATAGTGAATTACGCGCAGATTGCCATTTCTGACAACCTAGCTGTGTGAAGCGGGGTGTTCTGCAGTGTCAGCAGCCGAAACAAAACAATCAAATTAACTGGACCTGTGCGGCACACATCGAGCGTCATTGTCTCCTATTTCCCCCAGCTGGAGTAGTCTAGTTACAGAGGAACACGTTCATGGTTGTCTGTAATTTAGCGATCTAGTGAGCTAGCGTATTATGTCACTTTATATCTATTTCTTGGTGTAACTGGATTTTTTGTTATAGCGGAGGTAAGAATACTCCACCGCTCCCCGTTGTTTTGTGAGTTTTGCCCCACTCACCCTGCCCTCTTTTCCGGTTCCTCGTTTACGCTTACTTTTTCCTCACATTTTGGTTATCTTTTACGGACACTGAATCTTACGTCTATTCGCTTTTACTTTGTGTATTTCGTTCGTTTGTGAGGCAACTTATCGATCCCCTGCTTTTCGAACTGTCTAGCATTGACTGATCGAATGCCAGCCTTTCCGCATAGCCTGTGATATGCCCTAATTTGAATATTGTGATTGAGTTGCACAGACAGACGCTTGGTGGCCGGTTTGGCTTGCTGCGTGAACATTGTTTGTTGCTCGGTCGTTGGTGTTCTCACTACCGTTAGTGGGTGGAAGCAGTCGTGGGGCTCCGACACAACAATTTTCAAGGCATGTTCAATCACAATTACACTAAAATTATTCACTCAAAACATTCTAAAACGTAAACGTTCAACAAACACCCTCAGCGGGCCGGGTTACAATTAGCGAACGCCGACCGGTCCACGGCGATACAAAGGTTGGGGGTCACTGCCGTAGAGTGCACCGGCTCGCTATACCCCCATATTTCACGAGACCAGCTGCTTGTAGTGTAATCCCACGCAACCAAATAGTACATGTCTGCGTACTTGCGGAATAGGAAAGAAAGTAATATAAGTCCCCTTTTAACATACCATTTGAAAGAAAATTTAAAGGCTGCAATCAAACACTTACCACATGCCGCTTTCAGCACTCCATTGGTGAGTATCTCATTCCACTCGGGTGCTGTCCTGTTTACCTCGATCAG
>OX104064.1:150255698-150285011 GCA_944474145.2 Dicrocoelium dendriticum
GGGTGGATCCAAAGGGACAGCCCACGGAGCAGGGCGATCACTGGTCGGCGAGAAATCTAACAATTCCGACGATTAAATTGCCTTTCAAAGTGCTCAGCCCAACGCTCTAAGCGTTTTGATAAGTTGTGGATAGGCTGTCCACTCTCGTCACGTATTGTTTCACTAACACCAGGTCTCCTGCTGCCCGTTTCCCGTATAAGACGGAATAACTCACGATGGTTACCAAGGGCAGCGGCCATTTCCATCTCTGTTGCAAGATGAGACCTCCAGGATTCGCGGTCTCTCTTCAGGCTAGCACGGAGTTTCGCCCGAGCTCTTTGCGAGTTTCATTGTGTTCGCTTCCTGCCGGAATATGCCGGTGAGCATCTATAAGTTCCAAAGACTGTGAAGAGACCCAATGTTCATATTGGCGATTAGACATACCACATGAGGATTTGCCTGCTGCTAGTAAGGCCTGTTGCATATGAGACCAGTGAGCTTCAATTGCATCCAGTGAGCGTTTATCCAACTCGGATGACAGCGTAATTTGATAGGCGTTCAGAACAGCTGGCTTCACCAGTCTGCCGGTGTCAATGCGCTCACAACATCGTCGCGGGCGTTCGCCAAAACGCATCCGCAGGTCAGCACATCCAAGTGCATGATCGGTGTCCACACATGTGCTCCAAACCGAGCGACAATTCTGGACGCAGCCTCTCCAGCGGTAACTGATAGCAATGTGATCGATTTGCGTCCATAGCTGGTGGGCGCCAAGTCACCCTCAGGCGGGTGCTGTGTCGGAAATTAGTGCTCGCAAGAAATAAGCGAGCATCCTCACACACATGAAGTAACCGCTCACCGTTATCATTACGGGAGCCTATACCATGTTGGCCGCCCAGCTGCAGCTCATCTGTGGATAATTTTCCAACTTGAGCGTTCAGATCCCCAGCCAGCACTACAGTGTCCGAGCTTCTTCTGTGACGAAGGAGTTCGTTCAGTTGGCGATAGAAGTCGTCTTTTACCGAGTCATGGCTACAGTTTGTCGGTGCCCAAGATTGAGTGCAGGTACAGGCATCTGAAAGTCATGGGAAAGAGCTTTGCACTTGGATGGAAATAGTCATCCCATATTTTGGCTGTTCACTCGCAAGTTGCACGGTCTGTGGACCGTCACTCAGCAAGACGATATCATCAGCGTAGTCCAAGTCAACAGCTCGGCTACCTGGGAGGAGCTCAACGCAAACGCGTTTAACGAATTATGCTGTGCATTCTTTAGGACTTCCTCAATGGCAAGGTTATTAAGATAATTGCACCTACATTGTCCCGGATGAAAGCTTCAGCCAGAATTTACGTATATTGGCCTTTTATTGACAACGCTATCCATGATTGTATTCTCACATGCAGCATATGTGCATCAGCAGCGGAACTTCCAAGCAAATTCATCCAACCCTGGATGCCAGCCTCCAAGCCATGGGAGAGAATTCACCTTGATTTCCCTGGTCCCCCTCAAGGCCTTTATTTTTAATTGTGATTGATACGTATACCAACTGACCGGACGTATACCTGATGAACACAACTACGACAGCGGCCACGGTATGAAAATTACAACAGTTATTTGCACAGTTCGGTTCATCAAATACCTCGGTTTCCGATAACGGCTCGCAATTTATCTCCGACAATGTTGGTGCTTTTTGCCAGTGTATTTGTATCAAGTACTGTCGGTAACCTCCGGAACATCCACAGTCCAACGGGTAAGCAGGATGATTCGTGGATACCATCAAATGTTTACTTCTAAAGCTGTGGGCGGAAGGACCTACAGTGGATATCATACACCTGTTCCTGTTAAGTAATATGGCCTACGCGAAACCCCGATCTACTAGGCGGCAGATACCCAGTGGAAGCCATGTTCGGGCGTGAGACACTTCCTCAAATTAATGCAGTACTCTCTAAGGTTACGTAACCGCTACTGGCCTCAGGAGCGAACAGACGTTTTCTACTAGGGGAGCCGGTGTACGCGTTGAATGCATGGCCAAACCACCAAACCTGGCAACCTGCAGTGGCACGATAAAGAAAATGCTCTGTGCTGTACGTGGTGTCTGTCGGAACGTTGTCTGTCATACGGCACGTTTATCAGTGACGCAAACGACAGATGGAACAAACAATAACTTCTACTTTCGAGTTGCCGTTTGATATATTGCCGGACACATTGGAACTACCAAAAATAGTGGGGCGTATTGAACGGACAGAGACGTGCGCAGAGCCATACGACGGAGTCACTGGGAGAACTACGCTGCCTACTAAACCTATGCAACTTTACAGATGAACCCAGCGCTTCATTCGTATGCGTCTGGAGAACGTTTATTCAAAGAGGGAGATGTTACAATAGACAATTTGGTGCCTCAAAAGTGCAATATCCTCACACACACCGGACCGTGAACTTCGCTCTCAACCAATGGTCCACTGTGGTCCATATCCATCAGGCCGCCTCGAGTCGGAAACACTCACACCATAACCTTTGTAGTCGGCTGTCTTGTCCGTTCCATGTGACTTGAGATCTGGTCCATACACTGTCCGGTGCGGTGAAGGTCTTTTTTCTGACGGCCTTAAGCCCCATTAACCGCAATTATAACACTTAGGTGAGCGACTATGCAGGATCGAGTTTGCGTGTCGTTCCTGGCCGTATGTCCAGTTTAATGACGGTGCATTAGAAATTCGTAGACTATGGGAAGATTGCGTGGCTCCGAAACAATGTATTTGTATCTGATGGACTGATGTGGTTCAACAGCAATGGACAAGTATACCCCCTAGACGTCCTGTGAAGTCCTCCCAAAGTTCCGTTAATCTGTGTTATTGTTCAAGCCTTTGGTAGGTGCCCTACACAGGGTTTAAGGTGTAGCTATCTAGGAGATTTCAGACAGTCGGCGTGTTGCGTGCTGTTTAGCTGCAGTTACACCTTGCGCTGTTATTCGAATGTGTTACTCGCATGCTATGATGCTGATGCACATATGCTGCATGTGAGAATACAATCATGGATAGCGTTGTCAATAAAAGGCCAATATACGTAAATTCTGGCTGAAGCTTTCATCCGGGACAATGTAGGTGCAATTATCTTAATAACCTTGCCATTGAGGAAGTCCTAAAGAATGCACAGCATAATTCGTTAAACGCGTTTGCGTTGAGCTCCTCCCAGGTAGCCGAGCTGTCGACTTGGACTACGCTGATGATATCGTCTTGCTGAGTGACGGTCCACAGACCGTGCAACTTGCGAGTGAACAGCCAAAATATGGGATGACTATTTCCATCCAAGTGCAAAGCTCTTTCCCATGACTTTCAGATGCCTGTACATGCAATCGATCCTTGTTGTGATAGACTGAAATTTTCAGAGAATTTTGCCTACCGCGGTAGTTGCATCACAGTCAATGGAGCTATTGGAGACCAGATTTCGTTGCGTATCTCAAGAGCTCGCGTCTCTTTCTCTAAGCTGAAGCACCTGTGGCGCCGCCATGACATCGGTATATCCATCAAAGGACGGGTTTATTGTGCGACTGTCCGAGCTGTACTGTTGTACCGTTGCGAGACTTGGCCTGTTCGTATCGCCGACCTGCGCCGTCTCTCTGTCTTTGAGCACCATTGCTTGTGGTCGATTTTCCGTGTGTGGCCGCTGCACTACGTAACCAATGTGTAAGTTAGACAACGTGCCTTGGGTGGAGGCAGCCATTCGCTGGAGGAGCTCGTCCCGCTGCGTTCGCTGCGGTGTCTTGGACACGTACTGCGTATGCCCGGTCGTCGTATTCTGTGTCGCGCGTTCTTCGCGGTTGCTGAACAGGCGCGGTGGACAACCTACGACATGGAGAAGCCACACCGGAATTGTCGAGTAACGCATCACTCCCCCCGGGTTTTCACCAAATGTAACTAATGCATGTATGCTGCTATGGGCTGTGCATTGAGCAAATCTGATAGAGCTATGTTACAAAATAAAAGAGCAATGGTACTCCCCTCACGCACTCTGCGATTTGTGGTACCGTTATACCATCGCAAGTACTGTGACTATCACTTTCTGTGTGTATTTGTTTACTGTGTGACCATTTTGTTGTCAGAACTGAGCGGGTACTGCTGACGTACGTGCTTACTGAATATTCATTTTCGTTTTTATAGTTCTTTTTGAGCGTTTTGACGAAGGACAAAATGGCTAGTTCCATTTCAGCAAAGCCAAAGGCATTCACATATAAATGGTATCAGTGATTCGACGATGTTAAGAAGGAACAGTTCGCTAACATTGGCGCAAAATTTCAGAGTTGGCAGAACACAAATCCCTGTAACATAAGAGAGGAAAGCCGTTTTTGTGTGATATTGTGAACCACACACCAAGACTGGAAGAAAGAACGATATAAAATGGGTAACGAATACATGAACGCAAGTTGCTGGAAATAGTGCCAGTCAGCACTGAGGGGAAAATTCCATTATCTGGACACGTGATTCAAGAACGAGCATTACACTTCGCAAAAGAATTACAAAACACAGACTTTACATCGTCAAACAGTTGGCTACAGGCTTTCTTCAGTAGACGATCTTGTGTTTGGTAAGCAATCGGGCGAAAGCGGTGACTCAGATAGGTGTGCTGAATCCGACTAGGCAGAAAAATTGCCCGAAATATGTTCCGGCTACACATCTCAAGACATTTTTAATTCACATGAAACTGCTTTGCTATTCAGAACGACGTCGGATAAAGGCTTTGTGTAAAAGGATAGAAATGCGCAGGTAGGAAAAGAAGCAAGGCGCGTATCACAGTTATGCTGTGCACTACCACATTGGGGAGCGAGAATGGGCTGCAGTGATTTGGAAATCAGCCAACTCTCGTATTTTAGAAGTCACAACATGAGAAACTACCGGCAGTTTACCAGGATAATAAAAAGGCATGGATGACTGCAGCTATTTCCGAAGATTTAACAGCAAAATACAGAAAAACGCAACATCATACCTTCTCTCGACAAAGCCTTTGCCCTCCCTAATTCCACCTACTTAATATCAAATTGCAGTTCCTGTCACCCAACACCACTGTGTTACTTCAACCGTACGACTAGGGTGTCATTCAGGCGTCTAAAGCGAAGTTTAGGAGAAAAACAGCTTCTCCATCTTATAACGATCATGGAATCCCACAAAGATATGTCCGGAACTGATTTAATGTAAAGAGTAAATTTATTAGACGTCGTGTTCTACATAACTTCTACCTGGAAGGAGATGCAGAACTCAACCATCTCTGTTTTTTAAACCGGGCTTTCTTTGTACTGCAGAAATAGATTCTGAGAGAACAATGCAAACTTGACCTGAGACATATGAGCAAAGTGTGCCTCCTACAAACGCAATTGCTATGGATACTCTCTCAGAGGAAGTGTTTGGATGCAAACTGGCTGACAGCCATCGGATTGCTTCTTATTTCCAAACATGTCCCACAACAGAAATAAACTGGGACCTGCCAACCACATCAAGTTTAGCAGTTGAGGATGTGAATAATGAATCAGACTACCAGCAGGAACAGGATTCTACAAACGTTCGCCGGTGTTCTGCAATTAAAGTCATAGTGAATTACGCGCAGATTGCCATTTCTGACAACCTAGCTGTGTGAAGCGGGGTGTTCTGCAGTGTCAGCAGCCGAAACAAAACAATCAAATTAACTGGACCTGTGCGGCACACATCGAGCGTCATTGTCTCCTATTTCCCCCAGCTGGAGTAGTCTAGTTACAGAGGAACACGTTCATGGTTGTCTGTAATTTAGCGATCTAGTGAGCTAGCGTATTATGTCACTTTATATCTATTTCTTGGTGTAACTGGATTTTTTGTTATAGCGGAGGTAAGAATACTCCACCGCTCCCCGTTGTTTTGTGAGTTTTGCCCCACTCACCCTGCCCTCTTTTCCGGTTCCTCGTTTACGCTTACTTTTTCCTCACATTTTTGGTTATCTTTTATGGACACTGAATCTTACGTCTATTCGCTTTTACTTTGTGTATTTCGTTCGTTTGTGAGGCAACTTATCGATCCCCTGCTTTTCGAACTGTCTAGCATTGACTGATCGAATGCCAGCCTTTCCGCATAGCCTGTGATGTGCCCTAATTTGAATATTGTGATTGAGTTGCACAGACAGACGCTTGGTGGCCGGTTTGGCTTGCTGCGTGAACATTGTTTGTTGCTCGGTCGTTGGTGTTCTCACTACCGTTAGTGGGTGGAAGCAGTCGTGGTGCTCCGACACAACAATTTTCAAGGCATGTTCAATCACAATTACACTAAAATTATTCACTCAAAACATTCTAAAACGTAAACGTTTAACAAACACCCTCAGCGGGCCGGGTTACAATTAGTGAACGCCGACCGGTCCACGGCGATACATAGGTTGGGGGTCACTGCCGTAGAGTGCACCGGCTCGCTATACCCCCATATTTCACGAGACCGGCTGCTTGTAGTGTAATCCCTTCGCAACAAAATAGTACATGTCTGTGTACTTGCGGAACAAGAAGGAGAGTAATACAAGTCACCGTTTAACATATCTTTTGAAAGGAAATTGCAAGGCTGCAATCAAACATCTATCACATGCCTCCTTCATCGCTCCATTGGTGATTATATCATTCCACCCGGCTGCTGTCCTGTGTACCTCGATCAGATTTGACTTGTGTGGTTCGCATGGGGGCGAATTGTTTGCAATATGATTACCTTCTACCCCACGTTCAACTTAGACCTGTGGATCCGTCACAAAAGTGCTATTTCATCGCATAAATAAAGAAGTTACGTGCAGTGATTAGTACCCATTCTGCTGCGACGGAGATCGTTCCGCTCCTTATGTTACGGACAACTTGACTTCGAAGTCAAACGGTAACTTCTACTGCGTCTTCAACTATCCGACTGAACTAGCCTGAATACCCACCAAAACGAGACAACCTATCTGCGCCTCTTGTTTAGAGTATCGTTTTAGTACCAAGCCAACGTTGTTCACTGTTGTCCTACGTGCATCATTTGCGCCATAGCCTCAGACATCTCCTTTGCTCACATACAAAAGGGGCTTGACTCCACTTCAGGCTTATACCCGGTGTTCTGAGTGCACGCGTTTCTCTTCCCTCAGGGACTGTGCGCGCTCCAATGGATGTCTCAGACACCACCATTGTCCAGTGAGGGCGCGCGGCGCACTGTGCACCGGCTGTGCTCCGTTTAGTAAAGTCTCAATTGTCGTCCATTTGAGTTGGACCACGCAAGTCTCACAGTTTTCCTACCCAGCTCCGAAAGCGTGCGTGTCTGTTTTCAATCGCTACGCTATACCGAATTCGATTGGCTGGTAGCCTCTGCCCACGCAGTGCTACGTGGATGATTATCGAATGATGGCCTTTGCGTTAAGGAGGAAAGCTTCTGCACAAAGAATGTTAGCTTCTGCACTACGAATGAGAGCTTCTGCATAAGGATGTAAGTGACTGCGTTAAGGATGTGGACGATTGCGTTAAGGATGTTACCAAGTGAGAAATGGTATAGAGTGGTCATTGAAACAAACGATGACCCTGCGCTGTTCACTGGCGCACTGGTTGACAAGATCACAAGGATTAGCAACTTACTTTGGGTAATCTATCAATTCCGCGTGATTGCCAGTCTAGCGGAAGCGTAGTAAGAAACGCGAGCTAGCTGCGGCAGATGGTATAAGGGGAGAACGGCTTTTGTTGACTTGATCGCCTCAAGTGACGTCTTTCGAACGAGTGTAAAAATCCACAAATTGCTTGAAATTATATTAATGCAGGGATCAGTTTCAGCGACTGAATCCGTCACATACGCAGAGGTGAATCAGACGTTGAAACCATAGAAATAAGCGGAATATAGGTAGGCACCTTGTAGAGCTGATAAATCCGAGTCGACGATGTGCAACGAATTGCTGAGGAGTGGCTCATCAACTGGCCATAGCGTCAATTCAGATCGACCGTTCCCATCTCATTGGTTGCATATCTTAATGTCTTGCTAACTGTGAGACAAAATGGATCCATCCAGTGGCAAATCTACAGAAAAATAACGAGAATTAGTCAATATACGAACTTGCACAGTTTCCTACCTTTGATATATATGCGTAACTTAATTCATTATCTGCGTGTCGAATCTGCTAGAAAGACACCCTTGAAGCTAAACTGATGTTCATACCGAATAGACTGCGCGAAAATGGTTATCCCGACTGGTTTATATCAGTAAACTTTCAAGATAAATCTAAGCCAGTACCAGTGTTGACAGTGCCGAAGTAGGTGCTGGTTATATGGCTACCTTACAAAGGGGATTTAACTACTGGACGGTTAACTAAAAGTCTTTCGGCGTTAATCAAGTCACCTCTCACAGCAGCACTTTTAATCCCGCTATTGGTTCCTTCACTGCTATTTATTAGTTTGAGTGCGCATGTGACTGAACGGCGCAGTACTTGCACAGACGCGTGCATGAACACTGTCCACATTGGCTGCCTCACAGTGGCACTGGAGTCATAAGCCGCTCCGTGCTCGCCCATATATTCTACACTGGTCATCAGTTGGATAGGAAACATGCCTTCAGGATGGTGCATAAACTTACTCCGCACCGACCGAAAGGTCAACAGCTCCGTACACTTACTATGGCCGGGGTCATTTGCATTCGATTGTTTAACCAAACTTATGCTAACAAAAGAAACTTGTCCATGCATTTCTGCTAGTAATGATCTAGATAATCCCCCGTTTGACTGTGCAAATTATTCTAAATATTCAATAATTTTAGTTTTCTTATATGGTAGGGAACTAAGCGGTTTGTTTATTTGTATTTTGCTCTCGTTTGGTTGAGTCACATACGCAACGCGGGCATCCGCTTTGCTGCCTATGAGACGCGACCTACGGACTACGCGCTGGATACCCGTCTATATTCTCTCTTGCTAGCTCTCTTCTGCTGCCCTATTTTAACTTTAGTGACGGTCCAATACATCTTTTCTAGATTATTTTCGTGTGATTCTTCCGTGGGCACTCGGTTGCTCATTTAGCCGCAAATTTGATATATAACACACGATCTACGCGCTTTATTTGGTGATTTTTCAAAAAGATAGGTGTTTTCGCTAATTTTTCTTTTCAAAGCCGTCCTCGTATCCCTTCTCTCAATACAATTATTATTTTGCTCACTTGTTGGCTTCACATTTGTTGACTCAAAAGATTCCCGCTATGACAATTATTCATCTAAATTCGAGCAGCCAAGTTAGTGGATTCAGTCTCCTTATCCCGCCTTTCCGAAAGGCTATTCCTAAGTCGTGGCTCACTCAGCTAAAATCCATTTTTTCGGTACGTGGTGTTAGAGCTGATAGTGTCAAATTTCACTGCGTTGTCGGAGCGCTTCCTCCACAGCTCGATGACATTTTAGAGCTTCCTGATTATCACAAAACTTAAGAAGCGCTTAAAGCCTTCGTCTTTAAGCGATTCGGCATATCAGACCACGTTCGTGCTATGCAGCTTATTAACGAAACCGATCTGGGCGCTCGATAACCCTCTCAGCTCCTACTCAGAATGCAGATTCTAGCTATGCCTCTCTCTGTTGGTGACTCTTCAGAAAGTGATGGGGCTTCGCCGCCTGCCGCTTGAATACATAACCCCCTGTATGCAATTGTTGCGTCTCTTTTCAAGCTCGCCATCATGGCCGAGCGTATTTTGAAATCTAACGCCCAAATTTCTCAGGTCCAGTCCACTGTCGGCACGGAGGTAGCAGAACTAAGAGCGCAAGTAGCGGCGCTTACCAATCGAATACAGAGCCTAACACCAGCCGCAGTCAACCGCTGAAATCGTTCCAGCACACATTAAAGTCATCGCCTAAAACACCCTATTGCTGGTACCACGAGCGATTTGGTCGCCAGGCCAGACCTTGTCACCCACCCTGTTACTTCAAATACAACAAGCACGGAAGCGTGCAGGCCAACACGTAGGGGCGACGGACGTCGCTGGCTGCCACATTTGCCTTTTGTATCACTGATCGAGAAACAGAGTTTCGCTTGTTGGTGGACACGGGTAACGAAGTTAGTCTCCTTCCTCGCTAAAAGAAAGTCCCAAATGAGAAGGCGATTAGTTCACTGCGCGCAGCCAACGGAAGGACCATTTTCGTATACGGTCAACCCTCGCGCACGCTTAGTACAAGCCTACAACGTTCTTTTAAATAGTTCTTCCTTGTTACAGAAATCCAGACGCCAATTCTTGGTTATGACATGCTGCTGCCTTTCGGCTTGTTACCTGACATGAAGCAACGCCGTTTGCTCGATCGCCAAACAAATCTGGCAGCCATAGGTACCTTGACCGACATTGGGTTAAGCAGTGCTGTGTGCCAATGGAACTCAGCTATCGGTCGGATGCTTCTGGACGGATTCCTGCAAGTCTTCTTTGCAACAGCACGGTTACCATCCGCCACGGATGCTGCAAAGCATTATCGTTACTTAAGGTCCGCCTGTTTTTGCTAAAGCCAGGCGAATGACCCTGGACAAACTAGAAATTGCTCTCGCAGAAGTTAAGCACATGCTTGAACTAGGCATCGTTCCACCGTGTAATAGCCCTTAAGCATCGCCGCTCCAGGCGTTGCCCAAAAAGTGAAGAGACTGGAATCCATGTGGTGAGTAACGCGCGCTCAACACTGTACTGCTCCAGTTCGTTATCCTCTCACACATTCAGGACATCACGGATAGCCTAAGTGGTACTCGTGGGTTTCGAAAATCTATCTGCTCCGTGCTTTTCACCAGATACCAGTTGCTGAGGAACATATCCCGAAAATCTCCCTTACTCCGGCGCTTGAGATCTTCGAGTTATTACCCATGCCCTTTGTTCTTCGCAACGCAATCCAGACCTTCTAATGATTCATAGATTCAGTCACTAGAGGTCTAGAATTCGTTTGTCCCTACACCGACTATATCTTAGTGGCAAGCGCTTCTGAAGAAAACAACGCAGAACACAATGTACTTTTCGCTAGACTGGCTGTTAACAGCACCATTGTAACTGTCGATAAATGCGTATTTCGGCAGCCTTCCGTCGGAGTTATTGGCTACCATGTCGATTAGTATGGCATTGGACCTCCAGACGATAGAGTCCGCGCCATCAGACTTTCCGGTCCACGCTACCTTATGTGCTATTTACCGTTTTAACGGCATGATCAACTATTATTGTCCTTTTCTTCCACAATGTGCAAACTTGCCAAGTCCACTAACCGACCTACTTCATGGACGTAAAAACGGTCAGGTGGAATTGACTGTTATTGCTGCCGATGCATTCAAAGTCAGCAAAGAGGCCGAAGCAGTCACTCTGCACCATTTCGAATCGAGCGCACCGCTCAGTGTCGCTGTTGAAGCATTGGACACCGCCCTGAGCTCTGTCCTACAGCAACTTACAAATGGAGGCTGGAAGCCACTTGCTTTCTACTCTAGACGCCTACAAGCTGCCGAAGTCAAGTACAGCACGTTCTATAGCGAACTGCTAGCCGTTTACTCGGCCCTTCAACATTTCCGACACCATTATCTTCACCAATCACAAGTCGCTTATCTACGCCTTTCGAAAGCAATCAGCTTGGCACTCAGCACGAGCTTCGTCAGCTGCTGTTCATTGCCCAAATCTTGACTGATAACCGATACATATCTGGTCCACAAAATCTCGTCGCAGCTGCTCCTGCCATGCAGGCGATCGACCTTTCTGTAATTGCCGCTGCGCAATCAAACGACCAAAGTTTTTCTGAACTTCATACTTCTTCTTTGAAGATATCCGGTAACACGAGTTAATATCTGTGTGCGCGTGTACTGCTAAGTGCGCGATTGTACAGCAGCAACTTCAACATTGGGAAGATACCCAAGTGCAGTGCCCGGTGCGGCATAATGAGAGCACGTGAATGCTACGGTATGACAAGGTATAAATCCCTATTCTCCTACATCGGTCATCATACGACATACACCTTAACGTCGGGCTAGGCCGGGTAGCTACATGCTGGACCCGCTTCAGTCTCTGCACCTCACCTATTGTAATCAGGCAATTCGGCGGCTGAGCCGTACTCAAGCATCAGTCTTATTATGGAAGAGAACAGACGGGTGGCAATCTCTTCGGATCAATTGCAGAAGCTGCGTCTAAGTGCCCAAAGCAGGTGTAGTCCGTTGGCGTCCAGCCTTTTTGTGTTGTCGACAAACTTCAGGTCACAGCGTAAGAGTACACCTAGATCCTTTACGAAACTGATTGGTTGCAAAGTGTGGCCGGTCAGGGTATACGCACGTCTATTACTACTCCACCCCCTGCCCATAAACGAAGACTTGGCCGTGTTGACCGGTAGGTCTACTTCTGCAGATCACCGGGATAAGCAGTCGAGGTCCTGCTAAAGGACGTCACAGTCGCCAGGGGAATTAACAATCCCCCAAATCTTCAGGTTATCAGCAAATAATACGCAGGGCGACCGAAGGAGCTGCTGTACTTCGTTGCTTTGGAGCAGAAATAAAGTGGGCCCAGTACTGTGCCTTAGGGTACGCCACTAATGGACGGGTACCATTCCCTTAGGTGGTCATCAACCTGAACCCGCCTTATTCTAATAAGGAAGTCACTGATCCCCTGGTGTAGTGTGCCATCAACACCACACATCCTCAGCTTGGAAAGCAGGACCTCACGGTGAACGCTTTTTTGAAATCAATGTAGATAACATCCACTAAATTACTCGATTGAACGTTTGCAACCATTCCTGCTGCGTCAACAGCAGGTTGCTGATTCACGAGCGGCCCGTCTTGAATAGTTCAATAGTTCAGTAGTATATGGTGGGATAAAAAGCAATAACTTTACAAGACCCACAGGATGGCAAATGGAAGAAAGCAAAAGTTTCAGGTGTGACACAAAAATATCAGTAAGTTAGACATTGCAGTTTATCATACCGTTATATATTGTGTATCATGTAAGTTCAAGTCCAATAGTCTTTCGAATGTCTCGATGTTTGGTGCGTTCACCACATGCGATGGCAGCGCGTTCCAGTGCGGACAGACACTAAGAGAGTAAATGACTTTCTACAATCTAAACGGGAATATTGAGTCACAAGTTTTAGTGCATGGCCTCGGCATCGTTTGTCGGCAGATAATGTTAACAGCGACTTACATGGATGGTCCTCTTCTCTTAGTATCCGGTAAGTGAGGATCAGATCACCGCGAAGTCGTCGGTATTCTAAGGAGTACAGACCGATCGAACGAAGACGCAGTTCATAACTAAGGCCCGATAGACCACGTGTTGCCTTAGTGGCTCTTCTTTGTGGTTGCTCCAGGAGACGAATGTCCCGTTTTAACCACGGACGCCATGCCTGCACCGCATACTCGAGGTGGGGACGAATGTAGGCGTTAATCAATAATGGCACGAGTTGCCGCTCGAAGGTACCGAGCGCTTGCCTCAAAAGCCTCAAGTTTAAGTTCGCTATGTTAGCTGCCTTTGAACATTGGAGCGAATTACCCAGACCTTCTTGCACGATGACCCCTAAGTCTCTTTCGTTGCTCACCTGTTTTATAACGCGCTGCCCCAGGTGATATGTGCTGCTGCAGTTACTGCGCAGCGACAACAGGTGACACTTTTCGAGGTTCAGGGGTAGTTGGTTGTTTACTGTCCATTCGTGAATCCGGTTCAGGTCATCCTGCAGATAGATAGGGTCAGATGTTGACTGAATAGCTCGCCACATCTTAGCATCGTCGATGAATATTTGCATAGGTGATTGAATGTTGGCAGGGAGGTCGTTGATATAGACTAAAAGGAGTAACGGGCCGAGAACTGATCCTTGCGGTACGCCGCTAGTGACGCATAGGCTATCGGAGTGGGTGTTGGCGATCCTTACCTCGATTCTTCTATCGTATAAGTAACTTTCCAACCATGTGAGCAAGGATCCGTGGATACCATAGGCCGCAAGCTTTCGGAGAAGTGCTGGGTGATTGACTCTGTCGAATGCCTTCGAAAAGTCTAAGTAAATCACATCTACGGGAACTCCCTCGTCAGCAGCCCTGGTCCATGAGTCCCGAGCAAGTAGTAGATTGGTGAGGCAAGATCGTCCGCGTCTGAATCCATGTTGGAGGTTGTAGATGATTTGTAGACTTTCAAAATATCTCACCATTTCATCAGCGATTATAGACTCCATCACTTCTGATAGAACAGGAAGGAGAGTAATAGGTCGGTAGTTGGCAGGGTCTGACCGCTTACCTCCCTTGTATATCGGAGTGATAAGTCCACGTTTCCACTCAGACGGAAGTGTATGAGAATCAAATAGAAACTGGAAAAAGGTTGCAAGGTGGACTGCCATGGTGAGTGCAAGGGTTTTAAGTACTTTCGGACAGACCTTGTCAATTCCCGGCGCACTATTTTCCCTGAGCGACTGTAATTTCTTTGCCACAGATGTAGGGCTAAAGTTGACCGTGGATAAGCCGACGACATTTGCTGGGATGTAGCAAGGCGATGGTTCCATGGTGTGTCTAGTCACTGAGACAAACTGCATGAGCAATACGTCCGCGGTCTCCTCTTCAGTAACCGTTAGGCCATTGACCGTCTCTAGTGGTGGTATTCCCGGCTTAACCTTCCTTTTGTCATTCACATACCGCTAGAGCAGTTTGTGATTGCTAGTAAATTTGCGTACCATAGTTTCCTGCCATTCGTACTTGTCAGCTTTAAGGAGTGAAGTGCAGTAGTTTCGGACTGTTTTGTAATGATTCCACGTGATATCACTTGGACCTAACAAATGACCCCTCCAAGCCTCGTCTCGCCTATTCAACCACTTACGTGTTATACTCCGGATCCAGTTGTTGCTCCGTCGCGAAACTCGTAATGGTACGTCTTTTGAAGCTGATTGTAGGACCCAGTTTATCTTGCCTTTCAACACTTGCCAGGCATCATTCGCCGAAGTGTGCATCTGGAGGTCCCAGTCAACGGTTGTCGCTATAGTGTGAAGCTTGGAATAGTTGGTGATGAATCGTCGGGTTTCTGGTTCTTTGTCAACCATACTGGCATAACACACATAATCAAACGTTAGAACTGAATGATCGCTACAACCTAGCGGGGGGTTGTATGAAATCGACTCAACCATTAACTCCTCATTAGTCAGGATTAAATCAAGTATTGAAGGCTTGTTTGAACCGCGGTGTCTGGTTGGTTGATCCACATGGTTATACAAAACTGCCATAGTCAAGAACTCAAGGAGTTTTGATTTGAAGCATGGCCCACTTGGGAACACAGATGCTATTGACGGTACATTGAAGTCACCCATTATTAGGTAGTGTGAGTACTTTTTCGACATAGCATATTGGACAACATTTAACAGAATATCATCGCTGTCGGCGGAGGAGTTCGGCGGCCTGTAGACAACTGCTATGAGGCAAGCATCATGTGTCTTCTTCTGAGGACAACCATCGGGACCGGATAGTTTCAGCCGGCAAAATAAAGCGTCGGGGATAATAAAGGAATGCTCAGTGAGAGCTTCACATTTCAGGTGATCTCGGTAGTAGATAGCAACGCCACCACCGCGAGATGGACGATCATTTCGAATGACTGACATTTCACTAAGTTCAATTTCTCAATCCAAAATCTCGTTTGAGAGCCAGGTTTCAGTTAATGCTATGATGTCCCAAATTGCTGCTTCATGCCGATGGCGCAATTCCGGCAACTTGGAGTAAAACCCTTGGGCGTTTGTGTAGCAGCATTGCATTTGTTGCCGCATTAGGAGGTAGGTTCGCTGTGTTTGACCGGCACAAACAGTGCCGGTCTGCCCACGTTTTTTGACACGAGTGTTTGCACGCTTGACTGGTCTATGGTCGGAAAAGCCAGGTCTGACTCAACTGTACCAGTGGTCTGTACTGCTTGCAGGAATGGTCTCAGTCGTAGTTCTGGTGGTCCTAGCCTTCTGCTGTGGTACCACACGTTAATTGCCATTGATGCCATCTCCGGCGTAGCCAAGGTAACTTTCAAAATTTTCGGTCCGCTCCCTTGATAGTTTGGGGAGGAAGCTAAGCGGCTGACGTCGAATGCGACAACATTCTGCATGCCATAGTGTTCTGTGATGTAGCGCCACTCATCAATATCGTGTTTTTGTCTTTCACTGGTGTCGCCATGTTTCAGTTCGGGCACACCATGAACCAACACCGCTTTCTTCATTACATTTTGAAGCCGTGCTATGCAGGCGTTAGGAGAGCTTTAGTCTCCAGCAGCTGGAAAAGTCCCTTTGTCAATATCTTCTCGAGCACCTTCGCCGAAACAGAGGTGAGACAAATCGGCCGTTGATTGTTCACATTGCGTGGGTCACCACCTTTGGGAATCTGCTTCACTATCGAACATTTTCAGTCACTTAACGATGCACTCTCGGATAGCGATCTGTTGAACATATCCGTTACGGCAGGCAAAATGATGGCCGTTAAGGACTTCAAAATTAACAGGTGAAATCCATCGGGTCCGGCAGGTTTTGTGCCATCAAAACTGACGAGTAGAATGCGGGCATCCCCTACACCGCATTCAAGGCCCTCGAGTTCAGTAGGAGCAGCACATGTAGAGCTCGACATAGGCGCATGCCTACTTACGTATACGGAATCGAAATTTGGACGCACCTTCAGGGCTGGAATTCAGAGGTTATCCGTCAGTGCACGCTAACAAAAGTGCCTCACTTGCGAGCCTTAGTCGCCGCTTTACGGAAGCAGAAATCCTCTTAGAGGCCGTCTTCGCTGAGGTTGCAAGCTCCTCTTTGAACTACCGACGCTTTTGCGCTGTTGTCTTGCCCTTAGCCAATGTTAGCGAGTTCCGTTCCACTAGTTTGTCAAAGAAAGAAGAAAATGTTTTTAAACACCAAACGAATTGCGTTTTGTTTGGACTCAACCTGTTAAGGTAATAGCCGTTTACGTTGACTTCGCTACGTCCATCATCACACACGTTTCCGTTTAGGTTCCATATGCGAATGAGTAGGATGCCGAACTGGAAGCAAACATTTGCCGCTTGCGAATCTCCGCCCCTCTTTTGTGTTTTTTGCACCATTAGGAAGGACACTGGTAGGAGCATGCTAGGATCTGATCGCCTGATTCTCCAGGAGCGGATGCATCAAGTTTCCCCACCTGGTATCACAGAAGACTGGCTCGCGACTGACAGTCCTCTGATAGATCGAAGGGTCACCCAACCTTCGGCCTGAATGTTCCCCGTTTGACTGTGTAAGTTATCCTAAATATGCAAAAATTATAGTTTTCTAATGGTAAAGGGAACTAAGCGGTTTTGCAATACAGTTGCAACCGAAATGTAGCCTTTACTCTGACCGCCATTACTAATGTCTCCTTTGCTTGTTCTGCGGCCCACAACGTTCCGGGCTGAGGTTACGGAAGCCGAATTGACCTGTTTGGATCCCACTATCCTTGACAGCGCGTCTGCGTTAGAGTGTCATGTCCCTGGATGATATTCGCTGGTAAAATCGTATTTTTGAAGTTGTTCCCGCCAGATTGCTATCTTACTCTCCAGTTCACAAAAGCTTTTAACTAATGAAATGACTGGTAATCAGTACGAACCCGAAATGACCTTCCAAGTAGATACGGTCTAAAATGCCGCAACACGCTAACCAGCGCCAGTATTTCCCGTCAAGTGGTGCTGTACATCTTCGCGCGTTTATCTAAGTGATGAGCAGCGTAGGAGGTTACAACTTCGCCCACCAGAGTTCGCTTTAATAAAACTGTGCTGATCGCCTAAACGCTCGCAACAGTATCCAACCCAAAAGCTCCCGACTGGTGAGGTGTGAAGGGAAGCCAAGATTGGGGTGTTTTAAGATGAAAATTAAGCTCTGCAAAAGCGTTCCGACATCCGTTAGTTAAACCGAATTTTCGTCCTTTCTCTTTTAAACAGTGTGTGGGAGCTGAGATGGCCGCAAAATTATATATAAACCGTCGATAATACGAAGCCAATCCTAAGGAACTTCTGAGTTCTACTGTCGTTTTAGGTTGTGGCTAGGAAGTAATTTTTTCACATTTGGCGGGGTCGGTTCTCTTAAGTTCATGAGATATAATGTGCCCAAGTACTTAAATTCACTAGGAGAAAGTGACATTTTGGACGCCGTAGTTTCAAACCCGTCACGTGCAGCCGATCCAGCACGAGGGGCAGCCGCCGGTTATACTCTTCAATTGATCTCCGATAAACGAGTATGTCGTACAAAGAAATTAAGTAGCTGCCGGATGTCAGACCCTCCAGGGCTTTCTGCATTAGTCTCGGAGACCTTTCCGGAGCATTAGCGAGAACAAAAGGCATCGTTTCACATTAGTATAGACCTTTGGGAACAGTGAACACCGTGTTCTCACGGTCCTTGTGTCTTACTTCTACTTGCCAGTAACCACCTGCAAGATCCAGCTTAGAGAACCAGCATGAACCATGGAGTGCATCGAATTTAACAGCAATACGGGACAGTGAGAATAAATCTTTACGTGTTACCTCTTTAGGCTTCGATAATAAACACAAAGTCTCAAGGTCCCGCCTTTTTACTTCACTAAAACTGTAGGCAATGGTCACGGTGAAGACGGTTTGTCCAGCATCTCTTTGAGCATTGGCTCTAACTGCAGTTTGTAATGAACCGACAACGTGCGCGCAGGTTGACGAATAGGTCGATGGGACATATTGTCAATCTCATGCTCAACTAAGTTAGTACGGCCAGGAAAACCAACTATGGTAAGCCAATCCTCAAACTCTCATAGCACTGAGATAAACTGGTCAGTGTTGTCTGTGGAAACGTAAGCGCGTCCAATGATTGACTTATTAATCTTCTTTCGGAAATGCGATTTTACTGAAGACGTGGCTGCGATGGTGACGCCCCTCGACTGTCCTGTTAATGCGCAGTGGCAGTTGGCCCTTACGCATCACTACGGTTTCGCATCCAAGTGCAACTGTACAGCCATATCGGGTAAGGAAATCCATTCTCAAAATAACGTCCCACGTTAAACTTCGACAAACTATAAACTTATGAGTGGCTGCCACCCCCTCAATTTTTACGCGTGCGGGTAGTGTAAACTCTGTTCTCAACTCGGCGCCGTTGTCAGTGACAACATGAGACTGCTGGCTGGTAACCATGTTGACGTTCCTAAGACGGTGGGTGAAATCAAGGCGAAGTAGAGCGCAGGAAGCACCAGTAGCAATCAAAAAGTGAACTCTAATGGCACCTAAACACCTGGGTATCGTCAATGGTATGCAGCGTGACTTGCTAGTAAAGGAGATGCCAAAAACTAATCATTGTGCAAAGCTGACCCTACTTGGGGTTGATGAAGTACAATGGGTTGGTTGTGGCCACCGCATGACACACGTCTGCCGAACCACTGACACTATACGCAGTTCTCCACGAAGGATTCCCTGTAGAGGAATGGTGCCTGTGATCAGCTGCGAAAACGTCGGTCGATGGCCGTAAATTTGAACTACTTTCGTGACCACGATGGTTTCGGTCGGTTTTGACATGCTCCAGAAATTCCTGATGCCTGGCCTTTTCCATAACCTCTTCCAGAGGACGAGGACGTTTTCACGTATATTTGTCACCGAGGTATTGGTCGCTTAGGTTCATCGCGAACCTCACATAACTACTTTTCCTGATCTGCGTACTGCAGGTCTGGAAACTTTGTGAGCCCATATTCAGATAGTTGCGTGGAAGGCATTTGCGTTCTCCGAGGATGGCTGACGCCGAGCGAAGCATGCGTAACGGTAGTATGCAACGAAGTGGCTTTGGAAAACAAACTTTAAAGACTGGACCAGATCTTTCCTCCGGGTAAAGTGATTGTTAGGAACAGAAGCAACGCTGCTTCGCTTAAGAAACTGAGGATGATCGAGCCAAGTGACTTCTGGTGCTCCAGCGAGGCACCTAGTGACTTGAAAGCACCAGATATCAAAGTAATCACCGGGGCTGAAACCATGCCGTTGGCGACCGATAGATTTGATCTTCAAATATGTGTCCCGGACACAACACTCGATCTTCCGTTGGCTGAAATCACTTCTGCTCATACTAGTAGATCTGCCGGCGACGCCCATTTGTAATATGTTCCGGGTGGTAAGTTCGAGGTTCGCACGAGGAGTTCCGGCTGCAAAAGAACGGCGCGTGAGAATCGGCGACCGAGTAACTGACGCAGTACCTCGTACGAAACGACAGTTACCGGCTAGCCGAACAACCTCCCTGTGATGTCAGCTGGATGGTTCGGGTTCACACCGTTCCAGCAAATAGTTCAGAAACCACGTTCCAGGACGTGGTTGGTTCTCGCCTGGCAAGCGTCCTCACTATAAAAAGCCGCAAATATCTGTTTAACAACAGTGTGACGTGACGGTTGTGACTCGCCACCATTGCTTACCCGGACAACTGTTTTAAGTCCACAGACATATGCATCCATTTATCACTGGGGACAAGTTCAAACACGAGCAAAAGTGCAGGAAATCGTGTACATCAACAAATAAACACTGCTGCACACGCCTAGACACACGCATACATACATTCATATTTCAACATGTTACAACCCTATTGTTCCATTGACATTAACTGACCACATTTTGTACTCTTGACATGATCATGCCTGTGCAGGCGTGCCTCTTAGTCCAGAGTAAGCATTTTATTTATCAATATATTAGACGACGATGCTGCAATGAGCCGAGTAGGAGAACAAGCGAGCGGGACCGAAACAGATCTATTTAACGGAGCGGTTTGCGTAGAGCTTGGTACACGCCAGGTAAGTACATAAGCAATGATTTTCCAAGGAACAGATAATGGGGCTTGGCTTTTAAATCCCTCCATTCATTGTGCATTCGGCCCGCCAAACCATGTAGAAATAAGCAAATAAGCTCAAATCCGGTCCAACCTACCCTGTTATAATGCAGTAAATAAGGATTACGTTTCCTCAAAGCCGTCGGTAGTACGTTGAATACATGCCCAAGCTGGTTAGACGCTCGGTGTACGTTTGCCCCTGTACTCAGTCGATCAACTTCGTACCCACTCTCAACACGCTCTCGAGCTATAATTTGTCCCGACCCGGGTGGGGCGGGCAAGCCTGGACTCACTATTCCAGATGAGGCCGATTTAAAGCTGAAAACAGGTCCACAATGATGTCGGCCATTATGACTCCGAAAGGACGGCGTGTGAACAATGGCATTCTGAAACCATTACTTACAGCTTTCTTCCAGTTGTCACTAAAAGGCAAAGATGAGGAATTTATGACGCCTAAGTATATCTGGTTAAAGACAATGGGAGTTAGATCACCCTGAGCACGTATAACAAAGGTGGGAAACTTGCTCCGTTACCCACAATTCATTCATTACCGCGCAGTGTGTTTTGTCGTTGCAATCTTAACAAAGGCTCACTTTCTTCTTTTTTAGCCCATACAAATTGTAGCAAGAACGACGGGGCAATAAAGCACGATCTGTATTGCACGTCACGATCCGTCCCACACGCGCTCACGCCCACACACCTATAGTCACATTTCTACACCACAACGTACCAGAACTGCGATGCGGTCGACGGGAACCTTCGCCTGCCAATTGGCGACAATTCGGCAACTCAGCTTCGCCTGTTTAGCTTCGTATCTCCGCTCCTGTACGTCGCTTTCCGCCCAGCCTGGATTTGTTCGAAGGCTCTCGACTTGCTTGATCTTCCAGGCGTCACTCGGCTTGGAGTCATTCCTTGGGGCATAACAATCGGCGTCTTTGTCTGAATTCCTGGCCTCTCCTCCAATACCGTTTGTGATCTTCCGGAAGCAGACTTTCTTCCCATCGTGGCCCGCGGTCCCTTTTCCACTCGTCCGGTAGAGCCTGCGTTATGCTGACTGATTCCGGTGCCTCTGTCGAATACTCTTTCTTGCTCTTGTCGTTTTCTGCTGTTCCGTGTTGTCAGAGTCCTCCGCGCATCTACAACCGCCCCTCCTCGAAGTTGTTGCTCTCTCGTGTGCCATGGTCTCACCAGGTCTGTATTCATCCAGCGCTTCATCATTCCATTGTCAACTTTGACATTCACTCCTTTTCGGTCAACTAAAGTGTAGGGACCTTTCCAGCGTTCTTTGAACTTGCTTGCCCCGGGCCCTCTGTGTATTGGATGATCATGCTTGCGCACCTTGACTTGATCTCCGATGTTGAATGGTCTCCACTTGTGAGTCGCATATCGGGCGTCGTAGTTTAGCTTGTTCCGTTGTTGCCGTGATCTCGTTCCTCTTCTGGCCATATCCTGCAATCTTTTGTGATGTGGTGCTGGATGTTGCTGTTCACACACCTCCGATATACATGTATCGAGTGCAATTCGGGGCTTTCTACTAAACTGTAGCTCAAATGGCGAAACCTTGGTGGTTGACAGCATGCTGGCCCGATACGACAGCAGAACCTCAGGTAATGCATCCTCCCACGCCAATTTTGTGCACTTTATCCATTCCTTCATGATTCGGTTGAATCGCTCCGCCATTCCATTGGTTTGAGGATGGTAGGGTGATGTACGCCGTCTCTCGATGCCCCACTTGTTTAATAACTTTTGAAATGCCTTCGATTCAAAGCATGGACCCTGATCCGTAATAACATATGGTGGTATCCCATACCTCGCCGGCACGTTGAATTCGAATGCATGCGCCACGGTCTCGCCTGTCTGGTCTTTCATTGGTACGGCTTCCACCCATCGCGTAAAGTGGTCGATCATAACCAGAACGTAGCTATTCCCCCATCGACTCACTGGTAACGGTCCAAAGACGTCCAATCCCCAGCACTGTAGTGGTTCGTTGACTTCAACTGATTTCATTGGTGGTCTCGGCGCATCCATCTCGTGACATTTTTGGCAGTTTGGGCATGTCCGGATATACGCCGCTACATCCTTTCTCACGGTTGGCCAAAATACTCTTCTCCGTAGCAAATCATAAACTCGTTCGAAGCCCATATGAGCGTTATCATGGGTCATTTGGATCACATGTTCTCGGAAAGTTTGTGGAATATAAGGTACTTTCTTCCCGTTTACTGACACAAGCAAATTGCCATTCACGACATGCAGTTGGTCCCAGATATTGAGGAGATCATTCATTTCTCCCGATTGTGTGTCTGGCTTGGTGCCTGCTTGCAAATGTTCGCAAAGTAATCGCACCAATTCCTCTGTTTTCTGATTCTCTAGTAGACTCCTATCCTCCGCAGTGACCGCACACACCGGTATGGCCATTTCTGGCATGACGGCATCCAAAGTTGGCCGCGACAGCATGTCCGGTAGTATGTTCTTCGTTCCATCTACGTGTTCGATTGTAAACGTAAATTCCTGGAGTCTGTATGCCCATCGTGTGAGGCGCCCCTGGGGGTCTTTCGAGGTCATCAACCACGACAGCGGCTTGTGGTCCGTGATGACGCGGAATTCACTAGCTAGGAGATACGTTCTCAATTTCTCCAGAGCCCATACGATAGCGAGGCACTCTTCCTCTGTCGTCGAATACTTCTGCTCTGCAGCCGTCAGCACTCTACTGGCATACTCTATCACCCCGGCTGGTTGAGACAGTACTGCTCTAATTGCCACGTTGCTCGCGTCGACCGACACCGTGAACTTTTCACCAGTACTGGGTATTCGTAAACACGCTGGTCCCTCTGTGACGCATGTCTTTAAGTGGCTGAAAACTTGATCGGCTTCCGGTGTCCAAATGAATGGTTCGTCTTTGTGGAGAAGCTTTAATAAAGCACTGATCTTCTCCGCGAAGTGAGGCACGAATCTCGAATCATACGCCACCATTCCCAGGAATGATCGGAGTTGACGCTTGGATTTTGGCACTGCAAAATTCGTGGTCGTCTCCCGTTTCTCCGGAAGTGGTTTTACCTGGCCATCTCCCACAATGTGACCCAAACACACAATAGACTTCTGGGCTATTTGTGACTTCTTTCGACTCAGTTTCAAGCCCGCCTCGTCCAATCGTTGCAATACAGCCGCGAGTCTAGTAGCATGCTCCTGTTCTGTTTCGGAGTAGATAATGATGTCATCACCATAAACAACCACCCCTTGAAGATTTTCCAGGATCATGAGTAACAGCCGCCTGAATGTTGCAGGAGCACTGCACAGTCCGAATGGCATCCTCAAAAATTCGTATTGCTGGCCGTTCACACTGAAAATCGTTTTATGCCGGTCTTCTTTTGCAATTGGAAGCTGCCAATATCCAGAACGGAGATCGATAAGAGAAATGTGCTTTGCGCTATGAAGACTGGTGAAAATTTCGTCCATTTGAGGCATCGGAAACGCGTCCTTCACGGTCACTCTGTTTAATTCTCTGAACTCAATGCAGAATCTAAAGGTCCCGTCCGCCTTTTTCGTCAGCAAATCCGGTGATGAGTACGGACTAGTCGTTCTTCTAATGATTCCTTTAGCGTCCATCTCTGCCACCTGCTTCTGTACCTCCGGCATGGTTTTCTGCGGTATTCTTCTAAACACTGGTCTGCACCGCTCGCCCGGGATTAGCCGTATTCTATGTTCTATCCAGTCGCAGAACCCATAGTCATCATTCGCATCCGTGAACAAATGCGCGTATTTCAGCAGCGTCTTGCGTATTGCGTGACTTGAACAATCCGGTATGACTGCTACGGACCCCACGCGGTTGGATTTTCCTGTGTTCATCTCGATTCTCTCCTTATCGACTATCACCACGTCATTACCCAAATCGATTCTGGCGCCAAGCCTCCCGAGAATATCATTGCCGATTATCGTTTCCGTCGCACCCTCCACAACGAACACTGAATGACGGATTTGTGTCTTTCCTATTCCTAATCGTAGTCGTTGTACCCCCGTTACTTTCAAACGATATCCTCCGACCGTCTGCATCACAACAGATGACTGAGTTAACGGGACCCCATTGACTCTTTTCGTAATGGATACCCTCGCTCCCGTGTCTACTATGGCCTGTATTAACACGCCCTGGATGGTTATTTCTAGAATCGGTACTTGCCATCTGCTCGGTATGGATAAAGAGAAGCAACAATAAACGTTATTGTTTGTACAATATCTGGCAAAATGTCCCATGCGATTGCATCGAAAACAGCGACCGCCACTCCGATTGCCGAAGCAATTCCGTTGTGCCGTATTTCTCTGGTTGTCCCTCGCCGACAACTGTTCGACCATGCGCGATAATTGGTGTACTTTGCGCTCCAGTTCGGATGGTTGCAGTCTTCGTACGGTCACCGACCCCAAGAAACTTTGTGCAATGGTCACCAGTTCTTCTGCTTTTTCAAACCCAACCATTGACGCCAGCTTTACCTTCTCCTGGAGTTCGCTTGGCAGACTTGGTATAAACTGACCTCGCAATAATCGTTCTCTTGCCGCGGCGTCCAGCTCAGAGAGCCCAGTTGCCACGTGTCTGCTCAGCCTGTGGAAAAACACCATCAGGTCTTCCGGCTCTTCCCACTTGGCAGAGTGAAACTGCTGCAGCGCATGTTGGCGATCGATTTCTTTTCCAAACTCCAGACAAAGTGCTGCCTTCATCTCAGCAAACGAACCACCGGCCTTGCCTTTCCGAGTCAACAAATATGTCGCCTTCGCTCGTCCGGTTAACAGCGTACCCAAAGCTGTCAGTAGGTTCCCGTCTCCCTTCACTCCATTGCAAGTGGCAATCGCTTCGAATTCCTCCAACCAGGACTCCACATCACTCTCCGCGAACTGCGTTGGCCAGCTCAATTTCATCCTGGTCACCGCGTCAATGTAGCAAGAACGACGGGGCAATAAAGCACAATCTGTATTGCACGTCACGATCCGTCCCACACGCGCTCACGCCCACACACATATAGTCACATTTCTACACCACAACGTACCAGAACTGCGATGCGGTCGACGGGAACCTTCGCCTGCCAATTGGCGACAATTCGGCAACTCAGCTTCGCCTGTTTAGCTTCGTATCTCCGCTCCTGTACGTCGCTTTCCGCCCAGCCTGGATTTGTTCGAAGGCTCTCGACTTGCTTGATCTTCCAGGCGTCACTCGGCTTGGAGTCATTCCTTGGGGCATAACAATCGGCGTCTTTGTCTGAATTCCTGGCCTCTCCTCCAATACCGTTTGAGATCTTCCGGAAGCAGACTTTCTTCCCGTCGTGGCCCGCGGTCCCTTTTCCACTCGTCCGGTAGAGCCTGCGTTATGCTGACTGATTCCGGTGCATCTGTCGAATACTCTTTCTTGCTCTTGTCGTTTTCTGCTGTTCCGTGTTGTCAGAGTCCTCCGCGCATCTACAACCGCCCCTCCTCGAAGTTATTGCTCTCTCGTGTGCCATGGTCTCACCAGGTCTGTATTCATCCAGCGCTTCATCATTCCATTGTCAACTTTGACATTCACTCCTTTTCGGTCAACTAAAGTGTAGGGACCTTTCCAGCGTTCTTTGAACTTGCTTGCCCCGGGCCCTCTGTGTATTGGATGATCATGCTTGCGCACCTTGACTTGATCTCCGATGTTGAATGGTCTCCACTTGTGAGTCGCATATCGGGCGTCGTAGTTTAGCTTGTTCCGTTGTTGCCGTGATCTCGTTCCTCTTCTGGCCATATCCTGCAATCTTTTGTGATGTGGTGCTGGATGTTGCTGTTCACACACCTCCGATATACATGTATCGAGTGCGATTCGGGGCTTTCTACTAAACTGTAGCTCAAATGGCGAAACCTTGGTGGTTGACAGCATGCTGGCCCGATACGACAGCAGAACCTCAGGTAATGCATCCTCCCACGCCAATTTTGTGCACTTTATCCATTCCTTCATGATTCGGTTGAATCGCTCCGCCATTCCATTGGTTTGAGGATGGTAGGGTGATGTACGCCGTCTCTCGATGCCCCACTTGTTTAATAACTTTTGAAATGCCTTCGATTCAAAGCATGGACCCTGATCCGTAATAACATATGGTGGTATCCCATACCTCGCCGGCACGTTGAATTCGAATGCATGCGCCACGGTCTCGCCTGTCTGGTCTTTCATTGGTACGGCTTCCACCCATCGCGTAAAGTGGTCGATCATAACCAGAACGTAGCTATTCCCCCATCGACTCACTGGTAACGGTCCAAAGACGTCCAATCCCCAGCACTGTAGTGGTTCGTTGACTTCAACTGATTTCATTGGTGGTCTCGGCGCATCCATCTCGTGACATTTTTGGCAGTTTGGGCATGTCCGGATATACGCCGCTACATCCTTTCTCACGGTTGGCCAAAATACTCTTCTCCGTAGCAAATCATAAACTCGTTCGAAGCCCATATGAGCGTTATCATGGGTCATTTGGATCACATGTTCTCGGAAAGTTTGTGGAATATAAGGTACTTTCTTCCCGTTTACTGACACAAGCAAATTGCCATTCACGACATGCAGTTGGTCCCAGATATTGAGGAGATCATTCATTTCTCCCGATTGTGTGTCTGGCTTGGTGCCTGCTTGCAAATGTTCGCAAAGTAATCGCACCAATTCCTCTGTTTTCTGATTCTCTAGTAGACTCCTATCCTCCGCAGTGACCGCACACACCGGTATGGCCATTTCTGGCATGACGGCATCCAAAGTTGGCCGCGACAGCATGTCCGGTAGTATGTTCTTCGTTCCATCTACGTGTTCGATTGTAAACGTAAATTCCTGGAGTCTGTATGCCCATCGTGTGAGGCGCCCCTGGGGGTCTTTCGAGGTCATCAACCACGACAGCGGCTTGTGGTCCGTGATGACGCGGAATTCACTAGCTAGGAGATACGTTCTCAATTTCTCCAGAGCCCATACGATAGCGAGGCACTCTTCCTCTGTCGTCGAATACTTCTGCTCTGCAGCCGTCAGCACTCTACTGGCATACTCTATCACCCCGGCTGGTTGAGACAGTACTGCTCTAATTGCCACGTTGCTCGCGTCGACCGACACCGTGAACTTTTCACCAGTACTGGGTATTCGTAAACACGCTGGTCCCTCTGTGACGCATGTCTTTAAGTGGCTGAAAACTTGATCGGCTTCCGGTGTCCAAATGAATGGTTCGTCTTTGTGGAGAAGCTTTAATAAAGCACTGATCTTCTCCGCGAAGTGAGGCACGAATCTCGAATCATACGCCACCATTCCCAGGAATGATCGGAGTTGACGCTTGGATTTTGGCACTGCAAAATTCGTGGTCGTCTCCCGTTTCTCCGGAAGTGGTTTTACCTGGCCATCTCCCACAATGTGACCCAAACACACAATAGACTTCTGGGCTATTTGTGACTTCTTTCGACTCAGTTTCAAGCCCGCCTCGTCCAATCGTTGCAATACAGCCGCGAGTCTAGTAGCATGCTCCTGTTCTGTTTCGGAGTAGATAATGATGTCATCACCATAAATAACCACCCCTTGAAGATTTTCCAGGATCATGAGTAACAGCCGCCTGAATGTTGCAGGAGCACTGCACAGTCCGAATGGCATCCTCAAAAATTCGTATTGCTGGCCGTTCACACTGAAAATCGTTTTATGCCGGTCTTCTTTTGCAATTGGAAGCTGCCAATATCCAGAACGGAGATCGATAAGAGAAATGTGCTTTGCGCTATGAAGACTGGCGAAAATTTCGTCCATTTGAGGCATCGGAAACGCGTCCTTCACGGTCACTCTGTTTACTTCTCTGAACTCAATGCAGAATCTAAAGGTCCCGTCCGCCTTTTTCGTCAGCAAATCCGGTGATGAGTACGGACTAGTCGTTCTTCTAATGATTCCTTTAGCGTCCATCTCTGCCACCTGCTTCTGTACCTCCGGCATGGTTTTCTGCGGTATTCTTCTAAACACTGGTCTGCACCGCTCGCCCGGGATTAGCCGTATTCTATGTTCTATCCAGTCGCAGAACCCATAGTCATCATTCGCATCCGTGAACAAATGCGCGTATTTCAGCAGCGTCTTGCGTATTGCGTGACTTGAACAATCCGGTATGACTGCTACGGACCCCACGCGGTTGGATTTTCCTGTGTTCATCTCGATTCTCTCCTTATCGACTATCACCACGTCATTACCCAAATCGATTCTGGCGCCAAGCCTCCCGAGAATATCATTGCCGATTATCGTTTCCGTCGCACCCTCCACAACGAACACTGAATGACGGATTTGTGTCTTTCCTATTCCTAATCGTAGTCGTTGTACACCCGTTACTTTCAAACGATATCCTCCGACCGTCTGCATCACAACAGATGACTGAGTTAACGGGACCCCATTGACTCTTTTCGTAATGGATACCCTCGCTCCCGTGTCTACTATGGCCTGTATTAACACGCCCTGGATGGTTACTTCTAGAATCGGTACTTGCCATCTGCTCGGTATGGATAAAGAGAAGCAACAATAAACGTTATTGTTTGTACAATATCTGGCAAAATGTCCCATGCGATTGCATCGAAAACAGCGGCCGCCACTCCGATTGCCGAAGCAATTCCGTTGTGCCGTATTTCTCTGGTTGTCCC
>OX104064.1:150285511-150493092 GCA_944474145.2 Dicrocoelium dendriticum
CAATTCATCCGAAGTTGTTACATAAATTAGCCACAGAGCTGAGTGCTCCTCTCACATGCGTGTTTTCAATATCACTTGACAGCTACATCTTATTTTCGGAATGGAAGCATGCGATCATCTGTCCGATTATTAAGGGCGGTGACAGCGCTCTGCCCGCGAACTACCGGCCTGTCAGTTTGACAAGCTTAATACTCAAGTTGTTTGAAAAGCTGATAAGGGATTCAGTGGAGAACCACCTGGATAGATTCAACCTTCTCAGTGTTGCGCAACATGGATTCCGCAAAGGATTTTCATGTCAGACTAATCTACTTGTAGCTCGTGAAAGCTGGGCCAAAGCGGTAGGCAGTGGGCACGCTGTAGACGTGCTATTCGTAGATTTTTCGAAAGCTTTTGACACTGTTCCACATCTTCGGCTTTCACTAAAGTTGAGATCTTACGGGATATCTGGTGGCGTCCTTCAATGGGTGTCTGCCTTCTTTGAGGGGAGGGAACAGTGCGTATGGGTGGGACGTAGCCTTTCGCTCAGGCGTCCCGCAGGGCTCGGTATTATGGCCATTGTTCGCGATTTATGTAAATGACTTACCGGGAGAGGTAGGAGCGTCATTACTAATGTTTGTTGGCGACCTTAAACTCTGGAATATTGTGGATATCCCGGGGGGTCCTGATACAATTCAGCGTGCTTTGGATAGGCTCTGGGAATGGTCTACCTTATGGTTAATGCCCATAAATAGGGCCAAGTGCTCTGTTCTCCGAATCAGAGCTGCAAATCCTTCCACCCGATATGTTGTCGGCGGTGGTGAACTCCCTGTTGTCACTCAGCAGGTTGATTTGTGGGTCGTACACTCATCAGCACTTCATTCTGGAGACAACTGGAAGAAGGCTGCTTGTCGAGGGTTTCGTATGATGTGGTTTATCCGCCGCCCTTTTGGAATCCTAACGGCCAATTTGTTTGTGAAGCTATTTTCGGCATTCGTCCGACCCCACCTGGAATATTGTCCACCATATCTTAACCGAGACAAAATGGACTTGGAGAGGGTGTTACGAGTGGGCACTCGGTTAGTGCAGGGTCTACGGGGATAGACGTATCCTGAAGGCTTGCTCAGTTTGGGGATGTACTCAATGCACTACCGAAGGACAAGAGGGGACCTGATTCTCACTTATCGTATTTTGACGGGTAAGATTGGCCCGGACTTGTCAGGGCTATTTAGTCCCGCTACGTTACCTAATCTCCGCGGTCACCCACTGAAACTGCATAAACCACGGTCTGATAGGATTGGGACGGAAACTCGTCTATCGCGCCGAGTTATAGATCGCTGGAATTCGCTTCCAGATCACGTGGTTAGGGAACCTACGGTTAAGGGTTTTGCGCGCCAGCTAGATGCTCTTGGGTGGCAACAGCAAACCTTTCATTTTTCATAGCTGACTCACCTTCACTTTTCAGTTCCTTTTTTTATTACTCAAATATCTTGGTATTCCACTTGCTTAGCTCTTTCCACTTTCTCTTTTGCCTTCTGAGTTTACTTTCTTCTCTTTCTTACTTCACGTAACCGACCCAGCAGGGACTGATAGGGCAGGATACATGGGCATTAATTGGTTGGACAGGGTGTGATACGGTCTTTGTTTTAGGTCCATCAGTATTTCAAACTTCGCCAACTCCTGGTTCAACGATTCGCCGAAGAAGGAACACTCACAGGATAATCCTATCGTTCCAGTCCCACTTGAACTTGAACTTCCAAGTGACGCATACGACGCTCCGCAGTGAATCGTCGCTTTTTAACTGAGAAGCTGACATGGTTTGGATTGTATCCTCAACTATTACTATGGCTCTCTGAATTCTTACGTGGAAGAACATTCAGAGTCAGGGTTGGGGAAGCGAGTTCTAGTGTTGGACGTGCCTACAGCGGTGTCCCTCAAGGTTCGGTTCTGGGTCCATTGCTGTTTCTTATGTTTATAAATGACCTCGCTCCTCTTCTTGAGGATCCCTGCTACATCTTCGCAGATGACTTGAAGATAGTAAGGGAAACCGTGCGACATTGGCTAAGGACATCATCACTGTAGTGAATTGGTCAAACCAACGGGATCTAACTCTAAATGTCCATAAATGTCAACTATTGACTAGTAGTGGTAGCGGAATTGTAGTTCAGTCTCCTGTGGGATCTCTATCATTGCGGTGTACTGATGAAGCCCGTGATCTAGGTGTCATCGTAGTGAACAATTTCAAGCCTTCGGCACAGTGTCGCCATGCTGCCAATAAAGCACGACACGAGTTATTTCGTCTTAGGAGGGCGCTGAGTAACACTAAAGCAGAAGTATTCTTGCCGTTATATAAAGCAGTGGTCAGGCCACATCTGGAGTATTGCGTTCAGGCGTAGTCATCGTACCTCCGGAGTGACATCATTTGTATAGAAAAGATTCAGAACCTTGCGACCAGGATGATTGAAGGTCAACGAGGGAGGTATTACAAAGATTGTCTAAATAGCTTAGGATTATTTTCCTTGGAATGTCGTAGGTTGAGAGGGGATTTGATAGGGACGTTTTTTTTACGAACCGAGCAGTTAACTTCTGGAATAAACTTCCTTCTGAAATAGTGGAGTCTGAGACCGTAGAAGCCTTCAAAAGGGGCTTAGACGGTTGTTGGTCCATCCTTTTTCCAGAGATATTGTAGTTATACTGGAATACGTAATGTATTTTGATGCTGGCATATGAAAGTGCAAAGATTGCTCTTGTTCTTGCTTCATTCCTTTGCAGAAGCAAGAAGAGACAATCCAACGTCGTAGTGCCGGGGGCCGCTTCACTTACCGGCACAAGAACTGGACGCTCGTTAGGCGGAAGCCTCTATCGTCCGACCTGACCTGACCTGATTTCAACCTTTCGGAAGTCTGTTGGACTGATCTTGCAATTCGACGTCATGAACATTCGGTGCAGCATTTCTTGTGCAGTATCTTTAAGTGACTTTGCACCAGTTCGTGAACTTCCCCACTAGATATATGGACAACGGAATGCATCATCATCATCAACAGCAGTACATCAGGCATTCGAACTGATGCTTCGCTGCCATACAACCATGAGGACCTATGAAATAAAGAATAAGAAGAGGGAGAGAAGGAGGACTTACCTGAAAACCTTAATGCCCTAAGCAAGCATTCAGGGTCAAGGCGCCTACGCCTTGTGTAGACAACATACCGTCACAAACAGCTGGCTATCGTGCAAAGATAAGGCTGCATCGGCGAGACAGCTTCTTTGAGGCTTTCGCTACCACGCGTCATCATCAGTCATTACCCGCAGATTACTCAGCACCAAACACACTTAAAACAGACAATCCGATTAGGAGACAACAGCAGACGCGCCACTGGTGTCGGTTGCGAGCCATGTCCTGTAAAGTCTCCAGCCAAGCACAAGGCGAGTCACGTAGACTCCAGTCAGGAAGACGAGACAGCCCAACGGCACCCAGTTTGTTCGTCAGTGACTTCATTTCCCGCTGCCAAGTCAACTTCTGTCCACCTCGAGCCTTGCGCCCCCCTACGCCTGGCAGACTAAACAAGGCCCTCCTAGGTAAGCGGTGACCAGGCATACGTAGCACGTGCCCGAGCCAACGCAACTTATTCAGTGCCATCTGTTGTTTTAGGGAGCTAGCATGATTATCACCACCTAGTACTCGCCTACGCACATCATCGTTGGGGACACGCTGGTGCCATCCGACACCAGCAGTGCTTCGCAGACAACGATGATCAAAGACTTGAAGGCGCCTCAGGTCTTCAGACCGAAGGGGCCAAGTCTCACTACCATAGAGCAGAACGGCCCTCACTGTGGCCTTGTATACACGGCCTTTCAGACGGAAGGAAACTCCCTTCTGTCGCCAAAGATGCCGCAGTTTCAAGAAGGTAGCTCTGGCTTTGGCACTGCGTGAGCTGATGTCACTTTCTATGCGCCCATCATCGCTGATACAGCTGCCAAGATAAGTGAAATGATCAACCACTTCGAGTTCCTCGTTAGCAAGCTTCAAGGGGTCATCAAGTGGCTGGTGGTCCTGCAGCAACACTTTGCATTTTGAAGATGCGAAGTGCATACCAAATAATGGGACCACTCTGGATAGGGTATTCAGTTTTGATTGTTCCGCCGCAACATTGTCGGAAAGCAAGACGATATCGTCCGCATAATCTAGGTCAACTAACCTTTCACCAGGCAGCACTTCAACGGCTACATCTTGAGATTCCGCAAGGGAACACTCCATGATAGAATCCACGACGAAATTGAACAGAAATGGGGAAATCGGACAACCCTGACGAATGCCACTTGTGGTCGGAAAGCTATCCGATAGACCACCTTAGACCCTGACGCGGCCTGTAGTGTTCCAGTATGGAGCACGAAGGATGTTCACATATTTCGTGGGAAGACCTTTTCGAGTAAGTATTTCGATCAGAATCGATCGATCGACTAAATCGAACGCACTCTTAGAATCGAGGAACACAGCTATTGTCGGTGTGCGGTATGCGTGGCGCTGCTCTAGCACCTGCCGCAAAAGGAATATATAATCTATACGGCCACGTCCTGGGCGAAAACCGGCCTGTTCTTCACCAATCCGAGATTCCCGTTCCGCAGTGAGGCGACGAACGAGAATCGAGGCCAGTAATTTTGTCACAACTGATGTTAGACTAATATCCCTGTGGTTAGAACAGTCTGTGCGACTGCCTTTTTTGTATATTGCCACTATAATCGATTCGCCTCAATTAGCCGGGACACTTCCTTCCAGATACGTTCGAATAAGGTCAGTGCTTTGCAGAGTACCTCACCTCCATCGTTAAATAGTGCAGGTGGGAGGGAATCCGGGCCAGCGGCACGAAAACGATTAAGGGCTGTGATCGCGTTTCCGACCTCGGCCTCCGACGAAAGCTCTAAACTAACCGTCCATGGCTCGTCCTGCATCACCTGAGTAGGAAGAGGTCCGGGAGCAGGGGGCCAGCTGAACTGATCTTGAAAGTGTTCCGCCCAACTAGCCATACGGCGCTCCTTATTGTGTATCAGCGCAGCCGCGCTGTCTGTTTGTCTCACTGACGTCTGGTTTTCTGAGACCAGTGGTGCGGATTAGCTGGAAGAGCTTGCGGTAATTGCCTACTGCTCCTGCCTCTTCCATTTCTTGAGCCCTACTGGTCCACCAGGCTTCCTTGTTAGCACGTAGGCTCTGCTTTAGTTCACCCCTAATAGTCCGTCTGGTCACATTGTGTTCAGAGCCAGCCTGGAGGTGTCTTCTAGATTCCAACAAGTTCACCGACCTCTCGGACATCCAGTGACTGGTGCGGTGACGATGGATAGTGCCACAAGCAGCTGCTCCTGCGGCGTGCATGGCGACCGAGATCCTATTCCACTGAAGCTCAGTGTCATTAGGACAAGACAGCGGAAGTTCGGTATGCAGTGCGTCTTGATAGGCTTGCTTGACCGAGGGCTGAGACAATTTCTCAGTTGCCAATCGCGGGAGAGGTTTGGTGCGCCTCCCGGTAAAGTTCATGGAGAAACGACAGCGTACCAAGGCATGATCAGAGTCGATATAGGTACTCCAGTACGAGCGGCAATCCAGGATGGAACCACGCCATCTGTAACTTATGGCTTTGTGGTCATTTTGGGTCCATCGCTGGCCAGCTACAGGAGGACGCCAAGTGGCACTTCGGCGCCCACTGTGTCTAAAAGCAGTGCTACTAAGAAACGACTGGTGCTCCGCACACAGTTGCAGCAGACGCTTACCGTTGTCAGTCCGTTCGGTGCTAAGCCCACAATTACCACCCAGCTGAGCTTCTGAAGAGCTCAGACGCCCTACTTGTGCGTTCATATCTCTTGCAAGTACTATAATATCTGAACTAGTAGCACTGTGTAGTAGCACGTTCAGTTCGTCATAGAATGTGTCCTTGACAACATCTGAACTGCAGTCAGTGGGAGCATAAGCGGAAATCACGAACAAACAGCGCTTTGCACCACTTCATGAATCAACCTTAGCTGATGTCGTCAAACGGGCTGCACATAAACGGCTGTTCACCGGAATCCAATCAACTAATGGTGGCTGAGCCTGGAGCTTAGAATGGTACCTACACCAGCTTGACCCGTGAGTGCTGCATCGGCGTCTCCGGATGCTTGCAACCAATAACAAGAGGATAAGCCAGGTGCAGTCAATTCAATAACCCCGTTAGCGTCATTGATCCTAGTTTCGGACACACAACACACCTCAATGCTCAGTGTGTCCAAGATGCATGCGAGTGCAGCCTGTTGACCTGTTTGTTTTAGAGTGCGAACGTTGAACGTCGCCATGGGAACGGGATAGCGTGGCCTTATAAGGGACTTTTGCCGATGGGCGTCCGGTAGGTGTGGTGGGATGGTGGCTGCAGATGATTCTACTCCAGTGGCACTTCGGTTGCTGTCAATTAAACTGTGAATTATAGAAGGAAGGTTAGTAATGGGGGTCGGGATGGAAGTAAGAGAAAAAGGTGGAAGAGAAAGAAGGCGCCAGCAGTAGCATGTTTTCGCTTATCCGCCCTGCTGTATGCAGCAGATAAGGCGACCCTTGATAATCTGCGCGACGGCCGATGCAGGATGAAGTTTATGTTTGAAGAAAATGTCATGGTTGTACATGGGCTGAGATACTGCCAGGGAGCCCAGACCTAGACAGGAGGACGATTAGGGTCCTCATCTAAAGCCTTTGGCTCAAAAGCCTGTCCGCAAGGCAGCGGGGAGGTGGCAATGATTTAGTTTTACAGAAATGGACGCCATCCCATTTCAAACCCCCAACCTGGAGGACCAGGAGACTGAGTTTGTCTGACCTCTCATCATTGACCAACCTGGTAGGAATAGCTCTCAAGGTCCCCGGAGGCATCACCCAGTATAGCTCAATGGGTCAATGAGGTACGCAAACCGTCGCACCACGTTAAGGTCCAGTCTCGTTGCGACGGACAACCAAATGCCATCCACTATAAATCTGGTTTTCGCTAGCTCCCTCGACTTCGTGACTGCCGTTACATACCGTGTACCTCTAAGGCCCGGCGATCACGCATACCTATCATTTCGATGTGCTCTTTTAAGTCACCAACAGGCCGCTTTTGAAATGTTTCCGGATATTTGGCTGGTGGACTTTAGTGCAATGCGAGCTAAGGCTTCAATTCTGAACTGTGAGATCTTGATGGCTGACTCTGTACAGTTAGTCTAGAATAAATTTAAGACTACCTTACGGAGGTTCCCACTCCCTATATGCCACAATGAGGAAAAGAGGGTCAAGGGCATAGCCTCCATAAATGGAGGCCATACCCGTAGTGCTCTATGTTTATGTCTATAGTATGTCTATAGACATACCAGTACCTGTAGAAGAAACGGTTTAGATGCTGGCAAACCTACCAAGCAGCTCCATCAGCCAGTACCTATGATAGTTATCGAGAGATTAGAAATAAATATAAGCAACATCTCAGGACTGTTCGTATCCAGTACGAGCAGGGTTTCGCGCACTCAGCCGCAGCTAATCCCAAGAAGGTTTTACTTACGTCAAAAAACGCAGCGGGGCGAAATTGTCTATACCAGTGTTATTGCGAGTAGACGGGAGCCGTGCGCAAACTGACTATGGCAAGGCTTGTATACATAGTGATCAGTAGACTGGGGTCTTTGCTCGGAAGACCTCTACCAAAGGTTGACTTAGTTTTAAGCGTTCCAGAGAATTCTTGCTTAGCTGTTTCACCTAACGGAGAAACAGGTCTTCGAGTCACTGCAAGACATTAATCCCTCTAAACCTTCCGGTCCTAATTCAATTCATCCGAAGTTGTTGCATAAATTAGCCACAGAGCTGAGTGCTCCTCTCACATGCGTGTTTTCAATATCACTTGACAGCTACATCTTATTTTCGGAATGGAAGCATGCGATCATCTGTCCGATTATTAAGGGCGGTGACAGCGCTCTGCCCGCGAACTACCGGCCTGTCAGTTTGACAAGCTTAATACTCAAGTTGTTTGAAAAGCTGATAAGGGATTCAGTGGAGAACCACCTGGATAGATTCAACCTTCTCAGTGTTGCGCAACATGGATTCCGCAAAGGATTTTCATGTCAGACTAATCTACTTGTAGCTCGTGAAAGCTGGGCCAAAGCGGTAGGCAGTGGGCACGCTGTAGACGTGCTATTCGTAGATTTTTCGAAAGCTTTTGACACTGTTCCACATCTTCGGCTTTCACTAAAGTTGAGATCTTACGGGATATCTGGTGGCGTCCTTCAATGGGTGTCTGCCTTCTTTGAGGGGAGGGAACAGTGCGTATGGGTGGGACGTAGCCTTTCGCTCAGGCGTCCCGCAGGGCTCGGTATTATGGCCATTGTTCGCGATTTATGTAAATGACTTACCGGGAGAGGTAGGAGCGTCATTACTAATGTTTGTTGGCGACCTTAAACTCTGGAATATTGTGGATATCCCGGGGGGTCCTGATACAATTCAGCGTGCTTTGGATAGGCTCTGGGAATGGTCTACCTTATGGTTAATGCCCATAAATAGGGCCAAGTGCTCTGTTCTCCGAATCAGAGCTGCAAATCCTTCCACCCGATATGTTGTCGGCGGTGGTGAACTCCCTGTTGTCACTCAGCAGGTTGATTTGTGGGTCGTACACTCATCAGCACTTCATTCTGGAGACAACTGGAAGAAGGCTGCTTGTCGAGGGTTTCGTATGATGTGGTTTATCCGCCGCCCTTTTGGAATCCTAACGGCCAATTTGTTTGTGAAGCTATTTTCGGCATTCGTCCGACCCCACCTGGAATATTGTATTCAGGCTTGTCCACCATATCTTAACCGAGACAAAATGGACTTGGAGAGGGTGTTACGAGTGGGCACTCGGTTAGTGCAGGGTCTACGGGGATAGACGTATCCTGAAGGCTTGCTCAGTTTGGGGATGTACTCAATGCACTACCGAAGGACAAGAGGGGACCTGATTCTCACTTATCGTATTTTGACGGGTAAGATTGGCCCGGACTTGTCAGGGCTATTTAGTCCCGCTACGTTACCTAATCTCCGCGGTCACCCACTGAAACTGCATAAACCACGGTCTGATAGGATTGGGACGGAAACTCGTCTATCGCGCCGAGTTATAGATCGCTGGAATTCGCTTCCAGATCACGTGGTTAGGGAACCTACGGTTAAGGGTTTTGCGCGCCAGCTAGATGCTCTTGGGTGGCAACAGCAAACCTTTCATTTTTCATAGCTGACTCACCTTCACTTTTCAGTTCCTTTTTTTATTACTCAAATATCTTGGTATTCCACTTGCTTAGCTCTTTCCACTTTCTCTTTTGCCTTCTGAGTTTACTTTCTTCTCTTTCTTACTTCACGTAACCGACCCAGCAGGGACTGATAGGGCAGGATACGTGGGCATTAATTGGTTGGACAGGGTGTGATACGGTCTTTGTTTTAGGTCCATCAGTATTTCAAACTTCGCCAACTCCTGGTTCAACGATTCGCCGAAGAAGGAACACTCACAGGATAATCCTATCGTTCCAGTCCCACTTGAACTTGAACTTCCAAGTGACGCATACGACGCTCCGCAGTGAATCGTCGATTTTTAACTGAGAAGCTGACATGGTTTGGATTGTATCCTCAACTATTACTATGGCTCTCTGAATTCTTACGTGGAAGAACATTCAGAGTCAGGGTTGGGGAAGCGAGTTCTAGTGTTGGACGTGCCTACAGCGGTGTCCCTCAAGGTTCGGTTCTGGGTCCATTGCTGTTTCTTATGTGTATAAATGACCTCGCTCCTCTTCTTGAGGATCCCTGCTACATCTTCGCAGATGACTTGAAGATAGTAAGGGAAACCGTGCGACATTGGCTAAGGACATCATCACTGTAGTGAATTGGTCAAACCAACGGGATCTAACTCTAAATGTCCATAAATGTCAACTATTGACTAGTAGTGGTAGCGGAATTGTAGTTCAGTCTCCTGTGGGATCTCTATCATTGCGGTGTACTGATGAAGCCCGTGATCTAGGTGTCATCGTAGTGAACAATTTCAAGCCTTCGGCACAGTGTCGCCATGCTGCCAATAAAGCACGACACGAGTTATTTCGTCTTAGGAGGGCGCTGAGTAACACTAAAGCAGAAGTATTCTTGCCGTTATATAAAGCAGTGGTTAGGCCACATCTGGAGTATTGTGTTCAGGCGTAGTCATCGTACCTCCGGAGTGACATCATTTGTATAGAAAAGATTCAGAACCTTGCGACCAGGATGATTGAAGGTCAACGAGGGAGGTATTACAAAGATTGTCTAAATAGCTTAGGATTATTTTCCTTGGAATGTCGTAGGTTGAGAGGGGATTTGATAGGGACGTTTTTTTTACGAACCGAGCAGTTAACTTCTGGAATAAACTTCCTTCTGAAATAGTGGAGTCTGAGACCGTAGAAGCCTTCAAAAGGGGCTTAGACGGTTGTTGGTCCATCCTTTATCCAGAGATATTGTAGTTATACTGGAATACGTAATGTATTTTGATGCTGGCATATGAAAGTGCAAAGATTGCTCTTGTTCTTGCTTCATTCCTTTGCAGAAGCAAGAAGAGACAATCCAACGTCGTAGTGCCGGGGGCCGCTTCACTTACCGGCACAAGAACTGGACGCTCGTTAGGCGGAAGCCTCTATCGTCCGACCTGACCTGACCTGATTTCAACCTTTCGGAAGTCTGTTGGACTGATCTTGCAATTCGACGTCATGAACATTCGGTGCAGCATTTCTTGTGCAGTATCTTTAAGTGACTTTGCACCAGTTCGTGAACTTCCCCACTGGATATATGGACAACGGAATGCATCATCATCATCAACAGCAGTACATCAGGCATTCGAACTGATGCTTCGCTGCCATACAACCATGAGGACCTATGAAATAAAGAATAAGAAGAGGGAGAGAAGGAGGACTTACCTGAAAACCTTAATGCCCTAAGCAAGCATTCAGGGTCAAGGCGCCTACGCCTTGTGTAGACAACATACCGTCACAAACAGCTGGCTATCGTGCAAAGATAAGGCTGCATCGGCGAGACAGCTTCTTTGAGGCTTTCGCTACCACGCGTCATCATCAGTCATTACCCGCAGATTACTCAGCACCAAACACACTTAAAACAGACAATCCGATTAGGAGACAACAGCAGACGCGCCACTGGGGTCGGTTGCGAGCCATGTCCTGTAAAGTCTCCAGCCAAGCACAAGGCGAGTCACGTAGACTCCAGTCAGGAAGACGAGACAGCCCAACGGCACCCAGTTTGTTCGTCAGTGACTTCATTTCCCGCTGCCAAGTCAACTTCTGTCCACCTCGAGCCTTGCGCCCCCCTACGCCTGGCAGACTAAACAAGGCCCTCCTAGGTAAGCGGTGACCAGGCATACGTAGCACGTGCCCGAGCCAACGCAACTTATTCAGTGCCATCTGTTGTTTTAGGGAGCTAGCATGATTATCACCACCTAGTACTCGCCTACGCACATCATCGTTGGGGACACGCTGGTGCCATCCGACACCAGCAGTGCTTCGCAGACAACGATGATCAAAGACTTGAAGGCGCCTCAGGTCTTCAGACCGAAGGGGCCAAGTCTCACTACCATAGAGCAGAACGGCCCTCACTGTGGCCTTGTATACACGGCCTTTCAGACGGAAGGAAACTCCCTTCTGTCGCCAAAGATGCCGCAGTTTCAAGAAGGTAGCTCTGGCTTTGGCACTGCGTGAGCTGATGTCACTTTCTATGCGCCCATCATCGCTGATGCAGCTGCCAAGATAAGTGAAATGATCAACCACTTCGAGTTCCTCGTTAGCAAGCTTCAAGGGGTCATCAAGTGGCTGGTGGTCCTGCAGCAACACTTTGCATTTTGAAGATGCGAAGTGCATACCAAATAATGGGACCACTCTGGATAGGGTATTCAGTTTTGATTGTTCCGCCGCAACATTGTCGGAAAGCAAGACGATATCGTCCGCATAATCTAGGTCAACTAACCTTTCACCAGGCAGCACTTCAACGGCTACATCTTGAGATTCCGCAAGGGAACACTCCATGATAGAATCCACGACGAAATTGAACAGAAATGGGGAAATCGGACAACCCTGACGAATGCCACTTGTGGTCGGAAAGCTATCCGATAGACCACCTTAGACCCTGACGCGGCCTGTAGTGTTCCAGTATGGAGCACGAAGGATGTTCACATATTTCGTGGGAAGACCTTTTCGAGTAAGTATTTCGATCAGAATCGATCGATCGACTAAATCGAACGCACTCTTAGAATCGAGGAACACAGCTATTGTCGGTGTGCGGTATGCGTGGCGCTGCTCTAGCACCTGCCGCAAAAGGAATATATAATCTATACGGCCACGTCCTGGGCGAAAACCGGCCTGTTCTTCACCAATCCGAGATTCCCGTTCCGCAGTGAGGCGACGAACGAGAATCGAGGCCAGTAATTTTGTCACAACTGATGTTAGACTAATATCCCTGTGGTTAGAACAGTCTGTGCGACTGCCTTTTTTGTATATTGCCACTATAATCGATTCGCCTCAATTAGCCGGGACACTTCCTTCCAGATACGTTCGAATAAGGTCAGTGCTTTGCAGAGTACCTCACCTCCATCGTTAAGTAGTGCAGGTGGGAGGGAATCCGGGCCAGCGGCACGAAAACGATTAAGGGCTGTGATCGCGTTTCCGACCTCGGCCTCCGACGAAAGCTCTAAACTAACCGTCCATGGCTCGTCCTGCATCACCTGAGTAGGAAGAGGTCCGGGAGCAGGGGGCCAGCTGAACTGATCTTGAAAGTGTTCCGCCCAACTAGCCATACGGCGCTCCTTATTGTGTATCAGCGCAGCCGCGCTGTCTGTTTGTCTCACTGACGTCTGGTTTTCTGAGACCAGTGGTGCGGATTAGCTGGAAGAGCTTGCGGTAATTGCCTACTGCTCCTGCCTCTTCCATTTCTTGAGCCCTACTGGTCCACCAGGCTTCCTTGTTAGCACGTAGGCTCTGCTTTAGTTCACCCCTAATAGTCCGTCTGGTCACATTGTGTTCAGAGCCAGCCTGGAGGTGTCTTCTAGATTCCAACAAGTTCACCGACCTCTCGGACATCCAGTGACTGGTGCGGTGACGATGGATAGTGCCACAAGCAGCTGCTCCTGCGTCGTGCATGGCGGCCGAGATCCTATTCCACTGAAGCTCAGTGTCATTAGGACAAGACAGCGGAAGTTCGGTATGCAGTGCGTCTTGATAGGCTTGCTTGACCGAGGGCTGAGACAATTTCTCAGTTGCCAATCGCGGGAGAGGTTTGGTGCGCCTCCCGGTAAAGTTCATGGAGAAACGACAGCGTACCAAGGCATGATCAGAGTCGATATGGGTACTCCAGTGCGAGCGGCAATCCAGGATGGAACCACGCCATCTGTAACTTATGGCTTTGTGGTCATTTTGGGTCCATCGCTGGCCAGCTACAGGAGGACGCCAAGTGGCACTTCGGCGCCCACTGTGTCTAAAAGCAGTGCTACTAAGAAACGACTGGTGCTCCGCACACAGTTGCAGCAGACGCTTACCGTTGTCAGTCCGTTCGGTGCTAAGCCCACAATTACCACCCAGCTGAGCTTCTGAAGAGCTCAGACGCCCTACTTGTGCGTTCATATCTCTTGCAAGTACTATAATATCTGAACTAGTAGCACTGTGTAGTAGCACGTTCAGTTCGTCATAGAATGTGTCCTTGACAACATCTGAACTGCAGTCAGTGGGAGCATAAGCGGAAATCACGAACAAACAGCGCTTTGCACCACTTCATGAATCAACCTTAGCTGATGTCGTCAAACGGGCTGCACATAAACGGCTGTTCACCGGAATCCAATCAACTAATGGTGGCTGAGCCTGGAGCTTAGAATGGTACCTACACCAGCTTGACCCGTGAGTGCTGCATCGGCGTCTCCGGATGCTTGCAACCAATAACGAGAGGATAAGCCAGGTGCAGTCAATTCAATAACCCCGTTAGCGTCATTGATCCTAGTTTCGGACACACAACACACCTCAATGCTCAGTGTGTCCAAGGTGCATGCGAGTGCAGCCTGTTGACCTGTTTGTTTTAGAGTGCGAACGTTGAACGTCGCCATGGAAACGGGATAGCGTGGCCTTATAAGGGACTTTTGCCGATGGGCGTCCGGTAGGTGTGGTGGGATGGTGGCTGCAGATGATTCTACTCCAGTGGCACTTCGGTTGCTGTCAATTAAACTGTGAATTATAGAAGGAAGGTTAGTAATGGGGGTCGGGATGGAAGTAAGAGAAAAAGGTGGAAGAGAAAGAAGGCGCCAGCAGTAGCATGTTTTCGCTTATCCGCCCTGCTGTATGCAGCAGATAAGGCGACCCTTGATAATCTGCGCGACGGCCGATGCAGGATGAAGTTTATGTTTGAAGAAAATGTCATGGTTGTACATGGGCTGAGATACTGCCAGGGAGCCCAGACCTAGACAGGAGGACGATTAGGGTCCTCATCTAAAGCCTTTGGCTCAAAAGCCTGTCCGCGAGGCAGCGGGGAGGTGGCAATGATTTAGTTTTACAGAAATGGACGCCATCCCATTTCAAACCCCCAACCTGGAGGACCAGGAGACTGAGTTTGTCTGACCTCTCATCATTGACCAACCTGGTAGGAATAGCTCTCAAGGTCCCCGGAGGCATCACCCAGTATAGCTCAATGGGTCAATGAGGTACGCAAACCGTCGCACCACGTTAAGGTCCAGTCTCGTTGCGACGGACAACCAAATGCCATCCACTATAAATCTGGTTTTCGCTAGCTCCCTCGACTTCGTGACTGCCGTTACATACCGTGTACCTCTAAGGCCCGGCGATCACGCATACCTATCATTTCGATGTGCTCTTTTAAGTCACCAACAGGCCGCTTTTGAAATGTTTCCGGATATTTGGCTGGTGGACTTTAGTGCAATGCGAGCTAAGGCTTCAATTCTGAACTGTGAGATCTTGATGGCTGACTCTGTACAGTTAGTCTAGAATAAATTTAAGACTACCTTACGGAGGTTCCCACTCCCTATATGCCACAATGAGGAAAAGAGGGTCAAGGGCATAGCCTCCATATATGGAGGCCATACCCGTAGTGCTCTATGTTTATGTCTATAGTATGTCTATAGACATACCAGTACCTGTAGAAGAAACGGTTTAGATGCTGGCAAACCTACCAAGCAGCTCCATCAGCCAGTACCTATGATAGTTATCGAGAGATTAGAAATAAATATAAGCAACATCTCAGGACTGTTCGTATCCAGTACGAGCAGGGTTTCGCGCACTCAGCCGCAGCTAATCCCAAGAAGGTTTTACTTACGTCGAAAAAACGCAGCGGGGCGAAATTGTCTATACCAGTGTTATTGCGAGTAGACGGGAGCCGTGCGCAAACTGACTATGGCAAGGCTTGTATACATAGTGATCAGTAGACTGGGGTCTTTGCTCGGAAGACCTCTACCAAAGGTTGACTTAGTTTTAAGCGTTCCAGAGAATTCTTGCTTAGCTGTTTCACCTAACGGAGAAACAGGTCTTCGAGTCACTGCAAGACATTAATCCCTCTAAACCTTCCGGTCCTAATTCAATTCATCCGAAGTTGTTGCATAAATTAGCCACAGAGCTGAGTGCTCCTCTCACATGCGTGTTTTCAATATCACTTGACAGCTACATCTTATTTTCGGAATGGAAGCATGCGATCATCTGTCCGATTATTAAGGGCGGTGACAGCGCTCTGCCCGCGAACTACCGGCCTGTCAGTTTGACAAGCTTAATACTCAAGTTGTTTGAAAAGCTGATAAGGGATTCAGTGGAGAACCACCTGGATAGATTCAACCTTCTCAGTGTTGCGCAACATGGATTCCGCAAAGGATTTTCATGTCAGACTAATCTACTTGTAGCTCGTGAAAGCTGGGCCAAAGCGGTAGGCAGTGGGCACGCTGTAGACGTGCTATTCGTAGATTTTTCGAAAGCTTTTGACACTGTTCCACATCTTCGGCTTTCACTAAAGTTGCGATCTTACGGGATATCTGGTGGCGTCCTTCAATGGGTGTCTGCCTTCTTTGAGGGGAGGGAACAGTGCGTATGGGTGGGACGTAGCCTTTCGCTCAGGCGTCCCGCAGGGCTCGGTATTATGGCCATTGTTCGCGATCTATGTAAATGACTTACCGGGAGAGGTAGGAGCGTCATTACTAATGTTTGTTGGCGACCTTAAACTCTGGAATATTGTGGATATCCCGGGGGGTCCTGATACAATTCAGCGTGCTTTGGATAGGCTCTGGGAATGGTCTACCTTATGGTTAATGCCCATAAATAGGGCCAAGTGCTCTGTTCTCCGAATCAGAGCTGCAAATCCTTCCACCCGATATGTTGTCGGCGGTGGTGAACTCCCTGTTGTCACTCAGCAGGTTGATTTGTGGGTCGTACACTCATCAGGAGACAACTGGAAGAAGGCTGCTTGTCGAGGGTTTCGTATGATGTGGTTTATCCGCCGCCCTTTTGGAATCCTAACGGCCAATTTGTTTGTGAAGCGATTCTCGGCCTTTGTCTGACTCCAGCTGGACTATTATGTCCAGTCTTGTCCACCATATCTTAACCGAGACAAAATGGACTTGGAGAGGGTGTTACGAGTGGGCACTCGGTTAGTGCAGGGTCTACGGGGATAGACGTATCCTGAAGGCTTGCTCAGTTTGGGGATGTACTCAATGCACTACCGAAGGACAAGAGGGGACCTGATCTCACTTATTGTGTTTTGACGGGTAAGATTGGCCCGGACTTGTCAGGGCTATTTAGTCCCGCTGCATTACCTAATCGCCGCGGTCACCCACTGAAACTGAAAAAATCAAGGTATGATAAGAGTGCGACGGATACTCGTCTGTCTCGCCGATTTATAGATCGCTGGAATTCGCTTCCAGATTACTTGGTTAGGGAACCTATGGTTAAGGGTTTCGCTCGCCAGCTCGATGCTCTTGGGTGGCAACAGCAAATCTTTCCTTTTTCTTAATGACTCATCTTCACTTGCGTTTTCTTAATGACATCATTATCTTGGTATTCCACTTGCTTAGCTCTTTCCACTTTCGCTTTTTGTTTTCTGCGTTTTGTTTTTTCTCTTTCTTACTTTACGCAACCGGCCCATCTAGGGCCGTCATGAAAAGACGGCGGAAGTATTTCTTCCGTCTATGTTTTCCTCGAGGGGACCGCTTGAAGTGGAAAGCGCGGCGACCTGCAAAAAGAAATAAATATGCACAAACATAGGCTACAGAAATTGCAAGGTATAATGGGTTACGGGAAATAGGAGTATGGTTGACACTTACCGAATATAGTTGAAATCGGAAGGGGAATGTTTACAAAGCACCGTTTGAATTCCTGGGGATTACAACTCTGAAGGAATGCAACTTAATGTTTGTGAAATTTAACTTGCCCGCAGCAGCCTATACACTTGCATGCAGGCTCACCTTGGTATGCTGGACATGTTTGATGAAACCCTCGCGCGCCTACGTCACAACTTACCCATTCGTCTTTGTCAGGACCAGCTGATTCATAAGGGTTCAAACTGGCCAACACTGAAACCTTCTGGTACATTGAGAATAATTTCCCGCATTGTATAGCTACTTGGACAGTGCGGTTGTAATAGCAAAGCTGGGCCACTATCCTTCCGCTGCAGATTTTAATAGACACGTAGTAGCTCTGCTTTATCGACGTCGTCTACAGGCTGGCTGCCGTCCTCCGTGGTTAGACAGCCGACTACATCTCTTAGAGAAGCCTTTGATTGGACACTACTGTAAGAACATTTAGGATTGGTTTTCGCAGTTGTGGCCAACCTAAGCTCATATGAGTATTTCACCTGCTGCTGCAACTTAATAGCCATGTTTCGACACCTTTTGTATTACAGCCAACGTTGGAAGCCCCGAGTTTCCTTGTATATTTTCCACTCAGCATTGCACCTTTTTATCGCGATATCAATCTTTCTCCTCCACCATCGAAGTTTCCGAAAATGTCTCCTAGGGCGTAGAGGAGCAAATTCGTACACTAGTGAGTAGAAGCCACCTATGTTCCAAAATTGCCCCTGTCCTATTCAAGAATCCAAGTGATTTCAAGGGCTCGATCGCGCAGCTTCGTAAAATCAATACGATTTAAATCCCTTTCCATTCGACGGTTCTCTGCTAGGCTCGGTGTGTTCATATAAAAGGTTAAAACGCTATGAGCACTCTTACTCATGGGTGGCTCCACGCGTAGGTCAATCAAGTAACCATATCTGCCGATCGCGACATCAAGGGTTAAAGGCGCAAGCCCAGTACGACTCCTGCTAGGAACATTGACGTATTGCTCGAATGCATTTTCATGCACTCAATCGACCAAAGTACCCGCCCTGTTTCCAGCAAGTTGCCAAGCAGCATGGGGAAGGTTTAGGTCACCAACGATCAGAAAATGCGGAGCAGTCATTGCGGTCTGTCTTAGTAACGTACCAAGATCCTTGTCCTCTTCTCGCGTGGAGGATAAGCTAGGATGAACACACACTATAATCTCCAATCTATCCCATGCTCTTAGAAAGCAGGATACCACGTGAACATTAGCAGAACTCAAGATAAATGGAGCCACCCAATTTTTATATTGGCACCTTATAAGCAAGCGGATTCCTCCACGAGTGATACCCGTGGCTATCAGCTCTGTAGCACACGAAGTCTATAAGCAGATCACTAATAAGGTCGTTTGAAGGAAGCCAAGACTCAGACACAGGAGCTATATCAACACGCTCACAACAAGTCACTAACTCTCCCCAGTTGCGCGCAGTCTTGCTTACACGACAAAGAACTCAACTTGCTGAACAGCGCCCTTTTATCTTTCAAGTTACAGAACGGAAGATGAGCGCGACGCCGCTGCATGTCACGCATAATGTGTACCAGGCAGAAAACAATGTTGGCTGTGGGAAACGAATTGAGAAAAGCATTCACTTGCACCGCGCACTTGTCCATAACCAGCGTTGGCGCACGCTTAACCCCGGGGGCCAACTCCAACATACTTCTCACCGTCTCTTGGTAACTAGTCTCCGGCTCATTCGGCAACTTAACGTAAAAGCAACTGATAACAAGGCCGCTGACGTCCAAAAACCTACAAAGCCACAGGATTTAACCTCCGTAATTTATTGGATATGTGTATTCCGCCAAAATTGCCTCCCCGCCACCAGTTCCACATGCGGAAAGGGATGAACACGAGGTACCAGATCGTATTTCCTTCACGCATTATTTTCAGTTGACCATTGCTTTCCAAAAGCTGCGTCACCTCATCTACCTCCGTGACATTAACGTTGCGATGACGCCGCCATATGTCATACAAATCGCGCCGTGTTAAACGAATGTTATATTGAAGACGCACAGATGCACGCTTCTCCTGAGTCCGATGAAACGTCTTCATTAACTTAAGCACCATGCTTTCTTGATCTGTTAGCCGCCGATTTTTCGCATACAGCCAAGGCTTCCCCACGTGAAAACTGTGTGAATGCCAGAGACAGGCGTTTCCAATCTCTTAACGTTCCCCCTTAAAAACCGCTGAGAACCGAGCAGGACGATTAAAACACCGGTACATGTTACAATATATTCAGCAGGCTGATAGACAACACTTACCGCTTTCCAGCAACATTAGAGCGTTTGCTATGCACGCACACAAACTGAATATATGGGTACGGGAATACTTCCGGTAGCACCTGTCCAGTCTCCCTTTGGTAAGCTTTCACACTTTTAACGCTCTGACGAATGAACGATGTCGCCGTTTCCATTTGAAAAAGTTTCAGATCCTCATTCATCGATGAAAAGTCCAGATATGGACCCTTGAAGATACGTCGGAATGCACAAGAGTCATCCACCATGGCTGCTTTCGCTAGAAGCGGGAAAAGGATTAACCCCCGTAACGCATTTAAACCGTTTACTTTATTGATTTCTAATCCTCCTCTTAGCATATTAACAACGACGTTGACATACTAATAAACACACACGTCGGAAGGCCCAAAGTTTTCATTTATCAACATACAACCTTGTGTACCACAATTACACTGCCAAAAGATCATTGATCGCGATTGGCGGATCCAACGCTCCGCCTTGTAAACTCTTGCGCTAACGTGTACCTCGTGTCTTGCTTCATCCGTCCTAGTCTTGTAGCCCATCGAATACAGTCCGCTGTGTCCGATTCTAATTACCTTCCGGTATCCGCGCTTACTTTCGCGCACCGTATTGGACTAGTATTTACTAGTCCTACAAATTGGTGACACCAATTCGCACACGCGAATTCACCTTTTTTCCTCGTTTGCATTTTTTGGTGGGTTCTCTTTTTTTCTCTATTATATACGTGTATTCATTTGCTTCTCACATAATTTTAGTAATTTTATCGTGTTTTTGTTCATCCTTTATCTTTTCGGCTCACATTTCGAGAGTTACATCTGAGTCGTTTCCCAGCGTAAATATGCTTACTTTGGCTGTTCCAAATTTCATGGAACATAGCCCAGAGGTTTGGTTTACGATATTCGTGTTCGAACTGGAAAATAAGGGTGTTACGGCGAACCGTCCGAGGTACAATCAGCTCCTTCCATGCCTTCCTTCGTCAGTTGTGACGCTGATTGAGGACATTCTACTCTGTCCATCGAATGAGCCCCCTCCAATCACGATCTCAATCGTTAGGCATAATATGACTTTCTTTTACGGCAGCCAGCTGTTAGCTCTCCGGAACGATGTCCATCCGTTACTGGGGACTCAGCGGGCGTGCCACTGTTTGTTTGTTTTTTTTTCTTTTCTTGCCTTTTGTATTGCGGCACAATAGCTGAGGTGTTTTCCACCTCCAGCTAACGTGTAATGATGATGATGATGATGATGATCGAATGAGGCAAAGTATGAAACGATGAAGCAAGCGATTTTAAAAGTTACAGCCTAGCTCACGAGCTCGATTTGACCAGCTCAATGGTCTCAAACTTGGAGATCGCAAGCCGTTGGCGTTGCTCCGCGAAGTTCAACGTATCGCGTGTTTCTTATTCTTGAGAGAAGAAAGTATGAAGGAGCTGTGGCTTGCACGTCTTCCAGAGCCATTGTCGGTAATGCTGTCCATGTTTATAGATATACCACTGAAAGAATTAGCTACCAAGGCAGAAGCTGCGTTCTAACGTTTTCCGCAGCAGACGATTAGTAACTCGGCTAACGTATTCTCATCGATGAAAACCGAATCTCATATTTGCTCCAAGTCGTCAGGAGGAAATTGCCCTACTTCGCAACAGGATAGCAGCAATGAAGGCTTCGAAGCAGCGTGTGCCACGGTCAACTTCAAGTGCGACCGGAACAGTGGGAAAATCCCGCGAATGTTCCACCTTCTAAAACGTCGTTGATCCAACAGGGAAACCGGTGCCTTGATGTGCCAATGGAGAGCCAAATCAACACACACGATTCACATGGTCAAATGCTGACCACCTTTTGGCTACCGTTCATTGCGGATCGTCTGTGCCTGTACCAAGTACGTCTCGTTCGGCACGAAAGCGCAACATTTTCCCTAACCTTCTCTGTCAGATAATACCAAACCCGTCGTAGAAGTATGTGGGTATCACTGCCAATACGGTGGAAGAGCTAGAGTTGTCGGGCTCCCTGCTATAGACACGACCCAGCCGCTTCAGGGAAAGCGATTAGCCCGCAAACTAGCACGACCAACGCATCCGTCAATAACCAAACAAATCACCTGTTTTACATTAAGGATCGACGTTCTTCCATCACGTTCCTCATTGACACGGGAGCGGAAGTCAGCGTCATCCCAGCGACCGCAAATGACAAGCACTCAGGGCCTACGTACAACCTGCGTGCGGCCAATGGTTCTCCGATAGCTTCATTCAGTCAGCGCATGATGGACCTGGACCTCAATCTTCGCCGAGATTTTCAGTGGGTCTTCATGGTTGCGTCTGTATCATTCGCAATTATCGGTATCGACTTCCTCCGACATTTTGGGTTGCTTGTTGATGCTTGTCGCCACAGACTTTTAGACGACCGCACTAAACTAGGGGTCGAAGGCGTTCTTACGGACTCCCCGATACTCAGTCCCGTTTTTCGTATCGCCGGTATATCATCAGATTATGCGAACCTACTGTCTGAGCACCCGCGACTAGTACGACCAGTTGCAGAGCTTTCGCCAGTCACGACAGAGGTCGCTCACAATATAGTCACACGTGGTCAGCCAGTTAGCGCGCGACCAAGACGGCTTGCTCCTGACGAACTACGTGCAGCACGAGCTGAATTCGACCACATTCTTCAGTTCGGCATCGTCAGACCGTCCAGCAGCCCATGGGCGTCGCCTCTCCACATGGTCCCAAAGGAGGTAATGGGGGACTGGCGTCCTTGCGGTGACCATCGATCCTTAAATACAGTTACCATGCCCGATCGCTGTCAGATCCCACACATAGTGGATCTCACCGCCAGTCTGTTAGGTAAAAATATCTTCAGCAAAATCGATTTGGTACCCGCATACAACCAAAATCCGATAGCCGAAGCGGACATAGCTAAAACTGCCGTGACAACTCCATTTGGTTTGTTCGAATTCCTGCGCATGCCATTTGGTCTGTTAAATGCCGCGCAAACTTCTCAGCGTCTCATCGACCAAGTTTGTCGCGGCTTAGACTTCGCTTACGCTTATCTCGACGACATTCTAGTCGCGAGGTCTTCACGAGAAGAGCACATGCGCCACGTACGAACACTTTTTGCTCGTTTATCTCAACACTGGGTGACGATCAACGCAGAAAGTGTTCTTTTAGTGTCGACTCAGTAAACTTCCTCGGCCATCGTATCTCCTCTGCAGACGTCGTGCCACTGCAGGATAAAATTCAAGCTATCATCGACTACCCAGAGCCTCATTCTTTCAAACAGCTCAGGCGTTTTGATGGGCTTGTCAACTTTTACCGACGGTTCATACCCAACTGCGCCTCCCTGATGCAACCCCTCACGGACCTTCTCCGAGGGAAACTCAAGTAATTCGAATCTCCTGCCGCAGCACGCGCTGCTTTTAAGTCGCTGAAAGAGGCTATCGCCAACATAGCTTCTGTAGCGCATCACGATCCCGCCACCCCACTGTCCCTCAGTACTGACGCCTCGGACGTGGCAGTCGGCGCTGTTTTGCAACAACAAGTAGCCGACACGTGGCATCCCTTAGCGTTTTTCTCGAAACTCATACAACCTACCAAATCTCGCTACAGCACGTTCGGTAGAGAACTACTAGCTATATATCTAGCGATGCTTCACTTTCGACACGTCTTAGTAGGCCGCTCCTTTGTCGTCTTCACCGACCACAAACCCCTGACTTACGTGCTCGGCTCGACTACCGACCGATACTCTCCTAGAGAGTCGCGCCACCTTGACTATATCGCTCAGTTTACGACCGATATACGGCATGTCTCAGGTGTGCATAACACCGTCGCCGATGCACTTTCTCGCATCCAAGCTACATGCGCTGACGCCGGCACTACTACCGACTTGGCAGCCATGGCCACAGCACAACTTAACGATCCTGAGGTTGATCTACTACGCAAGTCTCTCTCACTGGACATACGATCCGTTCCGCTGACATCAGACGGAACTATACTTTGCGATTTAACTTTGGACACGCCGCGCCCAGTCGTCCCGCGCGAGTTTCGGCAGACCGTGTTCGACACGTTGCACGACTTGTCTCATCCAGGCGTTCGCGTACCGGTTAAAGTCGTAACCGCACGTTTCGTTTGGCGTAATGCCAATTGGGACGTACGTACTTTGGCAGCTGCTTGCCTTCCGTGTCAACGCGCGAAGGTGCACAAGCACACGTGAAGCCCATTAGGCATACTTCCGACGCCAGGCGCACGTTTTCATCACTTGCACGTCGACCTCGTAGGTCCTCTGCCGCCTTCCACAGGGTCTGTATATCTACTGACCTGTATCGATCGATTTACTAGATGGCCTGAGGCCGTCCCTTTCCCAAATTTCTCCTCGGAAACGGTAGCGAAAGCTTTTCTGGAGCGCTGGGTAGCTCAATACGGCTGTCCCGCCATCATGACCACCGATCGCGGGTCACATTTCTCGTCGACATTTTCCACGTTGCTTAAGGATTTAGGCTGTCGCCACGTTCAGACGACGGCGTATCATCCGGCCGCTAACGGCATGGTGTACCGTTTTCACCGCTGGTTGAAGGCAGCGCTGCGGGCGCACGCAGATCCTTCATGGTCTGAAACACTTCCCCTCGTCCTCCTAGGATTAAGAAACACGGTTAAAACCGATTTCGACACAACAACAGCGCAGCTAGTCTACGGCTGCACGCTGCGGTTGCCCGGACAGCTGGTAACACCAGCCCCCCTCTACTTCCTCTTTTGACTACAGAAGCTGCGCCGATCGATTGACTCACCAGATGCGTGAGCTGCGTCCACCCGCTCCTCGATCGCAGAAGATACCAGTGTACGTGCCTGAGAAACTGTTTAGGTGTTCACACGTCCTTCGCACAGACGTTGTTCGACAGCCTCTTCAGTCGCCGTACATAGGACCTTATAAAGTGCTACATCGTGTGAGTAAGACGTACACAATTGACCGCGGTGATCGACGCGAAATCGTCACCATCGACCGTCTAAAACGCGCCTTTATGGAAGAAACCACCTCGCCTACTTCGTCTAGTAGTGCTTCGTGTGACGTCACAGCTCACTGCACCAGACCACGATCTCGGTCTACAAGCTTCAGCCGTCCTGAGATCTCCCGAATCTAGTCCGCCACCTCCCACAACCAATCGCCGTGGTCGGGAGGTGCGTAAGCCCGTACGTTTCTCTGACTATGTACAGTGTAAACATGTTTAGCTTTGTAGATATTGTATATATTTGCCCCATTTTTGATCGATTAACTTTTTAAAAACAAACAAAAGTATCAAAAACCTCCGAAAAACTTTTAAAACGTATTCAAAAACCAAAAGATTTAAACATGCCGATCATTCGTTCGTTTTTTGACGTTTTCTGGGTGTTTTTCTATTTTCTCGTCTTTGCATGCCCCAAACCCTGCCCTTCGATCGACTGGCTCACACGAGGAATATTTTCCAGTACCCTGACGCGAACGCTGGTCGTTTCTCCGCGGGAAGAGTGTCGCTTTCTCGCGGGACGAGCATCGCTTCTTCGCGGGACGTGGGTCGCTTCTCCGTTGGACGAGGGTCGTTTTGACGCGGAGCGCGGTGCGGCGAGGGGAAAGACCACTCCCAAGCGCACCGTTTGGCAGCAGCGGAGGTTGAGGTCCTGTCGGCCTTCTTCTGGACTAGCCAGTTTTTTTGTAGTCCGACAAGCCCGCTCCAACGGCTCACCGAGATGCACCCTGCCCTGCAATCAATCAATAAATCACAAACGGCACAGCGGACTCCGACTGCCGACGAACCCCCACTTGACACGAAAGCTCATTCATTTTCACTCGGCACGATTTTGCTTTACAAACCTCGTTTCAACAGTCCTCTTCGATTTCGAAGGCTTTCTATGTTCAGTCTTCTAGGGGGGAGCTCTGTAGCGCCCTAAAAGATAACTGCTATTTTTCATGTACAATTTAATTGTTGACCGATTGTACATTACTCCTTCTTGTTTTAATCTACCTTACAACCGGCTCGTCACACTTCAACCTTGTTAGTTCCCGCGCTAACGTGTTCGCTCTCGCATCGCTTCATTCGTCCCCTTCTTATTGTAACCCATCGAATACCGTCCGCTGTGTCCGACTCTAATTGCCTTCTGATATTCGCGCTTACTTTCGCGCACCGTCTTGGACTAGTATTTACTAGTCCTACTAGTGGTGCACTACGTCTGCTGTCGCTAAAAGCGGGAAAAGGATTAACCACCGTAACGCATATAAACCATTCCGTATAATGATTTATACTTAACCACTTGGCGCATTACCAACCACTTTCACAATGTAATAAACATACATATGCATCGAAACGCCCTATATTTTCTATTATCAACAAAACACCTTGTGTACCACCGAACATTCCGGTCCACTGAAGTCTTTTTAGTGAGGAAAAGCGAATCGAGATTGTTTTTCTGGAGAATCACTCGCTAAATATTTGGACTACATCTTCTATGGCGTCCAAATGCGTGTCTTGCGCTAAAGGTGTTACTTCTCGTTCAAAAGCCGTACAGTGCTCTGGATGTGACGGCTGGATGCATATCGCTTGCTGTGGCATCGGTCCTGATCAGTATGAAGCACTACAGCTGATGACTTCTCCAGCTATTGTTTTCTTTTGTGATGTCTGCCGTACTTCGTTAAACAACAGACGTCTTGTGAATGGGCTCTCCTCGGTCAGCCCTCACCCCATTCCAACGAAACCCAAAGCACCCGACACCCAGGTCCCCCTGGTTACTCCTCATTCTCCCCCTTCTGCCTCCGCACCAACCTCCCCCACAGGTAAACGAAGTCGCGGGCCGTCTGATTCTTTCTCCGAGCCATTGGAATACGTCCATCACAGTGAGCCCAAGACAAAGACATACGCAGCGGTTGTAAAGGAAAGTACCACCGCCTCTGGTGTACATATCCCGGCTATGTATAACGCTAAGACTAAGTCGAAGTCTAAATCCAAGCCTTCCTCCCCTCAGTCCCAGTTCAAATCTGTCCTTGACAAGATTAACCACTTGGAATCGCTGATCAAAGACAGCGCAAATCCTTCCCAACCACAGACCACTAGGCGTTCCCTACCACCCTCCCGTGACCGATGTCTCATCATCATGAATGCGCCTGAATCGACCAAAGATGCCCCAGCCGGAAGGATGTTAGACGACCAAGTGTTCCTAGAACGACTGATCTCTGTGTTATTCGACGAAGGCGAACAGGGAATCAACATTATCTCGGCTTTCCGCTTAGGTAGGAAACAAGAAGATTCCCTCAAGGCTCGCCCCCTTAAGGTTGTGTTCCAAGACGAGGAAGAATGTCGACGCATTCTCCTACGGACCTCACGTCTCAAAGGCAAGCCGTTTTATGTGTTGAGAGATCTCTCCCCGGAAGATCGGATCAAAATGAAAAAAAGCTGTTGAGCTGAGGACCCGTCGGGCGAGTGGTGAAACGGACCTTCATATCGTGGATTTTCGCGTAGTTCGGAAAACTCCGAGAACCCGTTGGAGGCCGATTTTTGTCACCCCAGGACAGTAACGCAAAAGAACGGACTGCGTGTGCTGTTCGCCAATGTTCGTAGTCTGCGAAATAAACTTGATGAGATCCAGACGCTTGCCGCAGATGTTTGTCCTGATTTAATGGCCTTCACCGAAACATGGTTATTCCCAGACATCATTGACTCTGAAGTGTCTATCCCTGGATACCACCTTTCTCGGGCCGATCGTCATGGAAGTCGGGAGGCGGCGTAATACTCTACTGGAGGGCGGATCTGAAGTCCCATCTAGTTGAGGTCTCATGTGACAATGACAGCGATTTCGATGCCCTTTGGTGCCACATTCATGACGGGTGCAGATCTTCCTTGATTGGTGTCATCTACAGAGCGCCACTGGGCGCTGGAGCTCGCCTGTTGGAACTGATCAAGAAGCACGGTGCTGGAAAGGATTGTCTTATTCTGGGAGATTTCAGTGCTCCTAATATCGACTGGGACCTCTTTCTTTGCAATCGTCCACCTGATTCCTTTGATGCCGCCATCCTCGATACCGTTCTCGACTGCAGCCTGTATCAACATGTCTCCATGCCGACTCGTATTATCGCCGGCCAGTCGCCTCATATCCTGGACCTTGTGCTCTCTCCAGCGCAGTCAGACGTCATGGACCTAACAGTCTTTCAACCCATTGGTAAAAGCGATCATTGTACTGTCTTATTCCAATGGACTCGTCGCTTTACCATTCACAACCCATGTGCGTCCGCCGAAATTTCCGGCGTGCTGATGTCCTTCGTCTTAAAATGGCTGCAGGTATTATGGATTAGTGTATTCCCGAACATCTCAATGTGGACGGTGCCTGGAATCTTTTGTACTCCAAGCTGACATCACTCATTGAACAAGTTGTCCCTATCTCCAAAATGCGACCGCTCTCTTTAGGCCCTCCGTGGATCGATTGTGAATTGAGATCCCTAATGAACAGAAGACGTAAGTTGTGGGACCGCTTTAGGATCACACGATCAGAGCATGACTACCTCGGTTACAAAACGGTTAGGAATACCTGTACCCTGAAAAAACGTGAGAAACGTCAACAATATGAACTCTCCCTAGCCACATTTTCTAAAAAGACTCCTAAGACGCTTTTCTCCTACCTCAAACGGAGCACTAAAGCGGGCAGTGGTATCCCTGCCCTGTGTTCCTTCGAGCATGGGGATCCAGTTCACGAAGACACCGACAAAGCCAGCCTCCTGGCGCGGCAATACTCTTCAGTGTACTCAACATCAGCGTCGTTCTCTGACAGACCAGTGTGCACTCCCCCTTCTCTGTTAGAGCACGTCGATATTAACACTGACGTCGTGTTGAAACTTCTCTGTGAGTTGGATCCTTACTCATCGCCTGGTCCTGACGACTTGCACCCCTTGTTCCTCAAGACTGTGGCCCAGTACATTGCTTCACCTATCTCGCAGGTCTTCCGTCGATCGTTTCAGTCCGGACTTCTCCCGACCGCTTGGAAGATGGGCATCATCAAGCCCATATACAAAGGAGGGAACCGGCAAGACCCAGCTAGCTACCGGCCCATTTGCCTTACATCGATAGTGTGCAAAATCATGGAACGGGTCCTGAAACGGGCACTTCGGCTTCATCTCGAGCGGTTGGATCTGATATCCGGTGCCCAGCACGGTTTTCGCAAAGCTCGCTCCTGCTCTACCAACTTGCTTATGGCTAGAGAAAAATGGGCAAATTCATTGGATGTTGGCAAACGCCTGGATGTTGTGTTCGTGGATTTCAGTAAAGCTTTTGATAAGGTCCCGCATGAACAGCTTCTCTACAAACTCCGAGGAATCGGTGTCACTGGAAACTTTCTCTCGTGGATTTCCGATTTCCTGCACAGTCGTTCCATGCTGGTGAGAGTGAACGAAACGTATTCCGATCCTGTACATATGACCAGCGGTGTCCCACAGGGCTCCGTCCTCGGCCCCGAACTCTTCAACATCTTCATCAACGATCTACCGTCTGAGCTTCAATCGGATTGCTTGATTTATGCGGATGATCTAAAGATATGGAAGGAGGTATCCTCTCTAGAGGATGCTGATCGACTACAAGAGACGCTCGATCTCCTGCACAATTGGTCGATTCAGTGGCGCTTACCCATTAATCAAGACAAATGTTCCGTCCTGCCTATCGGCGCTCCTGAACCATTCGGCGCTTACCACATAGGTGGTTTCTTGCTCAAAAATGTCACTTCAGAGAGAGATCTAGGCGTGATTGTTTCCCCAGACTTAAGATCCACTCAGGACACCATGAAGAGGGTTGCCGCTGCCTACAGGATGTTTCACGCCATCCGAAGAGCTTTCTGCCGCCTGACGCCGGAGCTCTTTAGACTCCTGTTCACCTCGCATGTGCGCCCGATTCTAGAATACGGCCTCCCTGCTGCCTACCCGCTTTCCAAATTTGAGCGCGACATGATTGAAAAGGTCCAACGGCGTGGATCGAAGTTTGTCTCCGAGTTACGTGACCTGCCTTATCCCCTTCGGCTTCGACATTTGAATATGTTTTCTATGGATTACCGTCGCCGGCGTGGGGACTTGATTTTTACGTCGTATCCTCAGGGGAGAGCTAGGGAGAGAGTTGCAGGAATTCTTCCACCTCAACATTGGGAGTTCGACTAGAGGCCACCGACGGAAAATATTCAAACCACGGAGGCTCAAAGTACGGTCCATTCTTGTTCTATCCACTCGCGTTGTGAATAATTGGAACCGGTTACCGCCGCCCGTCGTTGATGCACAGACGGAGGATTGCTTCAAACGACTACTTGATTCACACCTGTTGAATATGCCGGGATCGTGTTGCTTCAGCTACGAGTGCGATGGCCTCTCCGGAGTTTCCGTTGCGCAATGACGAGCATCCCAGCAATGATCGGGAAGCGATGGAGCTGACAAGGGACCTCTCTCCTGCTCTCTACTACCCAATGAACCAATACCACAATGACGCTGTCAAAATCTCATTGATCGCTCTTGGCACACACGACACTGCGGTTCGGTTCGCTACATGTGTAATGTCAATGATCTAACTCTTTTTGACCTTCTCTCTTTTCCCTTCATATCGGCGGCCTGACAATCAATCAAGAAATTTGGGCTGTTTGTTAGAAGATGACAACGACTTCAAAGAACAATAATAATAATAATTGTTGTGCTTCCTATTCCGGTTTGTGTACAATTAACCCTTTTTGTTTGAATAACCTGAATTTAGGGTTTTTGCCAGTTACACACTGTGTTTTGCCTTGACTTTATTCGTGTGCTGTGGCCCCTGTAACGCTTGTTGCCGTCGGAATCAGTTCTTCCCTGCGTTCTTCAGCCGTTGACGATCTTTCGTGCCCCCTGGATTATTGCACACTACATATTTGGTGACAGAGGTGGGATATCGTCATGGCGTCCCGCGCAAATAAACCGAAGAACGAAGAACAGAATTTTTCTGCTGCATATCCATCAAATTGTAGACAGCCACCTCTAGAACTGGGCCTTTGGCAATTGTCCCTTCGTCCCCCACCTGTTTTTGATGTTGACACAAACTTATGCAACTGGCGTCGTCGCATGGAAATATCCCTTGCTTGCGTCCCAGAAGAACACAAGTCCTCGGTTATAATGAATTCCCTCAGTGACCGAGTTCAGATTTTGTTATCTACTGATATTCGCCCGGATGCCTCTGTCAGAGAAATTTGGAATCAATTAGAGGCCCTTTTTCCAGACAAAGAGCACGAGTCAACTACTCGATCCATCTTTTGGAAGAGGTTTCGTCGAGTGACAGAGTCGGCCGATGCCTTTTTGTAGGATCTTCGGATGCTATCGACCAAGGCTTTTCCAGGGAAATCAGTAACAGAAAGAGAGGCCTTCATCTTAGAGCGGTTTATTGAAGGCACCAACGACGATCGCACTTCTGAGCGTTTTATATGAGAGCTGCCGAGAGACTTAGCGACCGTGGCGCGGATTGCACGCAAAGAAGAGGTGATCCGCGATAGGCGTCCGAAGAAGATTGGCAAGTAAGTAAGTCGCCAGCTGTACGCCGCAACGGCGCTTCGCTGCCACGCAACCACCACCAGTCGCGCGTGGGCTGGGTATACCGCGAGGACGCCCGCCCCTACGCGGGCAAGCTGATGGCTATTAGTTGTGTGCCGCCGACGATGAACCGGACTGAACCGCCCCACGGCCTCAGCTCACATACTTGCCGTCGTCATTGTCCCAAGTGCCAGAATTCACCCTATAAGAAGCCAGTACGACGCCCCCGCAATTTCCGAGGACGCGAATAATCACCGGGAGTGCGGTTCATTGACGGTGTCAGAACTTCCATGTGTACCTTTGGTGTCTTCTAACTTCTATGAATCCCCAACTGTGGATGTAGGAATCAATAATCAGCGATTACATGCCCTCATTGACACCAGTGCAGTACGTAACCTCTTAAAATCTTGTTTCTTGTCCTCCTCAGTAGTCACTAGTCCCGGGCGTCAGATCAGAGTGGCAAATGACATGGTTCTGCTTACTCATGATGTTGCTTCCGTAGATTTTCTGGTCGGTCAAGAGCTTCTTTCTCATGAGTTTTACATAGCCGATCAAATTCCATGGGACGCGATACTGGGGGTTGACTTCTTAAGTCGGTATGCATGCGTCATCGATCTAATCTCCGGAGTTTTGACATTACGTGGCAACCTGCTCCCTCTAAACTTCAAACCTAGTAATGGCTACGTGAAAAAGTTTTTTACTTTGGGTGCTAGCACCGTGGATGTTGAAGGTGAGATATCGGAATTGCTTTCATCTCTTAGCCCTACTGTTGACGGTGAAGCTCGGAAGCGCCTGGAAAATTTACTGCATTCACACAAGCACGCGTTCGCGTGGAAAGGTACATCTTTGGGTAGAACGAGCGTACTTAAGCATTGGATTGAAACAGGGGATGCTCCACCAATACGGCAAGGGCCCAGGCGTGTCCCACCCGTGTATAGACGGGAATTGCAGAAAGTGCTTGATTAGATGTTAAAATATCATACGTCCTTTGCGATCCCCCTAGGCTGCCCCTATTGTATTAGTCAAAAGAAAGGTTGGAACACTGCGCATCTTTGTGGACTATAAGAAGTTTAATGATATGACACGGAAAGATTCCCGCTACCTCGCATTGACGACACCCTGGAATCATTGCATGGCGCCACCTGGTTCTCTATTTTGGATCTCGCCTCAAGTTATCGGCAAGTCGAAGTTCACCCTATGGACATTGAAAAAACTACTTTCGTTATACCCACAGGGCTATATGAGTTTCAGACCATGCCGTTTGGGTTGGATAATGCACCAGCGACGTTTCATTGATTGATGCACATTGTGCTCAGAGATCTGCAGCCAAGCAAATGTCTTGTATACCTGGATGATGTCGTGGTTCATGGACGTACTCTCGATGAACATCTCACGAATCTAGAAACAGTGCTGCAGTGCCTTAGTTCAGCAGGATTGAAGTTGAAGCCGTCTAAGTGCGACCTGCTGAAGAGAGCGGTTAAATATCTAGGTCACGTGATCAGCGATTGTGGGATCCGGAGCGACCCTTCGAAATTACAGGATATCTTAAGTTGGCCTATCCCCGAGTCCATGGAAGAGGTTCGGAGGTTTCTGGGTCTGGCTTCTTACTACAGACGCTTCGTGAAAAACTATGCGGATATGGCAGCACCCTTACACCGACTCACGGAGAAGGGTCGTTCTTTCCACTGGTGCCCGCAGTGTCAGGAATCTTTTGCTGAGTTGCGTCATGCTTTGGCCAGCGCCCCAGTCTTTGTCTTCCCGGATGTGTTACCACAAGCCGTCCCATTCATTTTGGACACTGATGCTAGTGAGGTTGGTATCGGAGCTGTGTTATCACAGATCTCTGATGATAGTACGGAACGGGTTGTCGCTTACGCCAGCCGCAAGCTGACACAAAACGGAGAGAAACTATTGCACTACTAGGAAGGAAATGCTTGCTCTAGTCTCCTTTGTTAGACATTTCCGACATTTCTTGTTGGGTCGATACTATAGTCCGTACCGATCATCAGGCGCTTCGGTGGTTGCGGGAATTTCGCGAACCCGAAGGGCAAGTTGCGCGTTGGCAAGAACAACTACAAGACTTCGACTTTGAAAGTCAACATCGCCTCGAGGAAGAAACACAGAAATTCAGACGCCCTGTCTCGCCGGCCGTCTAGGGCACATGGGGATTGTCCGTCGTGTTCAACCTCTGACGTTGCCGTTGTGTCTCTGAACCATTCGGATCCAACAGACTGGGCATCAGCTCACAGTACAGACCCAGAGACCAAGTTGATTTATGAAGGCCTACGATAGGGGAGTGTGAGGTCTACGAAAGCAAAAATGGCTGGACCTAGCTGGGAAGCGCACTGCTTGTGGTCTCTGTGGTCGAAAATTCGGCTATTGAATGGTGTCATATACTACCAATTTTGTCCGAATTACCCTAGCAGACTTATCGTCCCGCAGTCCATGGTGCAGCGGATACTCGAACAGCTACTTAGGGAGTTGGAGCATGCTGGGCAACAGAAAATGGAGCAAACAGCAGGCTTACGTTTTTGGTGGCTTCAACAGCGTCGAGATATTACGAACTTCTGTAACGCGTGCCATGAGTGCATTCGCTTAAAGTAACCACAGACGATGAACAGGGTCACCCTGCAGTCCATGGTGAGTGGGTATCCCAACGAAACCGTAGGTGTGGACGTCCTTGGACCCCTGCCTGAAACGCCGCGAGGGAATCGGTATATACTTGTTTTGGCCGATTATTTCACCAAATGGTGTGAGGCAATACCAATCCCGTACATTGACGCTAAATCCACAGCTCAGCTCGTGTTTGACCACTGGATTTCACGATGGGGGGCACCTGAGCAACTTCATTCAGATCGTGCTTCGAATTTCGAAAGCTTGGTAGTGTCTGAACTCTGCCGAATAATAGGCATTCGAAAGACTCGGACAATAGCATACCATCCCCAGAGCAATGGCCAAGTGGAGCGCACAAATCGATCGCTGAAGCCTCTTTTAAAAGCGTTCACAGAGGAACACCACAGCCGCGATGTTTCTCTTGCACTTCCACAGTGCCTCCTGTCCTATCGGTCCTGCGTTCACTCATCTACTGATAGCACTCCACACTTAATGGGAACTGGGTGCGAAATGAGATTGCCGATTGCTGATTCGCTCCTTGCCACAGACTATGCCGTTCGTCTAGGTCGGGACCTGACCAAAGCTTATTCGCTCGCGCGAGAGCACTTAGGAGCTACTTGTCGATGTCAACAAGATTACTATAACCAGAAAGTGTACGGCTATCCACTTCAAACTGGACAACGAGTCTACCTCCACACTCCGAATCCATCTCAGGGCGTTCCGGCGAAGCTAAACAAGGAGTGGTCTGGTCCATTCGTGGTCGAGGTAGTATATACTGATTCTACCTGTCGAATCTACAGACAAGGTGAAGACACCGACCGTTCAATTGTTGTCCATTTCAATCATCTCAAACCGGCAACTCTCAGTACTCATCCCCTTTTATCTTCTCAGCGTCCGCTAACAGGCACGGACCCACCAGATGCGTTAACAAAAGTGGAAGTAACAACCACAGCGCCCCACGTCTCGATTACTAATTAGGGCAGCGAGGACGACGCCTCTCGGAGAGGGGGGTGGTGTAGTGCCAATGATCTAACTCTTTTTGACCTTCTCTTTTTTCCTTTCAGATCGGCGGCCTGACAATCAATCAAGAAATTTGGGCTGTTTGTCAGAAGATGACAACGACTTCAAAGAACAATAATAATAATTATCGTTGTATTTCCTATTCCGGTTTGTGTACAATTAACCCTTTTTGTTTGAATAACCTGAATTTTGGACTTTTGCCAATTACACGCTGCTGTGTGCACGCTGTGTTTTGCCTTGACTTTATTCGTGTGCTGTGGCCACTGTAACGCTTGTTGCCGTCGGAATCAGTTCTTCCCTGCGTTTTTCAGCCATTGACGATCTTTCGTGCCCCCTGGATCATTGCCCACTACACATGATTGGTCCATCAGGTGCCAATTACCTATACATCACGATAGATTCTCCGTTCTTCCGGTCGGTGCCTCCGAATCATTTGGAATTTATCATATCTTTTGGTTTTGCTGCCAAACTCTAATCGTAAGAGGGACCTTGGCACCGCTATGACCCCAGACCTAAAATCGACTGAAGATACCTTGAGGAAAGTCACTTCTGCCAACAAATTATTTTTCGCCATACGACGATCCTTCTCCCGCCTAGTTCCAGAGATCTTCAGGCTCGTGTTCATTTCTCATGTACGTCAGCATTTGAACTGCAGTCGGTGGGAGCATAATCGGTGCTCACAAACAAACAGCATTTTCTACTACTTCGTGAATCAATCTTAGCTGATGTCGTCAAACCGGCTGCACATAAACGGCTGTTTACCGGAATCCAATCAACCAACGATGGCTCAATCTTGGAGCTTAGAATGATACCTACACCAGCTTGACCCGTGAGTCCTGCATCGGTGTCTCCGGATGCGTGCAACCAATAACGAGAGGATAAGCCGGGTGCACTTAATTCAATAACCCCATTAGGGTCATTCATCCTAGTTTCGGACACACAACACACATCAATATCCAGTGTCCAAGATGCGCGCGAGTGCAGCCTGTTGACCTATTTGTCTTAGAATTCGAACGTTGGACATCGCCATGGAAACGGGACAGTGTGGCCTCATAAGGGACTGTCGCTGATAGTCATCCGGTGCGTGTCGCGAGATGTTTACAGATGGTTCTACTCCAGTAGCACTTCGGTTGCTGTCAATTAAGCTGGGAATTTTGGAAGGTTAGTAATGAGTGTCGGGATGGGAGTAAGAGAAACTGGTGGAAACAAAAGAAGGGGACGCCAGCAGTAGCTTGTTTTCGCTTATCTGCCCTACTGTATGCAGCAGATAAGGCGACCCTTGATAATCTGCACGACGGCCGATGCAGGATGAAGTTTATGTTTGAAGAAAATGTCATGGTTGTATGTGGGCTGGGATACTGCCAGGGCGTCCAGACCTAGACAGGAGGACCATTAGGGTCCTCATCCAAAGTGTTTGGCTCAAAAGCCTGTCGGAAACACAGCGGGAGGTGGCGTTGATTTAATTTTACAGAAATGTGCGTCATCCGATTTCAAACCCCCAACCTGGAACACTAGGAGACTGAGTTTCTCTGACCTCTCACCATTGACCAACCTGGTAGGAGTATCTCTCAAGGTGCCCGCAAGCACCACCCGGTATAGTTCAGTGGGTCAATGAGGTACGCAAACCGTCGCACCACGTTAAGTTCCATTCTCGTTGCGACGTATCAGAACACATAAGTACACAGCAATCATCAAAGGTCGTTGAAAGTAATCCCCTATCGTTAACATCTAACTTTAAGCCAAAGGAGGAAAATCACTACATGGTGGACACGATCAGGAAGGAGGGATCATTTTCCAGACTGCTTATTGTATTATGCATCTTGAGGGTACCCTCTTGTGCAAACCACTTGGCTGTACTACCTGCTGCCAGTTTTCTTTCGCTTATTGTTCTCCAGGTTCTCTCAGGACGCGAAGGAATACCTCTAGCAAAGCAAAGTGTATGAACATGTTGTGCTGACTAGCAAAGCATACATACACCACAGCAATTACCATCTTATTTTGCTTTCAACTTTCTCTTTTTACCTTAGATACATAACTTTAGCCTGAATGCCTCGGCCTCGGGCGTTTCTTGCGACACTGTACCCGTTGGATGTCATTTTTTACGGGCTATTCCCACTGGGTTTTTTACTCATAGTCGCTTCGACATTGTGCGACTAGCGCGCTGGTGGGGAGGTATGTAGTAACGTCATCATTTGAGTACACAAGTTTTGGTTGGACATCACCCTTAGTCAACTGACAATTTTACTAGCTGTATTGACCATCATTTGTAAGTCTAGCCAACGCATAGTCGTTCATCGAACTTTAAGCAACTGACTATTAAGGTTTACCAAAATCACCAGCGTTCCTTCACAGGCTTTCTTTTGTTCTTCCATTATTAGTTTGTGGAAGCATTGAACTACATCAATATGAATGTATGCTTCTACTTAACGGCATCCAAAAGCAACGGGGCCTTATTTCCGAATCCAGCAACTAAAAAGAGCTCCTACAAGCTAAAAGGATTGGAGATCCCCTTGCATCCAGATGTAGGCCCGTCGGTCCGAGAGAACCTGAAATCCGCTCTCATAGAGTTGAAGCTGCGTATCAATAGTGAGGAAAGTAATCTCCGTAAATTTTCGGATAGTTCCTGGCGTTCGCCGAATCCGGATCAACTGGTCGATAACGCTTTATGTGCGCCTGGCGGTTTCTTCTGCAGCCTGCGCGTAACTTTCACCAATGTTTTGTTGTTTAATGGACAAACGTCACGATCTATATCACTTCATTGCCTCTCGTCGTCCGGAAGTACTAGAACTTGCTGGAACCTGGTTAAATTTTGTGGTAACTACCCATGAATTCCAGATCAGTGGATACTCTTGCTTCCGGTGGCGGTCGTTACTGTGCGGGAGACTAATAGACACATACCGAACCGGAGACGGCCTGTGCGAGCAGCTATAGTGCTCGATCCGTCTGAGAGAAAGTGAACTGTTTGTGGATGTTGCTTATCACACCCCGCGAAGTCAATATCTGTATTGGTTACCACACTTCAGAGGCTACATAAGCTGGCCCAGCTTCTTGCTTATGGGCGATTTTAACCCCTCAAATACCGTGACCTGGTGTCCAACTACTCCCCGAGCACTGTGAAATCGAGGCGCAGTTTGCGGAAATGATATTTGAGACTGGTGCAGCACAACACATCTGCCAACCAACGCGCGCAACACCACATTCCGCTCCATCCTACTTGGATCTATTATTAACTAGTTACGAGCAACGTGTACCTGATATTCAGGTCCTGGGGCCTCTGGCGCCTAGTGTTCACACGATGGTCTTAGCCAGCATAGAGCTATCGTTGCCCTATTCGCGTCCGCCAGAGCTGTCTTACAATTACTGGAAGACCGTGTACGATGGTCTCAGATGAGCCGCTAGTGAAGTGAGCTGGTTGCTACCGTAGGATTCATCTGTTGAAGCCTGTTGGTCTGTTATAAAAAGGGTGTGTAATCTTTGTACGCTCGTTTCGTACCCTTCAAATATAGGGAGGCTGGACCAGTAAAGCCACATTGGTTCGACACAGGGTATTGCCAATTGGCTCGAGGGCGACGCGTGTTGTGGAATAAATTTCTCTGTCTATGATTATGAGGCCTACAAGAGAGCGGAATCTATGCAACGCAAAACTACGAAAGCTTTGACAGTTCATAGAGGAGTCCGCAACCTCGGTGATGTCAGCCCCCAAGAAGACTTGCCTACGTAAAGCGACGCCTGAGGCCCGCTGGTTACCTAACAGTGTTCGAGAGCTCAACTGGACAGTCTCGGACCTTCAACACTGAAGGTGCGTCCGCATTGGCGGCGCACTTCGCTTCCATATTTACAGTTGGGCATGCGTGTATGTCGAATTCGACGTGTGAAGCTCCTACGGAACTCGAGTGCCTGGCTTGTGATGTGGAAGATGTCCGCAGTCTGGTCGTCAGTCTTGACGCTAGGAAGCCTGCCGGACCCGATAGCCTCTATCCGCTAATTTTACAGTCCATATGGGCCATCATCTCTCCTGTTGTGACTGATCTTTTTGTCCTGAAAAAAGTGAGAATTGCCCGTAAAATCCACTATTTTAGCGCTTAATCGATTATTAACGATTATCGCATCGATTTCGAACGTTCCGCACGTGACTACCAACCATCTGACATCTCAGCCAACTCTATGGGGAACCACTAACCTTGGCAGTTTACTTCCCAACTCCAGAAGTCGAAGACCAGTAAGAGATCAATAACTACAGCCAAGGTCCGCGGCAATTGTACAGTGTTTTGTTGACGGCGGTCAACACATTATTTTGTCATGGCCATTGGTGTTCTGCTTTTTCCTTCGGTTGGGCTAGAAGTTTTGTAGAGCATTAAAGTGCAAATTTCCGAGTCGCGTCTTGTGAGATGATTATAACATTGTTCAGCAGATCTTTGTGTGAAAGTATATTGCCGAGCGATTGAAAATGCTCGGTATTGAAGCCGATTCCGTTGGGAGGTAACGCGACTAAGTTGGACAATTACCAGCCGATTTGTCTCTCCTCAGTTTCGCTCATACTACTCGAAAAGATTGTGAGAAAAGGTCTTCTCCAGCTGTTAGAGTCGAAAGACCTAACGCCCGCGCAGTGGGGTTTCATGAAGGGTCACTACTGCTTGCTTTTGACGCAGCGTGGATGGTTGCAGACGTTGAACCGGGGGAAAACAATAGATGTTATCTACGTTTATTTCAGCAAAGCTTTCGATAAAGTGAACCATGAGGTCCTTCTCTACAAGCTGAAGATGTGTGGTATTAGTGGCGCACTACACCATTGGATCAGTGACTTCCTTAGTAGAAGTAAATGGATAGTACAGAGGAATGACCACCTAACGTAATGGTACCCGTTCACTAGCAACGTACCCGAAAGCCCAGTACTGGGGCCCATTTTGTTCCTGTTCCACATTGACGAAGTACCTCAGCTTCTTTGGTCGCCCTGTGCATTGTTTACAAACGACCTGAAGATTTGGGGGGCTATTGATTCTCCCGACGACATCTGGCATGTCCTACGCTACGATATCCAGTGGTGGGCGAAACACTATCACTTACTAGAACAACGCGACAGGTTAGCACACTAGTACTGTTGCGGCACATTAGCTGAGGTGTGCTTCTCACTCTCAGCTAACGTGTATTGAAGATGACACTAGTACAGTCCCTGGAACCTTTTCCATGCCAGACGCTCGCTTCAAGCATGCCCATATTGACACTGTTCGACCTCTACTTTTCATCTGACGGTTTTACTTACGTGTGAACGCATTGGCCGCAAGCTGTGCTGCTACGCGATGTCTCAGCCGAGGCGGTTGCACGAACTTGTACCGAAACCTGGTTATCCATATTTGGATCATCCGCCACGGATAGAGGGACTCAGTTTCATTCTGCCTTGTTTCGTGACCTAAACAGCATGTTTGGTTTTTTTCACCCGTACACGACAGCGTGTACTCAGGCTGCAGACGGTTTTCGAGCGTTTTCATCGTTAACTCAATGCCGCATCGCAATCGAATTCCCAGTGGTTGGGGCGTCTACCGACCATTCTCCTCAGCGTCCACAACACTAAAAAGGATGATATCGGTCGTTGTCCCGTAGAGCTCGTATTGGATTCAAGCGTCTCCGGAGAAGTCTATCTTGCATCGTAGGTTGCACGACTAGCAAATCTTTAGCGCCGTTCGTCCGATGCCACCGCTACTTCGCTAAGTCAGCAAATTCACCGCAACCTACACACCTGCCCTTTCATCCTCGTGCGCGTCGGTGCTTTCCGTAAACACGATACTACTATACGAGAACTCCTCCAATGTCATTATTCACAATAGAATGGTTGCAAAGATTCCATCAGCATCGATCCTTTAAACCCAGTATACGTCGAACTCCAGTTACCGCCACAGATTGCCGACACTCCTGGCACTGAACAGACCGCTGCAGAACACTCATCCCACCCAACCAATGTTCTCTCCCCACATCTGTCACGAACTCAAAAAGGAGGCATCAGCAGTGCATCGGTACGCAGTACAGACGCTTTGCTGAAGCGCAACCACCACCACTCGCGCATGGGCTAAGGGTAATTCGAGGCTAACTCTGTCCCCTATGCAGGGTCGAACCCACGACCTAAGAATTACAAAGCAGGTTTGTGATCCTTATGGCCACGGACCGGCTATGAACGCAGACGAACAATAGCGTACGCGTTTTGGACGTGTAGTTTTCTCTTTTTCAAACTGGCCACTCAAGATAACTAGTACGTATCGAACGTTTATTTTGACTTACGCTCCAGGAAGATGTTCTGTGACATTTGTAAACCACTTTTTTAACTGTGCCTTTCTGCTTCGCTTTCCACGATTTTTGTGCAGTCTGATTATGCGAAACCATATACGCCTCTTCGAACTTCGTTACACGTTCTTGCTTCGTTTCGCTGTGCGTGATTTCGTCGTGATTTCTCTGCGCTGTTGCCTAGTATCCGGTAATCGGAGTTATTGTTAAATACGAATTGCATGTGTTCTTGACGCGTACAGCCATCTCAAAGGCTTGCAATTAACCGGAGATCAGGTTATTGGTTTCTCTTGTAACTAGTTGAACTATTTATTAGCCTATTGGGGTAATCTTTTCCTCTTTTAGTCTGGCCACCCCAAACGTTTAGCAAGAACTTGTTGCAAAGACAGAGAACTATTGGGATCCCTCACAGTGCCCTGCAAACATAATGGATGGCACACTCAGCTCCTCATTGAGGTTAACATGGAGTGTGAACAACAGATGGGCCTGAACTGGCTCTTGTAGAACACTAATGAACACAGCTTGTCGGTAAGAGAGCCATACGCCTACTCGCACGCGTCTCTTTTCCCTAATAACACCGAAATCCATTGCAGTGCTTGATCAGAAACACCGTAGGATTGCCGTTTAAACCGATGGCGATGATGTGGTACAGTGTCATAAACCAAGGAATTCAGTACGCAATGGATCTTACGCTTGACCTAAATCTGCAGTCTCAGCTTGGCAATCCTAAGTCAGTAACAAGTTAGACAAGAATAACTTTTGCGAAAGCTTTTCCAGAACAATTCTTACTACTTTTCAATAACTGGACTAACACGCTTGTTAAACTAACCTAACCTTTAACTTATATATCAGGGTCTTGGATATCCTCTCTCCGTTCAGCAGGTAGAGAACAAGTATAGAGAGATAACTCGAATAAACGAATTTTCTTCAACGGTTTTACATTTCCCTACGGCATCCCGGTACTCTTGGTCTCCCACTTATTGGGAATTCATGCTTCCTCATCTCACGATTGTGTTCGTTTGCTAATTTGTATACTGAACCTTTCTTAATTTTTACGTTGCCTTCTTTACACAGGGCGACATAGCTAGCCAACGTTCGGATCTATTATCCCCGGATGAAAATGACACTTTACATTCTCTTCTGGGTCGAGGATGTTGTGCGCTGTCAGTTGGAGTTGTGCGTTTGTACAACGTGAAGGATAACAGTAGTTGGGCACCTAGCTTGTGTGGTATCGCTTGCTTTGTTCGCGATAAAAACGAGCGTGCCTATTTCATACGAGTTTACGACATCATAGTGAGTCAATTCATCATTGTTCAAATGTGGTATTGCCCATCTTTTCAGACGAGAAAAGAAGTGTTTCAGCAGGAATTGTATTTAGAAATCCAGTATCTTCGTCCACTTGCTCAGTTCCACATTCTGCAGGCAGACTCTGGTCCAGTCGGAATCTCCTTCGCTTCACTTGATGAGGCTAAGGCATTTGGGGATTTGGTCATTAAAAGAATAGAGAAATGTTTGAGGGATCGCACAAATACGATGACAGTTGCGACAACTCCGGCCACAATACGCACTACGTTTCTTCAACCTGGGATTAGTGAACCTAATCGACCACTTGTTCCTTCTTTTGAGAGGGCAAGCAGCAAACAGAAGAAAAGAAGAGGAAAAAAGGTAATCCATTTGCAATGTTTTTCGTTACTATGTTTTGGTGTTCGCTGGCTCTCAATCCGCCGCATTGTATCCCCATAGAGTCTAGTCATTCATTTGGAGCCAGGAAACTTTAACGGCGACTTATTATGGCGACATCTGCTAGTCATCCTGACATGCATCTAAATAGTCACCACACCTTTGCTTCCCTAACCATTGGATGTAACCCTAACAATCGGACCGTTTGCCTTCATTGATCGGAACGTCCCTCAACTCTTCACAACTTCTCGGGACTCAGCGTTTCTAAATATCATGTTATTTCTGATATTGCACCTCTTGCAAATGTGCAATTTTTCTTTCGCTGTTGCTGCGACTACCGTGCTTAATAGGTCAATCCTCTTATATCATCGACTCACTGGGTCTTTCAGATTGATTGCTCATGAGCTTCCATTATAATTTGCTATGCTGATCAATTTAACTGTCCTCACTGTTGAGAAGAGGCTTCATACGATGGCAATGCAAACTTTGTAGGTGCGAGTTGCACCGGAGCTGCTCAGTGAAATCCTACTCACCTAAAAGCCGAACTACTTACAATTGGGACAGAAACACCACCTTGCTTCTCACCATAACCAAGGGTTTTTATTGAAGAATGCAGAATTCTGCAACTGACTTTCCTTACGCAAGTACTATGGGTATACTGAATTATTAAGATTTGTTTTTAATTCCGGCTAGGCCGCCCTTCATCTCCCTTGTTTTCATGCTTGTGGATTGGAGAAAGCGTAAACGAGCCCCTTTACTAGAGCACACTACGAAGAGTATTCGCCCACCCATATTCATGTCGCAAGTTTGTTTTTCCCTCGTGCATCTGTTTGCTTAAGCGTCAACCGATTCTACCCGACCTTTTCGCTCAAACATGCTGTTCTATCCATTTGTTTTCTATAAGGTTCCCGCAGTAAGCCATAACCTCATACAGACGCTTCACTCTTGCAATCGCAGGCTGTAATACGCGGGCTGAAGTACTGCGAGTTCATCCACAAATACACAGTTACATGCTATACACCTGAACCACCACCACGTTGATACACAATTTGATTTCTATTCTTCCATCTTCGCAACCGTCCTTCTGTGGCAGCACAGGTTTTTCCAATTCCTTCCCCGAATTCTTCTGCTTTTTTCTTCAGAAGTGGGCTTGTAACTGTTTGGTTGTGCTCACGAACCGAGGTCATCCAGTCTTTCACTGCAGTTTCTTCTTCATTCTTTCCACATCGCATCCTTTTCCGAGAGCTTGCAGTGCAATGCGACAAATTCTGCCAGATTTCCTTTTCATTGGCAATCAATCTGGCTAGGGTAGGACGAGAAATGTGTGAATCACGCGACATCTTGACCTGCGAGGTTCTTGGTGGATATGTTTTAATTTGTCCAAAACGTCTAACTTTTCTGTCAAAGACAAATCCTTTCTGTTACTTTGCATACTTGTGTGTAACCAATAGAGTAGTGACAAATGTGGAGCGGAAACTTTACCCGATTTTGCTCAGTTCCCAAGTTTTGAATAGGGCCGACGGTTTGCCCACAGCCGTCTGTACCCTTAGGTTGCTCATGTATGGAATGACAGGTAACCTTTTCTGATCTGTCACTAATGCCGCCGCCATCTTTGTTGTTCTTGACTCGATTGGACTGGCTAACTGTGGGGCAATCGTAATAAACGAGTCAAAGAGGGCATAAAATTGACATAACGACAAGAGCATAACTCACGCAGCTGGGCACTTAAGCAGTGGGACGACCCCGGTAATGGGCAATTAGATGGTGAACAGTTAGCCTATTTATGGGAAATGCATTTGTATTTTGTAAAACTGGGCAATAAAGCGAGGTGAGCTATAAACCGGGCGGGCAATAATGCGGGTTTGACTGTATTTAACATGAAACTGCATAATCACACAAACCATCACTGTGGTGTGCAAGTGTATTAACACTCTACTACGTCGTACGAGCTGCTGTATATGAACCCCTTGCTGAGAATCAGCCTGATTCCAACTCTACTATGCAGTAGCTCTATAGGTGTTCGGTTCACGCAGTAACGATGATCATAGTGTAACCTCATACGCTATCCTTGACCCATAAAAAGACAAGTAGACTTATCGGCCGTCGATGGTTAGAGCTGGTGGCGTGTTGTAAGTTAGCGTCTTCGAGGCACATGCCGGAACTTGCTGCGCTCTTCTCAGCATTTCTAACAATGCTTGTGCAGGGGCTACTTTGAATCAAACAGAACATAGTGTGATTGGTGCGACCCGTACCTGATCAGAAGGCAGCTTTTGTTTCAGCGGTTTGACGTTCACACGGATCAGTCACCGTTGCAGTTTAATGCTTATGAGCAGTTTAGAGGCAATGGGCACAATTCGGACACCTCTCAGATTCTTGTTTTTAGTCCTTTGCTTATGGGAATGACGGTTGACGATCGTCGGTTCATAATTGTTTTGTATTTTTGTACCATCAACGTTTGACCGATTCCACTGCTGTTTGCATACCATTCACTACCGCCATTGACCTTCGGGCCCATTCGCCTCGTGCTACTTCTACATCGCAGTTTCGCTTTACACATATGGCTCGCGGGTCATCGCATGGACACTATCCACGGACTTCCTATGCCTTCGTTCTCATCATTTACTTTACCACCTATCGAACTGATGTCACCTTCAAATCCAGAGGGGTGTGGTGATACATATCATCTAAACCTACGGATTCCCAGCATGTGTTACGGCCCACCAACAGTATTCATCCTTCTAGTGTGTGTCACGTATGCATGTTCACGGTCACAGATACGCCATCCGAACCTGATTTGCGTGTAACAATCACCAAGCAAAATGGAGCCTCGGCTTTCATGGGTCCCTTGGGCGAGCCTGTGCATAGTTTCTTTTGGAATCAGTCGGGATGTCGGAATCGAGAGACGATTCTTACTGTTTAGGATTTGGAGTGCCCGCATTCTGGAGTAATATGAAGAGACGCTCTTAATTCGATTTTACTTACTGACTGTCATCTCATCTCCGATTTCAAGTATATCCACTCACCCCAACTGGCCCTACCGTGACAAGGAAAATCAACGTGAGAACGTTTAGCCGAGTAAGCCTGTTGGGACAAGGTCGGAAGAAACCAGTGGGACAGTTAGCGATAATGGCGAACTCGAAACAATGAGCAAATAGTAAACCACAGGCTTTGCGCTTCGACGGTTCCAAATTATTCACCATTGATTTCCCGACTCTTTGGCTCTACGACTGTGCGGCAATGTTGAAAACTGCAAAGGCCCTTTTGGTGAAGTAGACCATGGCTCTGGAAACGTACCCTATTTTTCTTTCCCTTCTATCCCCGGCATCGTAATAATGGGGACTAGAGTTCAGCTGATCAACTGTGATCTTTGCACTAGTGTGCGGTGCATCCAGTTATTTTAGATCATGTCACAAACCTAACAGCATTGGCAGTAATAATTGTGGTAGGGGCATCAGGTGTATGCCACTGCGTTGCACCAACGCTCCTCTGATACGCAAACGTCATCAGTTGCGCGCATGATAGGCTTATTCGTAGGTTGTCCACACCTACGGCAATTGGAGACAGAGGCATTCGGGTTGCACACATAAGCCTTATCCCTTCGGTCACTGGTCGACTTCTAGAGGAATGGACTAAAAATTTGACGAAATCTGAAAAGGTGAATACAAAAGCTTCTTGGTTTCTTAAATTCGCGATTTCTGATGTGGCTGACTCCAAAGCCCCATCTAAGTTCAGTCTTTCTTTAGGCTTCTGCATTCTATTTTACTGTATGATTAACTGATCGCGTCACTGTACCATTAAGCCATATGAACCGCGGTAACCTGCTCATAGGTATGGTTGACAGCATCCGGTTCCGGATTTGCCTGTCACTGCAGCTTCCAGTGGGACAGCCACAGGACGCCTACGCCTACAGAGGTACCATGAGTGGCTTGCGCTGCACCACCCACAGCTCCATCCACACACCCCATATCCAGTGTAAAACCGAAGGAATAAGACCGGAAGGCATGTGGATGGGAACCACGTTGCATAAACGGAGCCGGCCCGCAGTCCTTCAACAAGCAGAGTGGAAACATTCATGCCTAATTAGGAAATCGTGCGTACCAGATGTACACGAGGCGGTGGCTGCACCGTAGTCCTCTCCACAGTGAGTGCATAGAACAACTATTTGTGCATAGCACGGTCACGAGGACGGTGCACTCTATCCCTCCTAGCAACGATTCACACTCTCTTAGAGCCAGTAATCGTGGTGGATGTTGATAGAGAGGTAGGCACCTCGTCAACATTCACATCAAGCTCAGCCACACCGAGGATATCAGTAAGCAAGATGGAATTTGAAGGAAACTAAGCACACAAAATGGACACAAAAATGAGCTATAATATGAGTATTGCACAATTCAAATAAAGTGGAATACATTTCATCCAGATTAAAAAGATGTGTAAGTCGGTTTGGCCCAACTGCGTTGAAGAAGCATGGTGTATACTGATCACCTAACGAACATTAGACACGGGTTTAAGGGCCGCTTAAATGTAGCAATTTGCGGTCTGTTACCAACCAATGAATGGTGGACCTCAGTGCGAGTCACTCGGTTCTCCAAATGTGACTAATAGATTAATGTCCTCAGCGTTTACTAGTCCATACAGCAACACTGTTCATTCCTCAGCGTTGTAAGCGCTCCTTTTAGCCGATTAGTTTTTTCCCCACCGTCTCCACAGATGACAGTGGCTTTGACAGGTCACTCGAACCTCGACAATGCAACCAGTGGTAGTGATATGAATACTCAGATAAGCAAACTGATTAGTCACTTAAATTAATAGACCTTTTTTTCTGAACTTTGCGAGAAGCTGATCTCAAGCGAGGGCTGATCCGAAGTATCAAAAACCTTTCATGTCCTCGCAAAAGGTTAACTACTTGCAAAGTGTATGGGGTATCAAAGAGTGCATGTATGGGTGCTGATGTTGATGCTACATGTTCCATTTCATATATTAGTCATGCGAATGAGTGTAGCCATATTTTCCGCTGTATATCGCTCATACAAAAGTTAGGATAAGCCAGCTATTATGGAGATAAGGTGCGGAAGAGCAAACGTTACAGCTACAATTTAAATTAGAAATGCCCAATCATCTAGATTGATCTAAAATTAGATTAGTCCAATTGTGATGGTACGGTAGTGTTTACATAAGTATTTAATTGGAAAATAAATCCACGCACAGAAGCAATTGATTTGTTGCGAACAATAGCTGCAACCAAGATGTATGATGACAGATTGTTAGTAAATTGTAAGTGGTAAAATTCTGATGAGAAATCCAGTTCGCATGGGAATATCATACGTCCAGTTAACCACCTTATCTGCGCCATTTGCCGAGGCTCTTGATACCCATTATTTGTCTACCCTCATATGATTAACTATGCAACGCTCACTGTTTTCATTGCGAATCACACCATGGGTATGGAGATTTACTGGTTCATTGCTTTCTCAGCCATGTCTAAGTGGTTCCATTGCAAATCCCGTTGTGAAGATATCATCATGCTCAGGTGTGTCACGACATACTCATTTGAGATATTAGATAATTAAATGTTGTGCAAGGTACTTCTTGTAAGTTTGCTAAACCAGTTGGCACACTCTTTCAAGAGCCGATGATAGAACAGGGAGCAGCGGACTTTTCCACATGTGCATTTAGTACATTTAGTTATGCATCATTCTACCTGGTAACCATACTCACGGCATTTATTTCCGTATTTCCATATCTGTCTCAATCTATTGTTGATACCCACACTTCTGACTAAACTGAAGGCTGTCGTTTCGGTTCTCATCCAAACGCTAACTAACCACTGACTGTCGTATTGGTGACTTATAATTCTACTTGCGATTTTCTAAAACTAGAGCAATATGGCTGTTCTTCTTTCATTCAATCCAAACTCATGCACGTACGTTGTGCTATGATTTATGACGGCTATTATTTCCTCCTCCAGTTTATGGTAGTCCATACACAAGTGTGAACAAATACTCGTTCGCAACACTGCAGTACTGTAACTTGAACCAAGGACCTTTGTTGTGTCAACTGATATCTCACGTTGAATGACTAAGTGGAAGCCATTTAGAAACACTTATAAGCACCACACTTCAGCCTGACAGACTGATGGCATTTTCACTCGCGTAACACCATTATCTGCTAGCTCGATGTCTAAATGGGACTCGGCTAAAGTACAAATCTCGCTAACATCTGTTCGTGTTTCGATACATTCCCACTTGACAGATGGATGCTATTACATTTCATCTCGTGTGACACCGTGACTTATTAGGGGTTGCAATATGAAGTCAATGTATCTCATCTCAAGTGTCTCTATACGCCCCATTGTATTGCTGCCGCCTTCAGGTGGACGCACTGAGATTCAGACAAGTCATCTAGGTTGATTCCCGGAGCAGCGGCAATACGTTGTAACATCCGAATCGAAATGCATGGGCATAGGTAGTATTCTGGACACTGATGGATTGGTCGAGATATGTTAGCGGTCCGAACGAATGACCAGGGGGAAATAAATAGTGACACATGACGGACTGCTTGGTGGTTCTACCTCCCTGTTGATTCTCGCTTACCACGGACAATAGACGATTAGAACCGGCTCTGGTTTTACTTTACGACACGGATAGCCTGCAGTGGACATAATCGCATCATTTCCCTGCTAACTTGAAAAGTTGCTTACGCCATCTCCGTCATTCATTTTGGTGTCATCCTTATTCTATATACCGCATGTAAGTCGGGCTTGGGTGTAGTTTCATTCTAGAATGATTAACTACCGACTTGGTGCAATGTGGTATCTTTATTGCACCTGCATAGAATGGATAAGCCACAGGTAACCCAACTATTTTAGGCTTATTTAACTCGGTTGTATTTCGCGATGACTTCACATGTTGCTCATTACGATATTGTACTCATCATGATCTATGCTATGCTATTCTTGCTACCTCAAGCGGCGTCTAGTATGGTTACATACCGAGAGTGAGCCATGACATCTTCATTTTCGTATTATTATTCGGCCGTGATTTTCATATCACTATGTCAGGTCCATGGTATTGCTAACCATAACCGTAGTTTGACTAGCTGCTCAATGCTAACTTGCATGATGCTTAGAGAGCCGGTGCATCGCAGAATAATGGTTCAGTCCATCCATGAGCTCATTCGTAATTGATGTGAGTGCGGTATTTCCGAGCCATTTGTGTGCTTGCTACGGATCAATGCTAGGGTGGCAAATTATTGTGTATGTTTCCAGTTCGATGGATACGTTTGAATCGAAAGGTTATCATCGCTTGGCCATTTACAGTACGCATAAAATGTCAAATTTGACATTTGTAACACAATGCTCAACGATTGTCCTTCGTGTGACAACTTTGGATTATGCATTCGAAGAGAAATTGCCCTGGAAAAACTGTGTCAAGTGAACAATCCCGACAATTAACCGACTAGCGATTATCAGGATATTGCCATTCCATGTTCCACTCCGAAGGCTAGTGAAGAGAGTGAGTATAGTTATAGTTCCAGTTATCCCTCAGCCATACTGAATTTACCGGGGGCCTATGAAAACACACGTATTAACCGGATGGAAGGCAGACGTGCAGAGACGCCTACCAGAATTTGCATTGCACATGGCCAATCTTTTGAATGGATTAAATAAAAGGTTGCATCTAACGGGAATGGTACGTCAGTGTGTCATTATATAACATCGGAAATGAATCGGCGCATAGGGACAATGGTTTTATGAGTACCGAATGGGCTGCACCTGGAATGTACGATATAGACCGTTAGCAAATAGCTTATGGCCACAGTAGAGTACAGGTGGTTAGGTATAAACGGTTGAGTACTTGGACATTTGCACAATAAATGTGAACACTGTTTGGAAAGTCGCATGTTTGACAGTGAGCAGCGGGACTTAGTTGATGTCACTTGTCAATACCAAAGGTTGCGCATCAATCGTTCTTTGAGTAGGTGCATATACCTCGGGCAGCATTTGACCGAACCGGTCGGAGACACAGAGAGCCAGAAGTGGACACTGTATCGCATTCGTATGCTGTGTGATGTCCCACATCCGCTACTCAAACCAGACTGTACATGTAGAGGGCAACACCCAAGTGCACACAATTTCACTGTACCAATAGTATAGTCATCATTCTACCTAGCAGTTACTTTACTATTGCCACATCGGATCCCTTCAAATATGGATGCCCAAGATTTAAGGCAGTCACGTCTAAATGTAGAAGCAAATATCAACAGTTCGTATGGGGTAGTTATTCTCATACCTGCAAAAGTGGTTGTTAGCCTAACCTCCAAACGTAACCCATACACGTTTGTCGTACCATTGATGATAGTGTCTAATGTATCTCTATCCAGTTTGGGACAGCTCACACTTAAGTTTGGAGAAACGCATGTACATATCTCGCGTTCGAACTGCCATTGGACACAGATGACACCAATCTATGTATTTATGTATACCGAATGAATTCCACGAGGATCTTCATACCGCTTTTGTACGGTTTACTTACTGCAGTAGAACGACATTCGAGCAAACCGAAAATAATATTACCAGAACATGAAGAAGGTGAGTTTATGACAAATTCATGTTGATTTCAGGTGTTGCGAATCCAAGGCAAATTTGATCGATGCGAATTCCGTGAACTACTCAAAAGGGCGGTTTCTTAGGTGTTGGAGAAGGCACAATTGTATGCGGAATAGAAGCACCATGAGTATGTTCCCATTCAATTTACTAATCCAGGCCAATAAGGCGGCGTGTGTGGTACGTTTGCTTGCGTGATGAGTAATCTTGCATTTCAGAAGTAGATGTTGCTTGAGCTCCCCTGTGTGTATGCGCCTGGTGTGAATGTTGACAAGGTGCCTACCTGTCTATTACCCACTACCTCGTCCATACTGGCTCCAAGAGACAGTTGGTCGTCGCTGGAGGGGACGGAGTGCATTGTCCTCGTGACGGTGCTAGGCTCAAAGAGTGATTCCATGCATTCAATGTGGAGCGGACTACGGTCCAGCCACCGCCTCGTGTACGTCTGGTGTGTATGATTTCCCAATTAGGCCGGAATGCTTCCGTTCTGCTTGTTGAAGGAGTGTGGGCCGGCTCCGTTGATGAAACGTGGCTCCCATCCGCATGCCTCCCGGTCTTATTCCTTCGGGTTTACACCGGATATGGCGTGTGTGGATGGAACTATGGGTGGTGCAGCGCAAGCCACCCATGGTCCCTCTGTAGGCGCAGGCGTCCTGTGACTGTCCCCATGGACGTCACAGTGACAGGCAAATCCGGATACGGACGCCGCCAAATCATCATGTATGGGTGCATGCTTGGATTTCTTCAGGATATTTTAACATTTTGTCTCTTAAGCACAGCTGATCCCTGTAGAAGTTTTAAATGCTCATGTTCCTTTCATAGCGTTCAAAGACAGCATCCGTGGTACATTTTGCTATTAGAAATGATCGACCTAAACGGAAAATGTTATGCATAATCAATATTCGATGTATCAGCATCGAAATGCTAGTAAGCATTTAGTAAAATGGCATATTATTAGTTTGACTAACTCTTTTGGAATTTCAGGTACCAGCATCGGCATGGCTGAGCATTCATCTCACACCATGGACGTGCGGTTTATCTATACGAATAGCGCATATAAACACTACATGAAAAATGGATAATCATGTACACATTAGTGGGGAAGATAAGAAGCATAGGGGAGGAGATGAATTTGTGAACAATAGTTTATGTATACGCTAATTCTTATTACATAACATTGATCAGTGAACACTAGGAGATGGTATTTGAAAAGTGGCTCTATTTGTTTTCTCTTTCTCGGCATTCTGTAGCGAAATAAAAAACATCGAAATATATATGGTGTTTGCAACTTCCATATATCGAGTCCGTGACATGACTAAGAAGAGTAGGGATAACAGCTCGGTTCGTTTCCCCACTTTGGCTCCCATGTGGAGGCGAGGTGGACATGGTTGAATAATCGAAGAAAAGATGAACCAAGAAGCTAAGCTAACAGCCTTGATGGGGACATAGGCTCTGCGAGGTGGACATAGCCGATTAGGCACAGAAGATAAGAGGGACCAAAAAGCGAAACAAAGCGCTCGGGTTGTCTTCTTTTTCAAATTCAATGTGGACGTGGAGGTTGCGGGACAGGTACGACCGAGTAAGAAAATTAAACGACTGGAAGTGCTTTTTATGATCTCCGCTTTCGTCATACGTTGCTTACACCGTCGCTAACTACTTCATTGACTCCCCGCGTTATTTTCCGCATGTGTTATAGTGTTCACTGCAAGGTACCGATGTGTTACATCTTTTGCTTGCTTTAAGCTGCTTACTGTTTTCTGACAGTTTGTTCCGTATTTTGCAATGTGCTCTCAAGATTTTCTCCCTTGTCTTCGTACGGCACATCGGTATATAGACAAAATAAGTCAAAAAAGCCTTATTCGTCCATATGGGCGCATTTTCCGTATAAAGCTTCGTTGCTAGGTCTCTGAATTGGTACCGCTCACTGATGTCTGAGTGCACCCTGTTGACGTCAACTTGCGCAGAATGGTCGAGGACAAGATATAGACCGCGGAGGTTGCCTATCAGCCTCCGCAGCCACGTTCTTGATATCGCTTATGATAAATCATTGTGGTGGAGCACCCTATATAATGCTTCGTGAAGCACCCCGGTACCCTCTCAGGAGCTATTTTCTCGCAGTTCTGCGTACTGGTGTATACAAATGGCCGTATTCTGATGTAAGTAACGCATATGCTTAACTTCAGTCCGGAAAATATGCAGTAGATCCGTTTAGCTTCTGCCATGTGACAATTACATTGCTCAGCAAAGTCAAACGCTACCAGATCCCGAATGGAAGTGCATTGCGCAAATTTTAGTCCTTTAAATGGAATGTGGCATCCATTAGAAAGGATTTTGCGCTTGTCTGAAGCCAAGCCCATTCCCCACACCAGGATATTGGGGATGTAAGGTCATTCCGAATACTTTGAAGTGCCTCGCACGAATCATTCCTATTGAATGAGCAGATGATTTGCATGTCATCAGTAGTTCCCTATCTCATTTTTCATATATGTCACTGGTGTACATACAAAAGCATGGAATTCAGTTCGCCACCTTAGATTATCCCATTAGTGAATACCATGAGTTTTGAGCAAATACTATTTGTTTTCGATCAGATCTAACAATGCTAGCATGGAGTTTCTAATGCCAGTAGTTTTGTTTCTAGGTATCCGGTGGCAGTGTGGCGATGTGACCGTCCCGTCATGCAATAGAACTTTGCACTTTCAAGGTGCAAAGCGTATAGGGCTACGTATCGCCCGAGTACCATAATTTTCTCCTGCGATCCTGGCCCTAGAATGCCAAGTAATGTAACGACTAGGGTTGGGACGTGTAGGAATTGGGCGGAGGCGATGCAATGCGAAGGTGCAATTACCGGCAAACTGACTGATACAGAACGATTAGACTTGGAAACATGAAATGTGAACCACTGAGCTTACTGAATTTCTTTTAGTGCTAGAAAATGTTGCTTATGGAACACACGATAGACTGGTGAAAATGGGGGGGGGGACTGATCCTGGTAAGTGTTCGAATAGAAGTGGTCCGATTTAAATATAAAAAGATTAAAATTCCTTTGGACTTTACAATGATAATTATCACGTTGCTATGATTCGCGCCACAACAACTGCCGTTACGGGTTGGCTCCAAATATTGTCGTTTTTACAATTGCCGAGCAGTCAATGGATATAGTTTTTCGGGAAATTTATTACGTCCGATGACCAGGCTACCGTAATATATTCATTGCGCGGATATGATGGTGTGCCTTCACTCATCTTCGGTGATGGTGCAATGTTCGAATAAGGATGGATCATGAGCAGTGTGAGACGCCGCTTGCATACACTTTGACCTTATATATCGGACACATGGACACTGCACTATGAAAGGAATGAGGCAGTAGACGTGTGTCGCTACTGATGCATGGCTCACATTTTCTGGGGGTTACGTATAATCCAGTGGATGTTCTCTGGCATTCGTATGTATGCAAACGCTTCTGTCTGCATTTATGTCTATTTATCTTTCTTGGGCGATACTTAACCAACTTCTCGTGTTTCCCTTCTTTCTCTCTCAGACTAAACTGACTCCAAGTGACATCAGTGCCCCTTCCGACTTCCGACACATTGAGCACGTGGGTTATAATAAAGAGGAGAAAAGATACGATTATTCAGAAAAGAATGGTCTAATACGCCAGATCTTGCGTCAAATTGGACAGGAAGATTGCATGGATGTGGAGAGCGAACGGCGCTTCGTTTACGATTTTGTGAATCAGAACTATAATTGGGATGAAGTGAGTTCCTTGCGCCCTGATTAAATTGGGCATTCTTTTCTTGCATAAAACATCCAAGAGAACCGTTGGATTTTTATGTCAGTCAGTCAGGTACTTCTAGGACGGAGTGCTAAGCAGGAGGAGGCACCCTGATGAAAGTTAGATCTGGTTAACGATGAATTACTTGTCTTCCCATTTGACAGTTGAATTGGTTGCGTATAGGCCTATTTCAAAAAGCGTTTTTAAGAATTCACATCAGAATAGCAATACATGAATGTAGAATAAGGAATATCTACTAGAGTAACTTTGATTGCCTTGCGGTCTCAATTGGGGCATTCTGGTGAGGACTTCAATCCACATAGCCACTAAATTCCCGGTCAACTTTTAATCTGAGTGTGTTGACAGAAGAAGCTGGGTTATCCCCCTCTGCCTCCTTCCAGGACTTAGTCGCTCGTGCGAACGCTTACATTAAAGGACTAGAATCATGCAAGTACTAAACGTCGCGAAGCATCACTACTGCATCACAATTTTGCACAAAGTATGATAAATATTTCGTATTCTTGATTCGCTTCACAACATGACGCGAAACGAAGTCCATCTCATGACGAAGCCTAGAGCGACACAGCCGAGTACCATTCGCGGCTGTAGGAAAACGGTTCGATATGGTATCTTGTGTTCTCGATGCAGCAGATATTAGCACGCCTGGTTCAATCGTTTACCTGCGATGAACAATAAAATAAGCCTCTTCTGGTTTTACTTTGATTTCATGGCCGTCCGACTTGTTAGCTGTATAGCTATTTTGGCATAGAAATGCGATAACCCATCTTCGATGGTCGAGGAATCTGGACTTAGTAAATGTTACCCTTCGAATTCCGTCTCAGCCGGGCTTGGTGTCCACGGCACCAAAGCTGAACCTAGTAGCCTTTCCAGAGGTAATGATAAAACTTTGAAGCTAGCTACATGGACAAGTCCAATCCGAAACTAAGCGAACAACCTAGTTCGACCTGCTACGGCGACTCCCATCTTGGCCCAATGGATATTGAATGAGAACAAATTGTGGAACAAGCTTTACTGGCACATCGGAACACACGTGCGCCCGCTGAAGGCGTGATTACCTACGCGTTGGTTGCTGTCTTTCAAGAAATAAGAGCGGATTCTATGGTTACACCTAAAGGGAGCCAGAAGTTCCACACGTGCACCCATCACTTCACCCAAAACTCAGATCCGATTTCATCGCAAACCGATTAATTCTAGACGAGTCCAAGAGTCGCTGACGATTGTATGTTCCAGTGTTCCTGAGCCTAACGCGAACTACATAAAAGATAAGCTGCTGGACGACTGAAAATAATGAGATTCCATATGTTCTAATGGGCGTCCAAGATAAACCGACTAGCATGATGCGCTTCGCACGGCACCCAAACTCGACCCTTTTGCGCGGAACCACGGCTGTTAAGAGTGATGCTACAATAAGCAAACGATGTTGAGACGGTTCTTTTATCAGCCATTTGTCTTCGGACTGACTGATGCGGCGCTCTGATTTTCTCCGACGTCCCTTGGGGCGAGCGTCAGCCAACAAAACAGATACCTGATGACTAACACAATCGGATCAACGAAAAGTGGATCTCTATTCAGGTGTATCGGAACTTCAATCCTCTGATTATGGTAAAGTTCGGGCGCATCATTTGGAGGAATGGCGCTACCTTCGTCAGACACTCTTACTCTACATTGTGATCACCAACTCGCCGTCGCAACGAGACTGGACCTTAACGTGGTGCGACGGTTTGCGTACCTCATTGACCCATTGAGCTATACTGGGTGATGCCTCTGAGCATCTGGAGAGCTACTCCTACCAGGTTGGTCAATGGTGAGAGGTCAGAGAAACTCAGTCTCCTGGTGTTCCAGGTTGGGGGTTTGAAATGGGATGGCGTCCATTTCTGTAAAACTAAATCACTGCCACCCCGCTGCCTTGCGGACAGGCTTTTGAGCCAAAAGCTTTGGATGAGAACCTTAATCGTTCTCCTGTCTAGTTCTGGGCTCCCTGGCAGTATCCCAGCCCACATACAACCATGACATTTTCTTCAAACATAAACTTCATCCTGCATCGGCCGTCGCGCAGATTATCAAGGGTCGCCTTATCTGCTGCATACAGCAGGGCGGATAAGCGAAAACATGCTACTGCTGGCGCCTCCCTTTTTTCTTTTCACCTTTTTCTCTTACTCCCATCCCGGCCCCCATTACTAACCTTCCTCCTATAATTCCCAGCTTAATTGACAGCAACCGAAATGCCACTAGAGTAGAATCATCTGCAGCCACCATCCCACAGCACCTATCGGCAAAAGTCCCTTATAAGACCACGCTGTCCCGTTTCCATGGCGACATTCAACGTCCGCACTCTAAGACAAACAGGTCAGTCGGCCGCACTCGCACGCACATTGGACATACTGGGTATTGATGTGTGCTGTGTGTCCGAAACTAGGATTAATGACCCTAACGGGGTTATTGAATTGACTGCACCTGGCTTATCCTCTCGTTATTGGTTGCAAGCATCCGGAGACGCCGATGCGGCACTCACGGGTCAAGCTGGTGTAGGTATCATTCTCAGCTCCAAGGCTGAGCCATCGTTGGTTGATTGGATTCCGGTGAACAGCCGTTTATGTGCAGCCCGTTTGACGACATCAGCTAAGGTGAATTCGCGAAGTAAAACAAAACGCTGTTTGTTTGTAATTTCTGCTTATGCTCCCACGGACTGCAGTTCTAATGCAGTCAAGGACACTTTCTATCACGAACTGAACGCCCTACTACGCAGTGCTACTAGTTCAGATATTATAGTACTTGCAGGGGATATGAACGCACAAGTAGGGCGTCTGAGCTCTTCAGAAGCTCAGCTGGGTGGTAAGTATGGACTTAACGCCGAACGGACTGACAACGGCGAGCGTCTGCTGCAACTGTGTGCGGAGCACCAGTTGTTTCTTACTAGCACTGCTTTTAGACACAGTGGGCGCCGAAGTGCCACTTGGCGTCCACCTGTAGCTGGTCAGCGATGGACCCAAATTGACCACATAGCCCTAAGTTACAGTTGGCGCGGTTCCATTCTGGATTGCCGTTCGTACTGGAGTACCTGTGTCGACTCTGACCATGCCTTGGTGCGCTGTCGTTTCTCCATGAACTTTACCGGAAGGCGCACAAAGCGTCTCCCCCGATTGACAACGGAGAAATTGTCCCAGCCCTCTGTCAGGCAAGCCTATCAAGAAGCACTGCATAGCGAACTCTCGCTGTCTTGTCCTAATGATACTGAACTTCAGTGGAATAGGATCTCGGCCACTATGCACGACGCAGGAGCATCTGCTTGTGGCACTATCAGTCGTCATCGCACCAGTCACTGGATATCCGAGAGGTCCGTGAACCTCTTGGAAGCTAGAAGGCACCTCCCGGCTGGTTCTGCACACAATGTGACCAGACGGGCTATTAGGCGTGAACTAAAGCAGAGCCTACGTGCTGACAAGGAAGCCTGGTGGACCAGTCGGGCTCAAGAAATGGAGGAGGCAGGAGCAGTAGGCAATTACCGGAAGCTCTTCCGGCTATTACGCACCACTGGTCCGAGAAAACCAGGCGTCAGTGAGACAATCAGAGGGCGCGGGTGCGCTGATACACAATAAGAAGCGCCGTATGGCTCGTTGGGCGGAACACTTTCAAGATCAGTTCAGCTGGCCTCCTGCTCCCGGACCTCTTCCTACTCAGGTGATGCAGGACGAGCCATGGACGGTTAGTTTAGAGCCTCCGTCGGAGGCCGAGGTCGGAAACGCGATCACAGCCCTCAATCGTTTTCGTGCCGCTGGCCCGGATTCCCTTCCACCTGCACTATTTAAGGATGGAGGTGAGGTCCTCTGCAAACACTGACCTCCCTATTCGAACGTATCTGGAACGAAGAGAGTGTGCCGGCTAATTGGAGCGAATCGATTATAGTGGCAATATACAAGAAGGACAGTCGCACAGACTGTGCGAACCACAGGGGTATTAGCCTAACGCCAGTTGTGACAAAACTACTGGTCTCGATTATCGTTCGTCGCCTCACTGCAGAACGGGAATCTCGGATTAGAGAAGAGCAGGCCGGTTTCCGCCCAGGACGTGGCTGTATAGATCATATATTTACTTTGCAGCAGGTGCTAGAGCAGCGCCACGCATACCGCAGACCGACAATAGCTGTGTTCCTCGATTTCAAGAGTGCGTTCGATTCAGTCGATCGATCGATTCTGTTCGAAATACTTGCGCGGAAAGGTGTTCCCACGAAATATGTGAACATGCTTCGTGCTCTATACTCGAACACTAGTGGCCGCGTCAGGGTCTATGGTGCCCTATCGGATAGCTTTTCGACTACAAGTGGCGTTCGTCAGGGTTGCCCGATTTCCCCATTTTTGTTCAATTTCGTCGTGGATTCTATCATGGAGTGTTCCCTTGCGGAATCTCAAGATGTAGCCGTTGAAGTGCTGCCTGGTGAACGGTTAGTTGATCTAGATTATGCGGACGATATCGTCTTGCTTTTCGACAATGTTGAGGCGGCACAATCAACCCTGAATAGCCTATCCAGAGTGGTCCCATTATTTGGTATGCACTTCGCACCTTCAAAGTGCCAAGTGTTGCTGCAGGACCACCAGCCACTTGATGACCCCTTGACGCTTGCTAACGAGGAACTCGAAGTGGTTGATCAATTCACTTACCTTGGCAGCTGCATCAGCAATGATGGGCGCATAGAAACTGACGTGAGCTCACGCATTGCAAAAGCCAGAGCTGCCTTCTTGAACCTGCGTCATCTTTGGCGACAGAAGGGAGTTTCCCTCCGTCTGAAAGGCCGTGTATACAAGGCCACAGTGAGGGCCGTTCTGCTCTATGGTAGTGAAACTTGGCCCCTTCGGTCTGAAGATCTGAGGCGCCTTCAAGTCTTTGATCATCGTTGTTTGCGAAGCATTGCTGGTGTCGGATGGCACCAGCGTGTCCGCAACGATGATGTGCGTAGGCGAGTACTAGGTGGCGATGATCATGCTAGCTCCCTAGAACAACAGATATCACTGAATAAGTTACGTTGGCTCGGGCACGTGCTACGCATGCCTGGTCACCGCTTACCTAGGAGGGCCTTGTTCAGTCTACCAGGTGTAGGATGGCGCAAGGCTCGAGGTGGACAGAAGTTGACTTGGCAGCGGGAAATGAAGTCACTGACGACCAAACTGGGTGCCGTTGGTCCGTCTCGCCTTCCGGGTTGGAGTCTACGTGACTCACCTTGTGCTTGGCTGGAGACTTTACAGGACATGGCTCGCAACGGACACCAGTGGCGCGTCTGCTGTCGTCTCCTAATCGGATTGTCTGTTTAAAGTGTGTTTGGTGCTGAGTTATCTGCGGGGTAATGGTTGATTATGACGCGTGGCAGTGAAAGCCGCAAGGAAGCTGTCTCGCCGATGCCGCCTTATCTTCGCACGATATCCAGCTGTTTGTGACGGTATGTTGTCTACACAAGGTGTAGGCGCCTTGACCCTGAATGTTTGCTTAGGGCATTAAGGTTTTCAGGTAAGTCGCCCTTCTCTCCCTCTTCTTATTCTTTATTTCATAGGTCCTCATGGTTGTATGGCAGCGAAGCATCAGTTCAAATGGCTGATGATGATGATCACCAACTCGATCACAAGACTGCACTCCTCTTCGAGCTAAAATAGATTATGTCCCCATGGTGATGCAAGTTATACTTCAGTCTAAACACATGGCGGAAAGTGCACTTGGAACATAGGGCGTGTGGCATAAGATGCTTCCTTCAAAGTTACGAATAAAAGCGCAACACCAGACCCCAATTGACCGGGAGAGCACAAAGACTCGTATATGTTACCTCCGATATAAACCATTGTGGGGCACAACCAACTGTTGTAGGGGCAGCAACTTCCCCAATTTTTATTGACACCGGAACTTCCTCCTGAGCGAATCATACCAACCATTATGAAGCGGTTCAGTTAAATGTCCAACCTTCACAAAAATAATCGATTAGCTGTCGACCTCACTAGGGTCGGTAAAAGCTCACGCCTGGCACTCGCAACGTCAGATACACTTCTGACATTCGAAGTCCTTTCCTGTTTGTGTATATCAAAGCTCAGGGCCTCTTCAGCAAACTATCCGAGCTTCCTTCTCATCAAGCCATGATGTCCATGGACCTGGAATATTAACTGAGATTTGGCTGAACGATGAAATCAGCTACTGAGATCACTCTTCCAGGTATGTCTGTCCTACGTAAAGATCGATCTAGTTAGGGAGGTAGTGTAATTTTGTACTATCACAGTGACCTACGTCTCCAACTTGTCAACGACCCCAAGAATCAAGTTGTGAACTCACTTTGGTGTTGCCTGCAACTAGGACGAGGCGACGCATGTTTACTTGCCTTCGTATACCGTCCTCCCATCTTCACTCTGGAAATGGACAACAGTTTAGCTTCTGCTAATAGAAATTCGGTGTTGCCCGTCTGAAAACACCGCACTCCTATGACGCGTTTCGATGTTATTACATCTCATCAGATTAGAGTTAGTTTCTTCATTGAAAGATATTGTGACTCAGCCTAACACACGTTCTTGTGAGGCACTTCAGCTTGCACGCTCTAGAGGTTCCGGCCTCCGCTGGAGAGCAGTTTAAAGCCGAACTACAAGAATTAGTCACTGATCTACCACTTCATAATTACGTTAATTGCCATACGAGGTTCAGAACGTGGAACAAGCCGGCCATTTTGGACCTTCTTTTTATCAACGATGGAGCTATGAATAACAGTAACAGTGAGTTTGGTGCGCAGTGACTATGAAACACTGCTTTTCCGTTACGCCTGCTACGCATAGGTATTGGGTCAGTTACGCGCAGTTGTGGTGATTGAACGATATAGCTGAAGTTCTTTGATGATATGATCTACTGCTTCCCCTTACCACCAGCTCCACCATTGACTCGAAATGGCTATACTGTATCGCCTTTCTCACTACTTTCCTTCGAAACGACCGCCTTTACATCTCTGATTTCTAATGCGCCTGCACTTTCATATCAACTTCTCGTATTGTCTTGCTGAATGCTTCAATGACGCTTTAGTCATCGGTTATGTCCTCTATTAATGTGCTGCTGCTCTTTTACATATTTATCACTGATACTTTCGCCAACACTGCACTTTTACGGCCTTCGAGTGTCATGTGCTTGAGATGAAAGATCGATCGATCGGCGTTTTATCGAAGCGACTTATGCGTCTATTGCCAAATTCCTCACCTATGTTTCAACAACGACCCTGTATCAGTATCTCATCAGCATTCGCACACTGCTCACTTTTTTACCTTTGATCTACGTTTACTCACTGTGAAACGTTAATCCTGTTTTAGATAGCTTTCCTTTAATACTGTGTGGCTTGTCTGTTTGTCACCAACCCCCACCTACTAGATCTCCACGATTATTCTGCTGTGTGTGAAACGATGTACCGGAGGTAGCGTCTTCTTCACACTAGCTTGCAGCGTCACTCGTGGGCGACACGGGACCTTAACGTTGGTTGATGCATTACGTGCCTTAATCATCCACCCAGATTCGCCAGATGCACATGACAGCCGTCATGCTTGCATGGAAACGCAAAATCCTCACTGGCTGTGTTGATCGTGGTTGCACGTCATCATCTCTGCGATTGAAAAACACATAGATCATTATAAATGTTGCTAGATTGCTAGTGAATATATGTGCTTACATTTCAGACCTTTCTACTGACATGTGCATCAGACCATTAAACCAAATGCAAATGTTTCATTAGTTCAGTAGTGTATGATGAGATAAAAACAACAACAACAACAACAACAACAACAACAACTACTACTACTACTACTAATACTAATACTAATACTACTACTACTACTACGAGACTCACAGGATGTGAAGTACAAAGATTTTGTTATAAAGTGTGAGTTATCAACAATCCAGGAGTATTATATTTGTCATACTGGTGTATAGCATTTATTACTTAGATAAAAGCCTAATAGTCTTTCCGAACCCACGATATTTGATGCTTTCACCACCTGTGCTGGTAAGGCGTTCCAGAGTGAAGAGAATCTAAAAGAGTGAAGCAAAACTGTATACCATCTAAACGTAAGGGTTGAACTATTAGTTTCAGTCCATAACCTCGGCATCGTTTATAAAGAGTTGGGGCCAGCAATGGTTTACATGCGTAATCACCTTCTGTCAATATCCAGTAGGTAGGAGTGGAACCATTCCCCCCTAAGTCATCCATACTCGAAGGAAAACAAATCGATTAAACGAAAGAACAGTTCGTAATTGTGACTTGATAATCCCCTTGTTAGCTTGGTGGTTCCTCTTTGAGGCTACTTCAGGTGACGAATATCTCCTTTTAACCAGGTTTGAACTACATACTTAATCAAGGGACGACTATACCAGTTAATCAGCTGTACCAAGAGCCTTACTTTCAAATTTGCCCCATTTGCTGCTTTCGAACATCGGCGGAAATTTCCTACGCTGTTTCGAACAACGATACCGAGTTCCCTTTCACTGGTTACGTGCTGTAGCTTTCCTGCTCAAAATGATTTGCGTACGAGAATTTGTTATCCAGCGTTGGCGGGTAGAATTTTTCAAGGTTCAAAGGGAGCTTGTTCAGTGCTATCAATTAAGAAATTCGCTTCAGATCGTTTTGAAGATAGACACAGTGAGATGTCGAGCAAATAGCTCCTCAAACATTAACATTACCCGCAAATATTTACACTTGGGCCGAATATTTGTCGGGAGACCATTGATATAGGTTAAAACCAATAACGGGTCAAGGATAGGTCCTTGAGATCTACAACTGGGGACGTACAGGATGTCGCAGTTTGTCCCGATATTCCTTACCGGGATTGTTCTATCTTGTAATCAACGTTCCAAACAGGTGAGTAGAAGTTCGATCATCACATAGCCACTAATCCTTCGGCGAAGAACTGAGTGATTGCCTGTTAAATGCTTTGGAGAAGTCTAGGTAAATCACATCTAGAATGACTATTTCATCGGCCGGCCTGATCCAAGGGTTACGAACCAAAAGCAGATTAGTGGAACAAGATCGCCTACGCCTGGAACCATGCTGAAGCTGTGAGACGATTTGCAATTTTTCGAAGTACCGCGTCAGTTCCTCTGCAATTATCCACCCCATAACGTCTGATAAAAAGGTCGATGGTTCGACGGATCCGTTCGCTTACATTTTTTTGTATATTGGAGATGCTTCTATTTTTTCACTCAGATGCGATTGTATGCTATCCAGCTAGATACGGGTGCAAGGCTGCAAGTAGTACTGCTGAGATCGGGGCAAGAGTTTTGAGAATATTGGAGAAATGTTGTTGATATCATAGATACTGTTTTCTCGGATGACCAACTGTTTGCTTGTGACAGCTGCTGGGGTACAGGCGACACTGAATAAACCAATGAAATTTGCTGGGTGGGGAGATACAAAGATAAGTGTCTAATATTAGAAAAAATGTCAGTGTTAACCGATGAACTCACCAGTACTTGCATTCATTCACCTCACGCTGGCAGCTCTCAATCGGTTGATGATATCGCTGGTAGTATTTCGGAGTTCATATACGATCCAGGTTTCTGCGTCATATTTCGTTCTTACTACATGCGGTATGACGACCTGTTCATCATTGAACTGACTTGGCAGTATAATGTGTGGAAAGTTTGGCTGCTTCTTCGCAAAATGAGCACTGTCAGGCATCAACGCTATACCTTTATCTTGCAAAAGAACCTTCTAGAGTTAATCCTTATCGAATCTCTCCAGACGCTGTCAGATATTCGACTAGTAGTCTTCGTTGTTCATCTAACGGTTCCAACATCTTTATCCAGTCAATTGTGATGCTGACGACTTGAGTACGTACGCGGGCATTATCAATCCGGAATGCGAACGATTCTAGCTCGGATCGTTCACAAAGGACCAGAACAAATGACTGCTTATCTCTTACCTCCAGTCCGCCCAAGATCATGATGTCCGAACGAGTATACCAGTTATGATGCGGTAGAATAGTTCAGTCACTATACAGAAGATAATCAAAGATTGTCAAATGCTGATCAACCTGAAGCACGACTCCGCGATGATCCTGAACGCTTCCACACTTCTGTGTTGCCTGATTAACCCATCAGCGCCAAGTTCTTATCTTCTCCGCGCCGATTCTGTGGTGTTGGGCATTTCCATGGAAACGGAATCCTCGTCAGCACCGGTGCCAGCGATGTGGCCGCGTGGGGCATCATGATGGCTTTTGCAAACCTCCGTAAACCAAGGTGGCCAAATCTGGCCTGCCCCCACTTACAGTCCAGTGAGGCGCCAGTCCAGACGCTAGCACAAAACTGCTCCAGTTGTCAGCTCCATGAGCGTGATGGCTTGATTCCATGTCAACACTGCTGACTGAAAGTTTGTTGACGTCTTAATCAACGGTCAGCCCGTCCGGTTGCAGTTGGACACTGCTATGAAAATCACGATTATCTCCGAGAATTTCTGGGGATCCCTTGGCAAGCCATCGTTCGAGTCGATTTCCCAATCCGCCACTAGCGCTTGTGATCGCGTGGAGCTAACCCTGCGGCTGCATTATTGCTCCGTCTTTGACGACATCTGCCACATCACAAAGACGAAGCTCGGTCTAATTGCTCTCGATTGGCTTGAGAATCTTGGCTAGTCCGATCTTCTTCGGGCTGACTGCCGTACGATCTCCGACGGTACCGATTGACCAAACCGATGACATCATTAAACCGTTTGCCACAATATTCCGGGATGGTCTTTAACGCGGTACACACACTCGGGCCGTGTAACAGCTCGCACCCGGGGCTGAACCAGGATTCCGTCCAACATGTCTTGCACTATACGCAGACCTACCCGGCTCCTAACCTAAAGATAGTCAGCTTGTCCTGTACTTTACGGCACGGGTTCGAGTCTCTGTAGAGGCAGTATCCTTAGCCCGCGTGCGACTGTTGCTGGTTGCGCGGCAGCGAAGCGTCGGTACTACGTACTGGCGTACTGATGCTGCCTTTATTTTCTTAATATTGTTCGGTGCCTAACTCGAACCATTGGAATTGTCCTGTTACCTTTGTCTTATTTCACTTGGGCAGTACCAATCGTGGTAGTCAATAAATCAAATCGACGCCTCCGCATCTGTGCCTATTTCTCCACTGACCTCAGTGCTGCCCTGGGACAGAACCGCGCCATCCGACCTCTTCACAATGCTCACTGGTGGCTCGTGTTTCACAAAGATCGGCTTGGCAGACGCCTACCTACAAGTCAGAGTTACTCTTGAGTCTCAACCACTTCTGACAAACGACACTGCGATCTCCAGCACACCAATGTGCGCTTTGGTGTTAAGACCGCCCCAGACTTTTTCCAGCAAACGGTGGATGCGGTGATCTCTCGAATGCGGGGTACAGCGGTGTACCTAGACGATCTCCTCATTATTAGTCGTAAGCCAGAAGAACTGCGCGAACGCCTGTTCATTGTCTTTGGACGTATGAAGGAGTACGTTTTCCTTATGAGGCTTGAGAGATGTTAGCTTTCCCTTCTTTGATCTAGTACCGTAGGTTCATCTTCGATGCGAATGACCGTCATCATATCCCTATAAACGTCCACTACTAAACAGATGCCGTCTGCCGAAGACGTTTCTCAGTTGATGTCCTTCTTTGGTCTCGTCAGCTACTACAGTGCCTTCCTACCACCGCTACACAATGCACGAATCATGCTCAATCGGCTTGACACTTTTGGTCGCCGAAATCGTAGCAGTCCTCCCTCGAGGCTTACCAGATGTTTCTGAAAAACACCTCATGCGTGACTCACGCACTTTTACATCCACATAGAAGAACAACAGTCAGATCAAGAAGGAGGTCATGGCAATCGCCTTTGCCGCCAAGAAGTTCCACAAGATGCTGGATGGTCGACATTTCACCTTACTGACCGAAATCAGGCTGTTGCTATTAATTTTTGGTTCCAGGCATACTCACCCAACTGAGTTCAGCGATGCGCCATAATACTTCTTGGATGCGATTTCGAATTTCGCTTCTGTTGAACTCGGGATTTCGGTTAAGCTGACAGTTTCCCTCGCATCGTCTGCAAGCACGCCACAGACGAAGACACGGTGATCGCCGCTGTTGTCGTCGTGATGTGCGTCACCGGCTCTCAAGCGCTATCCACAGCCTTCTGTTGCCCCCGCCGACATAAGTAGTGCAACCACACAGGGCCTGATTCTCCGCCAAGCAGTCACTTATGTCCAGACAAGCTGGCCTAACACTGCCCTCTTTGGAGAAATCAAAGCCGTCTCAGCGTCGAGACTCTGTTGTCGATTCCTGCCTCGTCACTGTACTTTGACTCCTCCTCCCCCCTATCTTCGATAGGACGTGATCCGGCAGTTCCATTCTGCACCCCTTGGTATCAGCATACTGAAGGTAATCGCTCGCGGCTTCGTCTATTGGCCCGGTATAGACAGCGGCATCAAAGATTTACTTCGACGTTGCTCCCGGTGTCAACAAGCAGCCTAGATGCCACAGCGCAACTACTAGTCCTCTGGCAATTAGCGGAAAGCGTCGGTCTCGCGTGCACATCGACTATGTTTGTCTGATCAGTACCGTCTACTACGTGATCCTGGTTGATGCCTATTCCAAATGACCTGAGGCAGTGGCCCTTAACGGCGACCACAACCGCCACGTTGATTTATTCAGTTAGTGGGGATTCCCCTATGTCTCGGTTTCCGACAACGGTTCTCATTTTAATTTTTCGGTGTTTGAACCTTTTTGTTGTTGTCGCTGCATCTAACACTTTCCCTCATCACCCTAATCTCCCAGTCCAACGTCCAGACAGAGCGTTTTGTCGACACTTTTAAGAAAGCGCTCATGTAAGATCGGGCGGAAGGGATAGTGGGAAAATGTATCTTGGCTTTCCTGATCGCCTATAAGATCACACTGAATCCAGCACCTACTGGAAGGCAATCTCCCCCCCTCCTCCCGAGCCGGAATTTGCGCAACTCACACGAAGCACGATTCACTAATGAGACTTAATGCATTCATCAGTCGCAAATGCTTTGCCGTTGGAACTCTTGCTTTGGCTCGTGACTACCAGCCTGGTCACTCACTAGATCGAAGCCACGGTAACGGTCCATCGTGGCTGTATATGTAATGTCGCTGTGAGAGATGACTAACTGTGACAGCGACGTGGTACGGTCTACGTACAGTCCCAGTCAGCTACGCAACTACGTTCGAACCGCAGCGGAACAACGGGTGTCAGTGGACGCCGCCTAACCAATGCCAATTGTCATTGGTCCTCATTGCCAGACGGAACGCATTCGTCGAAGGACTAAACGGAACAAATCTACTCCAAACAAAAACGGTATAACAGTGGGTCTCCTTCAGCCATTTCGTCACAGCAGTGAGAAGACATAAGTTGCGATGTGTCAACATTTCGATTGTTTTCATCAACCGCACACAATACAAGCGGGATTCATAAACAGTTATATACAGGGGAAAAATTGGCACACCAATCAAAAGGTCAAAATCAAGACCACGGTAATCCAATTGACTGTCTCAATAGTTTCTGTGCACACAGCACAACACACATTCATAACATGCAAGACAGTGGTGGATGAGCCGCGCTATATCGCAGTTAGATATCATTCATGGCGGTCCGCTGCCGTCGCCCATGGCTCAGTGACATAAGTCGCTGACTCTCAGGAGTAATGTCGTGTGTTCGAAGCCGGCAGGATTCGGCGGGTGCGCGCTACTGACGAGTCCCAATAGGACGAAACGGCCGTCTAGCGCTTTCCTGGATGTGTGGTGGCTGCCTGCCTGTGTCTAACTGTAAGACACTGGAGCACGTGTCGCTGGATGCGGAGCACATGTACTCAGTAGATGTAGACGCTCTATTCACAAACGTGCTTCTACGTGAGACGGTTGAAAATTTGTGTGATTTCATCGCGAGTCAAAACATGTCTGTTGGCCTGCCGCTAGAGTATTTGTGGGATATGATCCTATTATGCACGGAAAATATACGGTTCGAGTTTGAGGGGACTGCTTATAAACAGACCGACGGCGTCGTCATGCGTAGCCCTCTGGGACCAGTATTAACAGACACCTTTCTCGGCTTGATAGAGAGACAAGTTACTGCCAGCATTGGTGAAGGTACGTTGTACAGCCGGTAGGTAGACGACATCCTAGTCTTCACCAGCAACGGACATTTTGCGCGGCTGTCGACAGTTCTGAATTCCATTCATCCAAAACTATCGGTATCCCATAAGTTGGAGCAACATGATTATCTGCCATTTTGGACATACTCATTAAGAGACTTACCGATGGTACACTACAGCGCACGTTTCATCGCAAGGCAACTTGGAGCCGGCAGTCCCTCCACTTTTCCAGCTTTGCCCCGATCACATACAAACGTGGCCTAGTGAAAACGCTCTTCTACAGAGTCAGACTGATATACAGCCCCGAAATGTTGCAAGCTGAAGAAGAACGTTTGTTCAAAACCTTGGTGTCAAATGGGTATCCTGAGAAGTTCATTCAGATTCACAGCAGGCCTCCCAAGGAGAAAATACCGGTGTTAACCGCAGAAAAATAGAATGCTTATTTGTTCTTGCCGTTCAAAGGAGATCAGGTATCACATGATATCGGACATAAACTCCGGTCAGCTCTTACGCGAACCTACGCGACCGCCTAGTTACGACTCCTACATACAACGCGAAGCCTTGTTCTTCATGACCGTCAGAGCAACTCATCAGTCAGTTCGGCCTCTCATGTCGTTTACTAGTTCACCTAGGGTTGCGGTGACATTTACATAGGCAGGACTGACCGTGAGTTAGCTCAGAGGGTAGCTAAACATGTGCCGAGGTGGTTGGAGCAACTGATGACGCAACAAAACGGAGTGGATCCGAGCATGAACCGGAGTCCCTCATCATCGATCACCATGCATCTCTTGGCAACCCGACATCAGGTGAACCCGGAGACTGCGTTCAAGGTGTTATTACGCAGAAACAATCTGATAATCTTGGCAGTTAGTGAGGCTTTGCTAATTAGGGCTTATCAACCTGTGTTGTGTGCACAGAAACTATTGAGACAATCAATTACGTTACCTTGGTCTTGATTTTGACATTTTGATTGGTGTGCCAACTTTTTCCCCTGTATATAAATGTCTATGAATCCCGCTTGTATTGTGTGCGACTGACGAGAACAATCGAAATGTTGACATATCGCAGCTTATGTCTTCTCACTGCTTTGACGAAAAAGCGGTATGTCCAACATTGAAGTGAGATGTTATGTGGAACGTAATATTCCATATGATCGCTCAAGCGAAATCACGTACGGCCCAGACACTCGCATCCATACGAGTGCATATGATACAACCGGCCTCCGCATTTACGAGAATTCACTTAATCCGACAAGCCCACCTAATAAATTCACTTCCTTTAGCGGCCTCCGCACTGAAAAGCATCCACCTTCCGAAATGTTTCGCTTACACTAGCAATATGCCAATTCACTTACTTACGCCCCGCTTTCCTGATCTAGCCTACCTAGACTGTTCTAAGTGAAAAATCGCATATGTCACCAATCCTTGTATACGAGTGACGCTGGGTGACACTGTATCCCATTTTGGCTGAGTCAGCAAAGGCGTTTGCTGCGAAGGGCTTGCTTTACTTCTGTCTTTCTCTCCGAGGTGTGTAATTACGCGTGGAACCCACGTCCATTTTAGTCGCTCGATTCAGCTCCCGCGTAGAAGACATTTAGCGACCAGCTCGTACTAATCAAATTCTGTCGGCTACTTTTCCTTGCATATGTGCAATCCACAAGTTGTTCGTTCGTTTCGACTAGAGGAGTCATTGCAACCAAACCGTTATAACATTGGGAGACCAACTACCCTTCGGATCGAGCCTATTCCCTACGCGGCGCTGAATATGCTGGCGCAATACTGCAGATTTTGACATGTACATCGCACTTTCAATATTCAAGTTATCTGGGAAGAAGTAGGCCAAGACACCACCGGCTGTCACAGTCACGGAAAAACCACAGGAATTTAGCGATCAATTTACTTATCTAGATGGTTACTCAACTCTGCCTGCCGTGTCAACGAAAATATGTTTGCTGGAAAAGTTTGGGTGGTTTCGCGAAGCTACTTATAACGACGACAAAGAATAATTTTACTGTTTAAACAAATGGCATACCACGTTGTAGTGTGGCCATTGTTACGTATGGTTCACATCAATGGTTGTTGCGCGCTAGGGACTAAGAGAATGACCATGTTCGATTACCGACGCCTGCGAAAAATATCTCACGTCCATTGGGACTACCACTTGATGTTCGGCAACAACCATTTCTGAATCAGCTTACAAACTAAAATCGCGCAATACGGCTTTATCACGTCTGTCGTATACCTATTGACCGTATACTACAACGCGGGCTGTTTCAGATGACGGCTCAGGATGGTCAAAAAAGGGCACAGCAAAGAGCTATTGTGAAACTAATCAATTGATTGTCTAGATCGTGTAAACATTATCACTGGATGATGGTCTAGCCAAAACCATGCAGACACAACCTCAATCCATCCGCTTCTATTCGGATTCCTCCATACTTGCTAAGGCTGGCACGCCTCAAAGTACCTACTTTGTTACAAGTCAGGCAACAGGTAGCACTTCCCCAAACACTTGTGGCGATATTGATGGATATCTGCTGCCTGTTGGAAACCCTACTGCAAAGCTCGCACTCTGCGCACACTACCATCCCCTACATGTGACACCGACACCACGTTCTCTTGCGTCTGTCCCGAAACGATGCAGCTTCAAATGCCAGCCAAGCCGGTGTGTGTATTAATTTGAGCTCCCGTCTCTTGCGGCCCTTCGATATCTCCAAAGGTGTAAGAAACTGATTTCCGCTGCCAGCTTTCCTTTCGAATTATTGAGAACTGCATCCACTTCACACGACTTAAGATGTTTGGTTGTTCTCAGGTGATTTGGAGCATGTCGACGACATTACCTTTATTTTTGGCAGCTCGCAAACGTGCCAAGCAGCATTGGACAGAGAAACACTGGCTGTCAGCCGTTTCTGGCTTCGTCTTGCGATCTCAAAATTCAAACCTAACCCCAAGATTAACAGAGACCGCTCGCTCCGCTGACCTTTGCTATGGATAGGCTTGAAATCCTTCAAAAACAGGAGCGCCTGTGCAGCTGTATCAGCGCCTATGGAAATGAAAATGAGATTACGAACCGTATAGCAAACGTTCAAGGTGTCGTTGCCAATCTCTACCACTCGCGGGGTCGGTGCTACATTACTCTCACTCTGAAGAGTGGGGTTTGTAATGCAGCCCTACTATACAGGTGTGAAATGCGGTTACTTATAACGACAGGCACAACGCGTTCGACCACGGATACCTACGTAGCTTAGCTCCCATATTGTGGGAACAGCTCGTGAGCAATGTGTCCGGCGTTTTTTGACGCAGGAAGTGCAAGTGAACTGCTCAACACCATGATTTCACGCACCAAGCTCCGATGATTGTGTTATGTGCTATGCACGCCTCTTAATAGAGGAAGAGAAACCAACCGATGACTCGTTCAAAAGCAATGTGGCCCCTGTATTCCATTTTGCTTAACTTTTATCTGCTTGGTACACATTCCGTATAATTTTATACCTTCGCTATAATTAGTATAAACGGCTGGATGAAGTGAAGAGGTGACTTTACGGAGGCTACGCACTGGTAACGGTATACACCTGCTGGTCCTGTTCGCTTACATGTCGAACGCATTTATATTGCTTGCCCACGGTGAATTTTGTGTACTAACACCGAAAGCGGATAAAATGATTGTCTCTATCTATTAGATATGGACCTTTGTTGATCAGCTTGCATTTTTCAATAATTCTTTTCCGTATCCTTGTGTAAGTGCTCATATGGTTGCACCCGATCTCAGAAACCCATCCAACCCATTGATCTATCGAGCGCCGTCAGTTACTCTTGCTAGCCGTCAATAGTTGAATAACAAAAAGCCTAGCCTTCTGAACCAATTGTTTTGTGGCTTGAATTGGTTCGGTACCTACTTTTGCAAGCCCATGTCAGTAACCTACTCCTGTTGTTTCGCCATCGGGTTTTTATCAGGCCCAGATAGAGCTCCGTTGTGTGCAGAAGCTGCCTATGCTCACAACCAAGTCAGTTACATAGGATTTCTGAGCTTACTTCCAGGTGCTTGTGTGGTGGAGTTATGGGCCGAGCGTCGACTGTTTCTGAGTCCCCGTGTCTTCGAGGCCACTGGCCACCTATGGCACACGATGACTTACAAGTTACTCACGCTACTGCGCTGTTCCACTTTTGATCTTTGGCTCTGATTATGCCTTAGTCCCTCACCTCTTTCCCTTGGGCTTCAACGGAACGCATAGCAAACTATGTTCCACGTGGACAATCAAGAGATTGTCACATCCCGAGTTTGGTGGATCTGCCACGACGCCCCGTGCATTAGACGTGCGTCCACTCCTACTGAGAACATCGAGTCCCCATAAAATTAGATTTCTGATGTAATATGTGTCTCGTAGCTTCTGTTTGCGGCGTTAACAATCTTCTGTGCAATCGCCATCCTCACCATCATCAGCGATACACCAGTGATCTGAACTAAAGTTTTACTACCTGGCGGGGTGTGAAATGTAAATGCTCCATACAAACATTCTTGGCCAAAGTGCCCACACTTTGTTAACAACGCAGTCACAGACAGCTGGCTATCGTGCAATGATAAGTCGTCACTTGTGAACTAACTTTCTTAGGGCTTCCACTACTTCGCATCACAATGACCTCAGCGCACTAAGAACCGTAGTCCGAATTACCCGTGAATATATCAAAATTCGAAGGAATCCCTCGTAACACTGAGCACAGTGTGACAGAGTATGTTCAGTCACGAGCTAAAACGAGACCAGTAAAACAAGTGTTAAGTATGCTGCTTAGCCGAGCCAGCTGTTATGCCACACTGACACGAAGCTGAACGGGACATGGAAGTGCGGATGGAACCTTTCGAGGGATTATCCCGCATGGAAACAGGTCCCCAGGAGCCGGTTCCACTGTTAGCCGTATTATTGTGCTTATTTTCATCCTGCTTTCAAGCTCTCAGGTGATCTGAGCCGTAAAGGGCGAAATTTATATCGCGCTGGTGCTACAGATGGCGAAGAGTAGCAAAAGCTCCTTGAGCTTTTGCTATACAGTTCGCGATGACAATTTCTATTACACAAGCGCTAATATGACTACCGAGATACTTACATTTGTGGAGGACATCTAACTGATAAATACTAAGGGTCAGCGCAAGCACGGGCCCATGTTAATCTCGGCGAATGACTTCGCATTTTGAAGGAGCAAACCACTGCCCAGTCCAGTGCTGCTTGCCACGTTTGAGCGCTGTCAGAGATTAGGGCAATTTCGTCGGCCTACATCAAATCAAGAAGTCGGGCAACAGAAATCAGCTCCACACTTTGTAGGTCGTGTCCAGCGAACCCCGTTTCCATGAGTTCGTCGACGGCGAAGTTAGAAAGGAAAGGTCACAGCCAGCAAATATCTCTCACAAAGCTGGATACTGAAAGGCAACGACAGTCTGCAATAAGCCCTCACTCTGTCCGAGTTACACGCGTACAACGTACTTGTGATGCTTAAATGTTTATAGGGCACACGTTTCTTGATCACAGTCTCAAAGGACAAATCGATCCACTGAATCGAAGGCATCATTGATGTCGGGAACATGACTACGGTGGGTCGCCAAAAACTGCAGTGTACCTAATGTGAAAAGGAGTTAATATAGCGACGATTTGGATGAAACCCAGGTTGCTGCTCGCAAAACCTGGCGTTTATGGGTGCGTCAGTTTGTGGAGGGCGACAGAGGCAAGTGATTAAGCGTCGGCTGACATCAGACGGATCCCCTTTTGATTGCCGCATTTCGAACGTGAGCCTCCCTTGAAAACTGGAACTATAACGGAGCGACTGCATTCTGTTTGGACAATCTTATTCGCAAACTGATACACTAGTAAGTTGTGCAAATCATTCACAAGAGTTGGTCTTCAGAGTCTAAAGAATGCTAGAAGAAGTCTATCTGCTCTACCGACTTTGTTCAATCGTTCAATTAACTTCGCCCGAAGCAACCCAAAGATCTTGACATTTTTGCAGTTAGTGTAACAATTGCGCGAGATTTTCCGCGATCAGCCTTTGATTTGCAGCGTCCTTTACAACCGTCGTTCCCCACTCATGGAGAAGCTGCACGCGATTATCCCACACGCGAGACGAGCGCAATTCCAGAACTGCACCGCTAGACCGAGAGGGAGAGAGAAGACAGTCCTTCGACAAGAGCGCTTCTACTGACTCAGAAGAAAGGCGAACATGAATTTTACATCTCTGTGTTTATAGCACCGTGTTGCCGTGTTACGCATTCGAGGTGGTGGACGTGGCCATCTGCAAAACGTCGGCTTGCGGTAAACTGGTCTGAGTACTGAACCGACGGTTCAGTGGAAGCGACAGTACTTGAACTTCTACAACTTTGTCCAAAAGCGGTACAAACAAGGTCTGGTGAAGACTTTGTACAACAGAGCTAGAAAAATATGCACTGCCGGCACGCTGGAATAAGAGCTGCGGCTTATAACCAGCATCCTCGTGGACAATTGGTACCAACCGTCTTTCGTCGCTTAGTTTAGTGCTGAGAAAGAGAAAACATGTGTGCCCACGGTACCGAAGATGAAGGCAACCCTGCAATTGCCATTCAAGGGCGACGACGTATACCAGGTTTTTCAACACCGATTGAAATCCGCAGTGGCGCGCGTATACCCTGCGGCGAAACCAGTGCTCATCTACACAACGAAATCGTATCCCTACTCCATCGGTTAAAACCCTGCTGTCGCTGTCCAGCTGTTCACACATCCTTTACCAATTTACATGTGTTTGCAGGGCCGAATACGTGGGCATGACAGAACGACAATTGAGGGTGAGGATCGCGGAGCACATACCGGCATGGGTGAGTAAACACGTTTTGCAGATGGCCACGTCCACCACCTCGTATGCGCAGTCAAGGAAGCGAAATGAACTTCCCTACTAACAACCAGCTTCATCGATCGCCAGCCACTTCCTGGCTGACAATCACTGTGTAGACCCCGTGCGGGCGTTCCGTGTTATCTATGTATCAATGAACCCCCCCTAACTTTACGATATGCTGAGGCCATGGCTATCAAACAATTTGGCCCAACTTTGTGTGTGCAGGAAGACGCATTTGTGACCCTGGCCCTGTCGTGGTAGCAGGCCGGGCACAGATGACAAGGTGACATGAATGTAGGTGTGTGTGCGTGTGTGTGTGTGATCAATTTGCCATTTTAATTGCGCTCCTTTCATGATTGTATAAATTTACACGTCTGTAGTACGCATTTGAAAATATGCAGAGAAATTTTTCCGGAATTAAATCGTGCGGCACTCTTGTCTTAACTTTTCCGCTAAAAGTTCTCCAGCTTAGAAAATGTATGTTCTACATGTTTCCTGTCTTGTTTCTCATTGATGCAACTGCGGAGTTTGGAGCGCAGGTTGAATCACTAAACTAACGCACGGTCTGAGCAGAATAAGCTGTACTGTTAAACCGTGGTTCTAGAATTGTAATCTCAAACAAAGCGGTATAGTAGATCCAGTCGCAAATACGGGACGAAAATAGGTATCGTTCAAACAGTGACTAAAAACATAGTGAATGTAGCACAATGAAACGAAGAATGGTTGGTTCGCGTTTGTCGTGTTGTACAAAAACTGGTTAATAGCGGAAAAAATAACTGTGATTATGTAACCAGAATCAACTATCAGACTGCGGGTGATCGAGTACGCATAAAGTTCGGGATCAGAGATCTAAGAATAAACAAACTATCCATCAATCGTCAGTGGAATACTTAGCTTTCATATATTTAAAATTCACAGCACGGCAGCGAAGCATATATGTAACGTTATGGTGCGACACTGTTGTTCATTTGATTAAACTGTTTTGCAACAACACGCCTGGTTGAAGTGGGAATTACAAATGGTGACTGGGGGTGTCTCTTCACTTCATGATGATGAATGGTGCTCGTTTTTGCATTGCACGAGTTCGACGACGTTGGACGTTTATACACCTGAAACGACTGACTGATCGAACCCACTTTTTTCCATCATCTACGTAAGCCGTGTTTAAATATCGATCCGAAAGCACCCTTACTCTCTTACACCACCACAGCTAACGCACATGGACATCAGAAAGCCAAAACGCGAAAAATAGACTTGTATTGCTCGGATAACTAAAGACGATAGGGTTGCTTATTGCACCAGGCATCATAAAAACTATTCCATCGAATAAAATTTTAGTCGGCAAATTCACAGATCTCGTTTTCGGTTTTCTAGTCGAGTCAAATCAACCTAAGCCTTTTTTCACCCAACTGGATGCATTTTGCACTATTAGCTGTACAATTTATTACCAGAGCACCATCAAAATTGTCAACGTTTACAAATGGGTAAGAAAACGAGAATGGGTGCACTGTCATAATTCGATCAAGCAACGATCGCATAACGCTTCACTATGTCTTTGGGATTTGCGTCCCCTTCAAAAGGACAAACTTCCATTAAGACGTTCCTTTATAACTCGTAACTGTTAACACAGGCTTGCGTATAAAGATGATAGGTTGGGAATCGTGTGAGATATTTCAGCCTTACTATTCAAAGAGCGGATTGAGTAGATTGGTCTCAGTGACCTTGGACGTTCATTTAAGAAAATGTTTGCCACTTTATTTTTGTAAAAGTGATATATCTACAGTAGATAATGTAACAACTGATGTTCGGCGAAACCGACAAAGGCAATTTAAAGGCCCCATCAACTTCTGTAGTCTTTATGCGAATCCCAACTGACCATTCTGTGAGACATGTAAAACTGACTTATATCCGTATTATACCACTGACCATTGGTATCACTTGGTACCTACGAACCTGGGCTGTCGTTATATTCCGCATACACATGCAACATCAGTCGAAATTTAAATGTGGCGCTTGTCGCATGAATTTGACTGTCCCCCGTTAGCCACAGTGATCGTCTTTAGGCACTTCTGCCCACAAGTGTTCAACTGACCGAATCCTACTGTTATTTCTCTCTTTATCCCATAAGGTTCAACGTCAGCTGGAAACAGCAAGAAGCGGCTCTGATCCCCCTTTCCGACCGCCACCGTCACGGGCTCCGCCACCTCCGCCCACATCCCACCCTCCTCCGCCTCCTGTTCCATCCATACATAAGGCGGACGTGCCTCCACCTCCGCCTCCGCCACCACCACCGACCGTTCCGCCACCCCCAAGAACAATACCAGCGGCCCCAGTGCCTCCGCCTCCCCCATTGACCTCTGGAACTAAGGTGCACAGCGCCCAACAGGAGACGATTGCCGTGAACAGCTTTCCACAGCAGTCAGTCTCCGTGGGTCAGGATCTGCAGTCACAGATAGTGGCGTTCCAGAAGAGCAATTTACGGAAAGTATGTTGATTACACCGTAGTGATTGCATCGCCCCGTATCGTTTGGCTTTAAAAAAACTCTGTGTTTCTTCTTTGTAGGTCACTCCAGCAGGCGGTGCAGATGATCGTCCAGTCCCACATACAACCGGCTCTCCTCCATCTGTAGAACGTAATCTTTTGCAATCGCTCGCAAGCGCCTTAGAAATGCGGCGTGCACACATGGGCACCGAGGATAGCGAGGGTGATTCTGATGGGAACCGTGAACACGACGATAGCTCCAATGAGGACTGGGATACTTAAAATCTTTCGTCGGATATTTCTTATGTCGTGTACTTTTCACTTTTGTTTTGGATCCTAACCTTCGTGATCACCCTTCATCAATGGTTTTGTAACTGTTCACATGTGCATCCTTCTCTTATGCTTCACGACTGTACTTCGTTGTTTTCTGCCATTGCACGGTTGTTGGAGGAGCACGGAGTTTAGAAACATGTAAGTGTGGAATTAGCGAACCCCGATGGATTACTTTTCGTGTGTTCGCTAAAACTATAAGTGCAAAAGTTACTTCTTCACCTCAAAGCAAAGCGTTTGTGTTTTTAAGAAACTGAGCGTATTCCGCACCGTTGCTAATCATGTGTCATCGTTACTTTTAGAATCCTCAGTGGAAGATAATAGCAGCTGCTATTCCGATGAGGATCTATCGTTTGCGCGAGTGTGATCTCAACACTTAGTTGCTTCCTACTACTCAAAACCTTTTATCAAAACACGCTCCCAGTTTCTGCAGTGACCTTCAACATTGGTATTCTAAAAGATGTGCACACAAATAGAAGTAGACTGCGTGTCTGCAGCTAGGATCAATGGCCTTCACCTGCTTACCCAATTATTGGTTGCACGCGTCCGGAGACGATGGTACAAAGATCATAAATTGAGCCAGAGCGAGTATTGTAGCCTAAAGATAACAGGCTTGTCTTGTAATCTGATGGCGCGGGTTGTAGCCTGCGTACGGGCAGGGCAGTACTCGCGCTTCCCTTAGTCGCGTGCGACCGGTGATGGTTGCACGGTTGTGATGCTTCGGTACTGCGTACCAGCGTACTGCTGATGCCTACCATTCCCATCTCCCCAAATGGATCTTCGCTGGTCCATTGGATTCCCACACAACACTTCTAAGCGCAATATGAAGCTATCGCACGTAGCTGCCACCTCGCCACTTGCTATGGCCAATCTTGTAACTGGCCTCCACCATCCTTACCTCCTAATCTGACATACCCAGAGAGCCATTTTCCCAACCTATTCCAACTACACATGTACAATGGCCCCAATATTTCTCAACTACCACCACCATTGCCAATTTCATAAATGCTACCACAGTAATACCCCTATTTTCCATGGAATATTAAACTTCTGGGTTAGGCAATATCACTATCCTTCTTATTAATATACGCTCGCTGAGTACACAGCTTTCGCCATCTCACTACTCTCGCAGTTCCCCACTTCATACTAGTAATTGAAGCATGGTTCTCCCTCCATGTGCCTCATACATATTACTATGTTAAGGGCTACACCACCTCCGTGAGTAGCGGTCGTACGGGCAATGGTGGTGAATGCGTCATATATGCTCGGGAACAGCTATTTACCCACTCAATATCAGACCCACAGCTAAACAAGGTTGTTGAATCCGTTTGGGTTTCTGTGGAGTTGAACGATACCCACATACTAGCAGGTTGTATATATATATATATATATATATATATATATATATATATATATATCCCTCCGCAGTGTGACACCCTCTACTTAAATTCCCTCTCTTCTGCTTTCGAATACGCCTCTGATTTAACTTGCGCTCACAAAATAATCGAGGGTGATTTTAACATGTCAAATGTTTGTTGGAAAAAGTGACCTGCCTCACCTGGACTCAGGAATTCCATCTCAGAAATTCAGTTACTGAGATGGTCCCAAACAATGCGAAAACCAACGAGAGGTAATCATATATTTGGCTTAATATCTACGACGTTTTTAAAACTACTGCGAACGTGCTGTCTTACTATGTAGCGATCATAATGTGGTACACCTCAATTTTGCATTACCAGTAAGAATCTTGAAACTAAATCCTTTGCCTATGATGGTGCCACGCATAGAACTTAGGAAGTTAGACTGGGTTTTCGTCTCTTCTGCAAACAATGAACTGCGACCTGTTTTTCATACAAAAGAACCAAAGATAGCGGTTAATAAAAAGTACGCTAACTTTCAACAAATCCTAGACGATCTTGCGCCCATCAAACAACAAGCAAGTAAAAATGTTTCATTAAAAACACGGCGTTTATTCAAACAATTATCGGAAGTGCGTACTCAGACTAAACGGACGCTTGACTTCTCCTTATTAATAAGGCAGGACATGCTCCTTGCTGAACAATAAACGGAGATTACTGGCTGAAGAGCAACGAGATCTGTGGGTCTAAAAGCAAATCCAGAGACTTAGTCAAAATGATGCGGACACGAAATAAATTTCAACCTGGTATAGTTTCTGCCATTACTCTACTAAACAAATCTGACTTCGGATCCTTACGTAATAGCAAATATTCTAAATAATCACTTTACCTCATCGTTCACTGTTCTGTGTGACGTATCTTTGTCCAGCACAACTATTAGCATTGTAAAACAGCACAACAGAGCAATTCGGCGCCACATAGACTACGATCATCCTTTTATCCTGGCCCAGACATAATTGCTGCAATACAATGATATGCCGTTTTTATTCTTAAACTTGTTTACCATGTGCATGGAGTCGGGCATTTTTCAGTCCAATGGGAACTCGCGCTAGTCAGGCCTAGGCACAAAAATGGCCCAAAATCAGACCTCAACAATTACCGCCCGATAAGTCACACGCCTGTTGTTGGAGGGTAATGGAGCGAAAAGGAAAAGACAAAACGATAAACCATTTGCTATCACAAAACTTGATTAACTAGAGTCAGCATGGTTTTCTACAGAAACGATCATGTCAAACATGCCAACTGGAATTCCTGAATTGTTTAACGAGTTCTGTGGATAATGACCATGCAGCTAACATCGTTTTCATCGACATGCAAAATGCATTCGATAGCGTAACATGTCGCCACTTGCTAGGGAAAATGTCACGATTTGACATCATAGAACCTTTGCATGCTTGGTTTAGATCATGTCTTACTGATCGCATTCAACAAGTGTAAACAGGTATCCATAGGTCATCATCGCTGCCTGTCACTAGTGGTGTGATCCAACGGAGTGTCCTTGGTCCACTGCTGTTCTTGATGTACCTTAATAACATAAAAGAAACTTGAAAATAATACAACCTACCTTTTCGCAGATGATATTAAGTTATTGTAAACTTTTCATCCTATAAATCTGGAACACACTTGGGAAAAGATACGGAGTGATTTGTTAGTTCTCGAAAGATGGTGTGACAACTGGCAAATGTCATTCGCTGCGGATAAGTGCGGGATCTTACCATATTGATGCAAAAGAAATATGGCACCCTGTACCTCTGCGGAAAGCCAATTCCATTCCGCAACTCAATGGTAGACGTTTATTCAATATTCAAGCACCCTTAATTTCGGGAAGCAGATCGAATTCATAAGAAACCAAAGCCCGACAAACGGCGGGATTAAGCTTCAAATCACTGCTATTGCTTGATTCTAAGCTGCATATGTTCAAGAATTGCGTGCGCCCTCTTTCGAAATACCGTTCGATAATATTTAGTAGTTGTAGGAAACGCGGTCGCCTATGTCTGAGGAACATGCAGCATCGATTCGCCAAAGCTCTATTTACGGAATCCCTAACACCAAACTATTCAGAACGCTGTATTCTGCTTAAATTAGTGCCAGTGCGGTTACGTAGGTTGAAACTTGGCTTGAAGTTTCTGTTCCACTTAGTGCACAAAGCAAGTATTTACTGCGCACAGAATTAAGAATGGAAGGTATAGCATTAGGAACAGGAGAAATTCGCGTCCCACAAGTAGAACAAAAACAAGCATACGCTGGAGGTCTTAACTGACGAAGTAGTCGGATATCTAGAACAGACTATCTACTGTATTGCGACTACGTGAGTTTAAACAATCGTTTAGAAAAATGCTGGATACGTACGTCACTGTGTTGTGTCAGGGAACTTATGAAACTGAACTGAAGAGTGGAGTCAATATATGGAGAATGAGTTGAAGTATAGGTACACAGGAACAAGTGCACGACAATATGTGCAAACTGTCTGAATACGTTCTTACTCGTTTAGTTAAACCATTAAGCTTATTCCCATTCCAACATCACGTCATCTCACTTCTCGTTATGCAAAACTAATGATCTTTTCTCTCTTTACGTTTGCTGCGTACTACTTTTCTAGAGAAAATAACTCAACTACCTGTGGCAGTTCTTGATGCCCTGTGAAGTCCGCTCTCCACACCAATTACTCTACAACTCGTTTGTCTGGATCTGCCTCAGAATCGTTCACAGAGCCGTTTTTTCTTTATTTGTATTTTTTCGATGTATTCTCTATTTACAACCTGAAACAGAATTTGTCAGATGTATACCACACGATTATCATTATTCGTATTTCGCCACCTTCTATACTTCTTTTCTCCATTGTTGACTACGACTGGGCCGATCTCCTGAGGTGATGGAATAAACCCTCTGGATTATTTAACACACTCACGTGTGGCGAGTTGTCACAGACCTATTGCGTGAAAAAATATGCTTACTCAAGGGAAATTAGCACACACTTGTCGATTGGAAAAGGTGTCAGAATTGAAAGAGTCAAAAGCCGTAATCGTCTAAAGGAGTATTTTTAAAAACGAAAAACATGAGCCTGCTACTCATTATATATACAAACGGCCATACAAATGAGCTAGTATTGCGATGGCTCGCATGCTGTTATGCCACACTGACACGAAGCCAAACGGGACGTGGAAGTGCGGATGTAACCTTTCGAGGGATTATCCCGCATGGAAACAGGTCCCCAGGAGTCGGTTCCACGGTTAGCCGTATTATTGTGCTTATTTTCAGTAACCACTTCATCCTGCTTTCAAGCTCTCAGGTGATCTGAACCGTAAACGGCGAAATTTATGTCGCGCCGGTGCTACAGGTGGCGAAGAGTAGCAAAAGCTTCTTGATCTTTTGCTATACAGTTCGCGATGACAATTTCTATTACACAAGCGCTAATATGACTATCGAGATACTTAAATTTGTGGACGACATCTAACTGATAAACACTAAGGGTCAGCGCAAGCACGGGCCTATGCTAATCTCGGAGAAGGACTTCGGATTTTGAGGGAGCAAGCCATTGCCCAGTCCAGTGCTGCTTGCCACGTTTGAGCGCTGTCAGAGATTAGGGCAATTTCGTCGGCCTACATCAAATCAAGAAGTCGGGCAACAGAAATCAGCTCCACACTTTGTAGGTCGTGTCCAGCGAACCCCGTTTCCATGAGTTCGTCGACGGCGAAGTTAGAAAGGAAAGGTCACAGCCAGCAAGTATCTCTCACAAAGCTGGATACTGAAAGGCAACGATAGTCTGCAATAAGCCCTCACTCTGTCCGAGTTACACGCGTACAACGTACTTGTGATGCTTAAATGTTTATAGGGCACACGTTTCTTGATCACAGTCTCAAAGGACAAATCGATCCACTGAATCGAAGGCATCATTGATGTCGGGAACATGACTACGGTGGGTCGCCAAAAACTGCAGTGTACCTAATGTGAAAAGGAGTTAATATAGCGACGATTTGGATGAAACCCAGGTTGCTGCTCGCAAAACCTGGCATTTAGGGGTGCCCGTCAGTTTGAATCCGCGTTGGGATGAGCATCCTCGCGGTATACTCAGCCCGCGCGCGACTGGTGGTGGGTGCGCGTCCGTGAAGCGTCGCTAAGGCGTGCGGCTGGCATATTATTTATATTTATTGCAAACCAGCCCTGTATATAATTGTCATTTCAGACGCTTCAAATTATGGGATCGGGGCCGTCATCTCTCAGCTCTTCACAGATGGATCAGAGATAGGTGTTGCTAGTGTAGTCAGATCCATAACTGTCAGTGAACGCAATTATTGCCAGGTCAGAAAGAAAATCACGAGACTAGTCCTTAACGTGGTGCGATGCTCTGTGTGCCTCTGCGACTCATCGAGCTATGCTGGGTGGTGCTTATTGCACCTTCAGAACCACTCACACCAGATTGGTCAATGGTTAGAGGCCCGACAAACTCAGTCTCCTGGCCCTCCAGCTTGGGGATTGCAGTGAAAGTGGCTCCTTACTCCATAAAACGGCCTCTATGTAGTCCAGTACGAAAACCGCGATGCCATGCGTTTAGATTCTTGAACCAAAGGTTTTAGTTGGGGACCTTAATCGTTCGCCTGTCAAGGCCTAGACAACCTGACAGTATAATGCCCAAGCAATACAACATCATGACTTCTACTTCAGGTAATCATGTGATGATCTGGCCGCCGCAGAAGGTAATAAACAGCGCCCTAGCTGCTGCATGTAAAAGGGTGGATAAGGGAGTGGATTCTACTGTTCAGGCCTTTCAGTCTTCTTATTCCTCTCTTGCGCTTTCTCATCCTTATCGTCCCGTTTCAACTTCACTTTTATCCCTCATGCTTTTAATCCCAAATTATTGATTCTCCCTCATCTTTGTTCAGTAATCGGTTATCTTCTAATTTCGAGGCACACGCAATCGCAGTGCGTCACTCCGGCCCAGTCGACAAGCTCATGTCCAGCCAAACAGACAACGTCAGTTCATCTGCCTCTATTTGGAGCCATCGGTCCTCCCTATGACGGGCATGCTTCAAAGTGCGCACTTTGTTGCAGATTGGCCAACAGGTAGCACTTGCCCGAACACTGGAGACCCTATCAATCGATATATTCTGCTTACCAGAAACTCGCCTGCAGGATTCGGGTTCAGCGATTTACGTATAATCCCCAACGTACGACCCTGGCGGTATCTCCTAATTGCACTTGTCCGGAGATGACGCGGGTTCAAACGTGGGTAAAAACGATGTGGCCATTTCTCTTTGCCCCCGGGCTGGATCTGCCTTAATAGATTGGATCGTAATGAACAGCAGGATGTGCGCTGACATTTTGGCTGGTTCTTTCAGAGCCCGGAAGTCGCGTGGGGACAAACGGTGCTTGTTTGTCATTGCAGCCTACGCGCCCACAGATTGTAGCACGGACGCGGTGAAAGGTGAATTATATCATCAACTTAACGATCTGCTTCGTTACAGAAGCATGGATACTTGGTACTGGCTGGTGATTTGAACGCCCAAGTTGGAAAACTGTCCACTGATGAGCTTCAGCTGGGGGAACAACACAGTGTAGGCTCCCGTAGTGATAACGGTGAGCGATTGCTACACCTGTGTGAAGATCCTCATCTATTTCTCGCGAGCACAAACTTTGGAAACAGCACCCGCCGGAGGGTGACATGGCGCCCACCACAAGCTAGGACCACCCATGGACGCAAATCGATCAGCGAATGATCATCTTACTCCCTGGGCCGCTCCCATGGATCCGCCCCTACACACAGAAATCGAACTTGTGATCAGACGCCTGAAATTAAGGCCACTGTGGCGGATGGACTTCATCCAGCCCTCTTCAAACTCCGGAGTCCTGCGCTTTCGGACGATTTACAGAATTTATTAACGAATGCACGAGAGCAGGAGACTATGCCAACCGACTGGAGCCGCTCCGTTATCATCCCAATTTTCATGGAAGGCTCCCGTTCGGAATGCGGTAGTCAGAGGAATCAGTCTGATCTCAATTACTTGGCTCTGTCGTCCTCCATAGACTAACTGGCACCCGTGAAAGCCTTATGCGCCAGGAGCAAGCCGAGTTTCGCCGAAATGGAGGCTGCATGAACCACATTTTCACTCGCACAAATTGTTTGAGCACCATCACGTTTAGTCGCGACTCACCGTGCTCATGTTCCTAGATATTGAAAGGGGCATTCGATTCGATTATCGTTGTGCCGTTTGGGTCTCTAATGAACAAGGGTATGCCCGAGAAGTATGTCAATGTCATAAGAGCGCTGTACGCGGGCAGTTCGGGCGAAGTGAGAGTTTACGGCAAACATTCGCTGTCTTTCAATATCTCCAGCGATGTGAAACAAGGTTAACCATTGTCACCTATCCTCTTCAACTTCGCCATTGACGAAGTCTTGAGAGCGGCGTTGGTCGTACACGACTTAGTAAGTATGGAGCTGCTCCCAGATGACCGACTTCTTGACTGGGAGTTTGCTGACGACACTGCGCTCATCTGTGACGGATCACAAACGTGCTAAGCTGCACTGGACAGATTAACATTGGCTGTTAGTCGTTTCGGACTATGCTTTGCACCCTCGAAATGCAGTCATTCACCAAGATTGACACGGACCCTTGGTGGTGATCGGTTAGAAGTCGTCCAGAAATGTATGTATTTGACAGCCATATTAGCGACCGTGGGACTGAAGATGAGATCACGAACCGCATAGCAAAAGGTCGAGGTGCTTTTACTAATCCCCGCCACCTGTGGTGCAGACGCGACATCACTCTCGCTCTGAAGCGCAGAGTTTACAATGCAGCCGTCCTTTCTTCACTCCTGCACGGTTTCGAAACCTGGTGCATTAGATCAGCCGACAGAAAATGGTTATTCACGTTCGATTTTCGCTGCCTTCGCAGCTTAGCTCATATCTGGTGGGAGGACTGCGATCAATGAAGGTGTTCGGTGTTGCGTATTTGGTGTAGGAAAAGCGAGTGAATCACTCGACACCATTATATCACACACAACGCTCCGATGACTGGGCCGCATGATGAGTATGCCAACATACCGACTCCCGCGATTTGCGTCGCCTGCGCGCCCGGGGTGTGAGTGAAAAAAGTGAGGAGTATAAGCGATGGCTTGGTCTATAGGAATGAAGTCCCTCACTTCGAACTTTGCGTGGGTTGGTGTTTCGCGACTACGCGGCTGGGGTCCGAAGGACGATGAATACGTTTGGTTGGATACGCTAGGTGACATAGCGAAAAGCCGACCTCAATGACATGTGTGTTGTGAGTCTCTTTGTCTGAAACACACCCTTTGATTTCCCTTTAAAACAACGATCTCAACTTAATCCTACTGTGATGTTAGCATGATGTTACTATTTTAGCTTTTGTATGCTGTATTGTTTGACCTCTTATCCTTTTGTATTGCGGCGCATTATCTGAGGTGTGTTTCTCACCCACGGTAACGTGTATTGATGACGAGGATGTAAGGAGAAGTTAGCCACTGTCTTAGCAATGAAGAAGTTTCATAAAATGCTTTATGGACGTTATTTTACCTTCATAATGCATCACAAAGCCCTTTTCGATATCCTCAGATTCAGGGAAATTATTCCGACTCACAGTTAAACCGCTTCAACGATAGGCTGCTATGGATATGGGTTATGATTTTTCCATACAAAATCAGTCGACTGAAAATATTGGCCGGGCAAATGCTTTGTAACGTTTCATGCAGTGTCACCGCCAATAAAACACCGTCGTCGCGATAGTATCCGTACATCCAGAGGTAAACACCGTGGTCGCTACTTCTTTGCGCACACGCACGATTACTTCTGCCATGATCCGCGAGTCCACTACTCGTGGTGTCGGATGGCACCAGCGTGTCCGCAACGATGATGTGCGTAGGCGAGTACTAGGTGGTGATAATCATGCTAGCTCCCTAGAACAAAAGATGGCACTGAATAAGTTGCGTTGGCTCGGGCACGTGCTACGCATGCCTGGTCACCGCTTACCTCGGAGGGCCTTGTTCAGTCTACCAGGTGTAGGATGGCGCAAGGCTCGAGGTGGACAGAGGTTGACTTGGCAGCGGGAAATGAAGACACTGACGACCAAACTGGGTGCCGTTAGTCCGTCTCGCCTTCCGGATCGGAGTCCACGTGACTCACCTTGTGCTTGGCTCGAGACTTTGCAGGACATGGCTCGCAACCGACACCAGTGGCGCGTTTGCTGCCGTCTCCTAATCGGATTGTCTGTTTAAAGTGTGTTTGGTGCTGAGTTATCTGCGGGGTAATGGCTGATTATGACGCGTGGCAGTGAAAGCCGCAAGGAAGCTGTCTCGCTGATGCCGCCTTATCTTTGCACGATAGCCAGATGTTTGTGACGGAATGTTGTCTACACAAAGTGTAGGCGCCTTGACCCTGAATGGTTGCTTAGGGCATTAAGGTTTTCAGGTAAGTCCCCCTTGCTCTCCCTCTTCTTATTTTTTATTTCATAGGTCCTCATGGTTGTATGGCAGCGAGGCATCAGTTTAAACGGCTGATGTACTGCTGTTGATGATGATGATGACTCGTGATCCATTGCTACAGGAAGTTAGTCACTTTCACCGCACTCACTGACCCGTCATAGTGCCCTTCCCAACAACTTTAACCGTTCTACCAATTTCGATAACGCAAGAAGAAACAATATTATAACAGAATTTACTGAATTCAGTAATTCCGCGTATTCTCCTCAGCTGTTTACATACAATGAGTGGAAAACCGTGCGATGTTAACAGCAAAAATTCAAAGCGGTCGAAGGGCTTTAGGCTTTGGTGACCTGTTCCGAGGAACACGCAATCACTAGCCTCACCAGGGAAGGGTTAGCTTGGTCACGAAATCCGTTTGCTTGCATAGATTTGGCTTCAGCCGCCGAATCGCTGCCGCCTCCGCAAACTGCAGTAAACGGGGATTATTCGGTTTGCTAACTATCCTGTAATTGCCACGTGGGTTCTTGCATTCAGGGCAGTCAAGTATGTGGCGGGCAATAGAGCTAGTCGGTAGCTTCGGACCCTTAGTGATCATGTTTCGCGGAACATGCTCTGCAATCCTCGCTGACAGCCTTCTCTCAGTTCGGCCTATATACTTACTACCGCAAGTACAATTAAAGAGGTTAATGCATGAGGCGGTAACTTGATAGTCTGATCTGTGCAGGTTGGATTTACAGAGCAACCTTCTGACTTGATGCAATACCACTAGCTCAGCCGCATGGTAACACTTCTTAAGTGATTGACGGAGGCGATGCCTGCATCTTCGGTCAACTTGATCTCCTTTGAAGGGCAGTGGAATGAATACTTTTTTCTTTGGGATATTGGTTGGTGGTTTATCTCCGGATCGTATTTTCGCGTGCCGAGTTATAAATCGCGCTGGATACCCATTCTCTTGTAGTGTCAAGGTGACTCGTTCTAGTTCATGTTCGATTGTCTATTGAGCAAATTTGGCGAGCTCTAGCTAAAGTGGTACGTACTAGAACTCGTTTGTCGTTCATTGGGCAAAAGCTATTAAAGTTCAAGTATTGCCCCGTCCATGTTGCTTTTCTGAACAGAGATCGGACGAGTGTACCATCTGGGTTTCTCTGTAAGTTAATATCTAAGAAGTGGAAAGATCCTTCGGATTCGTTTTCCTTTGTGAACTTGATGGCTGGATGGCACATATTCATCAGTTTCAGTAAGTGCGCCTGTTCAGGTGTGTCAACGACGATGAATGTGTCGTCTACATACCGGCAATAAAGGTGTACATTTTGTAGGTAAGAAGCTAACACAGTGTTTTCTAAGTGGCCAAGGAAGATATCAGCCAAAACGTCCCAATGGGCTGCCCGTGGCCACGCCGTCGATTTGTCGATACAGGGTTCCATTGAACCGGAACTGAATATCTTTTGTGCATAGGCGCAGTAATGATTTGAGCTGGAGCGCTGGGAACCCAACTTTATCGGCGTGTCTGTCTATTATATCTAGTGTTTCTTCCAATGGTACGTTCGTGAACAATGATGATACATCGAAAGAAACCACGTGTTTTCCCTTTACATTCAAATTAGTTATCTTGTTGACAGACTCAAAAGTGTCTCTTAGACTGTAGCTCGTCAGTTCCCTCCGGATGGGCTCAATAAGCTTCGCTAGCCATCGCGCTAATTTTTGGTATGGTATGTCTACCATTGAGACGATTAGACGTATTTGGACACTTTCCTTATGAGTTTTTGCCAAGCCATACATGTGGGGAAGTCATGATCCCCGGGGGCGTAACTGGGTCATAGTTTTGGCATCCATCAATCCGGCCTTCACTAGCTTCTTCAATTCACGGACTATTAACTTCCCTATCTGCTCAGTTTTGTCTCGGTTTGTTACATCCTGAACAAAACGACTAGAATCCGCAAGGATTGATTGGACTTTCTGAATGTACTGTTGCTTTTCCAAAATCACAACTCCTGATCCCTTGTCTGGTCGCAGTATTACGAGATTTTCATTTCGCCGCAGTTGCATCAAGGATTCCTAATGATCCTTCGTAAGGATTCTGCATTTTTCAGTTTCACTGACACAGAATTGGTTAGCCAAATCTACCATTTTAGCTCTAAACCAGCCGCTTGCATCCTCGCTGACCGGTGTTAAACTGGACAGTTGTTCGTACAGACGCTCAAACTGAGCTTCAATCCCTATTCTGTCACATCTGTTTGGTGGAACTGAAAAATTGAAACCAAGGTATAAAGCTTCAAGTTGGTGACGACTCAACGGAGTGGTTGATAGATTTAACACATACTTCTCTGGTTCTAACGGCAACTGATCGTTGAAACATTCCCGTGACATGGAGCTCATTAGATGCTTTCTAGTATTTGAACGCGTTTTTGCAACAAAGTGCGAAGGAAGTTGAAGAATTTTGCACGGCATACTATGTTTAAGCACACACACACATCTCAACCTGGCGTTTCATTCATCAATGCGCTGAGCACTCGCTTCGATGTGGGGTTTAGTTACTCTTCGCAAGTTTCGGGCATTGACGGGCAAATTGTCCTTACGCAATGACTTTACAAATTGACGCGGGTAAGTTGACGTATGCAGGCATTCACGGTAAACAATCGCACGCATTGTCTCCCGAGCAATGCAACAGCGACCTCTTTGTCCGAAGTCGATAGGTGTATTCTCTGCCTAACGTGTTGTAGTGCCTACCAAGTTGCAGGAATTGGTTCCGAAGCCGGCTGGCTAGCCGAACAACCTCCTGGTACCAGCTGGGTGTTTGGGGTTTAACCCGTTCCAGCTAATAGTTTTGCGGCAGTGTTCCAGGACGTGGTGGGTTTTCGCCTGGCAAGCGTCCTCCCTATAAAAAGCCAAAATGTCTGCTTAACAACACTGTGACGTGGCGGTCGTGGCTCGCCACAAAATAAAGTCACTGCGCCGTGGATATCTGGATAATCCTTTCCAACCCACGGACACCAATCTTCTACTCGCAAAATGCTGACAATAGCAAACATTCAAGAATAGAGCAGCAAAGTTACAAACACAAATTACACAGCTACATAAACGAACACACAATTACATACTTACATTCCCCTGCACAAATGAGCACTGTTATGGCAAACATATCGGAATTGTGCAAATTCTTGATAACGCATTGTTTTGTCAAAAGGATCATGTCTGTAAAGGTGTGCCTCGCCTTGTCGGGAATAAAAGCCTTATTTATTTACTTTGGGCGCCCTGAAATAAATCGCATGAAAGCCTTAGCTCGTAGCTACGTGTATTGAACTAACATGCATAAGCAGTTCAAAGAACTTTTTCAAACCTGCAAGATATGCCAACTGTCTGCAAAGTCCCTTCGCAAAACAGAGTTGGGTTCATGGCCAGCACTAGATACCGCTTCCACACTAATTCATGATGGCTTTCCCGGACGAAACAATGGCCAACGCTATCTGCTCCTGATTGACGCCTACAATAACTGATCGGAAGTCTTCGTTATGGGTCGTATCAATTCTCGTGCTGGGACTTAAAGCTACAGCATGTGTTAAGCCGTTTTGGGATTCTATAAACCCTATCTCTGATAACGGTACAGCGTTCACTTTCACAAAATCTTCCGCCTTTTGTGAACGAGACGGTAATCCAGCACATCTGATCGCCGCCACTGCACCCCAAATCCAAAGGCTAAGTGGAACGTTTCGTTGGCACTTCCAAGAGATCTCTGTCAAATCTCAAAAGTGAGGGGATTACACCGGAAATCATTAAAATCTTGTTTACATATCGGCGCCAAATATTAACAAACAAAATGGAAGCTCACGAGGTTTGATGAGCCGGAAGCTGCGCTTACCTATCGATCGCATTCGTCCAGCCTCGTATCTGCCGATTGATGGAAATGTCCGCATGGAGAACCAATTTAACCGTCAACACGGTGCCGCGGATCGCACGTTTCACGTAGGCCAGTCTGCGTTGGCTAACGATTATCGTGATGGTTGCTGAAAGTGGACGCATGGTCTGAGCGTACGCCGCACGGCCAGATTACCTATCATGTGGACTTACAATCCTTAATATCAACTAACCAGTTGAGTTCATCCTCTTGCCAAAAAACGCATCACGACCCTGACCTTAATATCCACATTCTCCAGGAAAATTCTGAGCTTCAGCAGAGGTGAAAACCCAGGAAGAAATCATCCAACCAGTTACTTCAGTCGAATCAGACGGCAGCGTGTACATGTGCAGCTGGATCCATGACAGTAGTCATACGAATATCCAGTCCCAAGGGAAAGTGTTAGGTGGACAGTCTCTAAAGAAATTTATCCCTTCGGGCGGACAATACCCAATTTCCATCTGCTTCGGTTACGGTCCCAGTGACCAAAGTTCACCTCCGTGAAAAAACGGTCTACATTGAGATTGCGCATCGCAAGCCAATCACACAACGTGTGCTCTATATGTCCCTCCATCCAGAATTTATCCCTTGTCAACAGTAATGTCCATTAACTGCAACTATCCATTCCTCCATTTCAGCTCGTTACTGATCCTAACCTGGACTGTAACGCTCTTTACTTCCACTGTACTACGCCCAAGTTCTCCGGATTTTCCGACCCGGAGATATATCTTCCACCAGTGCTTGTTTGTCTTCTCACCTTCCGTGTGTTGACATTATGGTTGATTGAATGATACCAAGAACAACAGTTACCAGAGGTAGCAGCCATTTCCGTCTCTGATGCACCCTGAGATCACCAAGCTCCGCGGTCTCCATTCAAACTAGCACGCAGCTTTTCCCTGAGGTCCTTGGGAGTCTCATGTTCGCTCCCAGTCGGAAGGTCGCCGAGCATCAAGGAAACTCAGACAGAGTGGAGCCCCAATGTCAAAGTTGGCAGCTTGATTTGCCACACAGAGAAATGCCTGCGGTTAATAACAGAGATGACATCAGTGTTCACTGTAGCCTAGGTTCTTACAAGGAGACGCTTCTGGAATAATCGGATTTCGTTGCAACACAATGATTTGCAGAGGTATTCACATAGTTCGCACCGCGGATGCGGTTAAATGCTGTGACTAGATTTTCAATCCATTTATTTAGAACTTGCAGGTTAGTTTAGCAAGGTTCCCTTTGCGTCCCCTCACATGAAGAGGACGAAGGAGGCCAATTAAATTGTCCCTGAATATTTGTTGCCCAAATAGTCAGATAGCTTCCATACCGTGAATTGGGAAACCATTGCTATCCCTGACTGCTTGACCGGCACATGGCTCCTCGGATAAGACGGATGAGTTCCGGGAAGCTACCCGCCGCTCCTGCATCCTTCATCCTCTATGCGTTTGAGGTCACCAATCCTACTTTGCTGTGGAGCCCTCATGAGTCTACAGAAGTTACACGCCGACCCCATCTCACCTCCGTCGCCAACTGTTAAGTATGCTGCTTAGCCGAGCCAATGACACTTGTCGGTGTCGTTCTCCATGCGTCGAGTAGCTGCACGAAATCCAGACCGCTTACGCCCCCGCAGACCCTAGCCGCGATTACCTCACATGCGAGACCACGAAGTTTCTTTCTCGAACCATGTCAGACGAGTACGCTGATTTGAAACAGATGCTACACCAGCAGCTTAAATTGATGTCTGTACTAACCGATAAACTTTCCAATACTTCCATTCAGTCAAGTTCCGTTGGCAATTTCTAATCGGTGGATCATATTGCCCTCGTGGCCTTAGTATAAATGGTACGATGACCTGTTCATCATTAACCTGGCCGCCCAGGATGATGCGTGGAAGGTCCGGGTGCTTCTCCGGAAGTTGGGCACTGCTGAACACCAACGCTATCCTAATTTTATCTTGCCAAAGAAGCCCTGTGACATCACCTTTGGCGAGACGGTGCGTACGCTTTTAAATATATTTGGCGAACAGTCCTCACTGTTCAACATCCGGCTCCAATGCCTCCAGAAGACGAAACGTGACGCCGACAACTTCATCACGGGCATCATTAATCGTGAGTGCGAACGTTTCCAGCTTGGATCTCTCACAGAAGACCTATTCAAATGCTTGTTTTTTAACTCTGGCCTTCAGTCCGCTCAAGATGCAGAGATTTGAACGCGTCTCCTTAGCCAGGATGCCGCAGGACCACACACACAATCCAGAAGCTGGCCACGTGTTGCACATGCCAGCCCACCGACTCCCGTGACGTGCGTTGTCTTCGCACCTGGGGTGCGGATGGAAGAAAAGGAGGGGTGGTCAAGCGGTGAGTTGGTCGAGAACAATGAAGGCCCTTTCTTCGACGTTGGCCTCGGTTGGATCCTCTCAGCCCCCTAGTTGAGGTCCGAAGGATAATGAACACGTGTGGCTGAGTACATTTGTTGACATGGCGAGGAGCCAACCACAATGGCGTTTGTGTTTTCAACTTGTCCATCCCCTTCCTACTTAGCCTGTTCCTCCAACCAAGATCTCATCTATTAGGTGTAATAACCATCATATTTTGCTGCATAGTAGCCGGCTGGTAGCTCCCCGGAACGGTGTCCATCGGTTACGTATGTCTCAGCCGGCGTGCCTCTGTTGCATGTTTCTTTTCTTTTGTATTGCGGTACAATGGCTGAGGTTTTCTCCACCTGTTGCTAACGTGTATTATGATAATGATACTGCGTTAGGTCCTAAGGTAGCGTCAGACATATCAGATATGGACCACACGGTGTTCATCGATTTTAAGAATGGGTTTGATTCAGTAGATCGCTCACTGCTGTTCGATTTAGTTGTTCGCTATGGTGCTTTTGTGAGGTGTATCAAGGGTCGTGCCAAGTTCCATAGCGACATGTCGGGCTCCTTTCCGAGAGCCATCGACATTCTCCGGAGTTCTTTCAGCTTCCCATTACTATTCTATTTCTACTAGTAATGAGATTGACCTAGTAATTCCTCACTTCTCCTTGAACTTTGACATGCTTGACGTCACATGTGCGTGATGGTGTTCGGGCGAGCATCAGCAGTACGCCGGTACGCAGTACCGACGCTTCGCTGCCGCGCAACCACCAATACTCACACGTGGGCCAAGGATACTGCGAGTGTCGCCCGGTTCCTACTCAGGCTCGAACCCGCGCCCACAGATTACAATGCAGGTTTGTATTCCTTAGGGCAACGGGCGGAGGCATACATTATCTTCTATTGCCGAAAATGGCATTATACCGTTGTCTCTCGCGTTCCTTTTATGTATTAGCCATTAGAAAAATGCAAATACTAACACCATCCGTGATATCACTTCTCGTTGGACAGTCAATTTTTAGTACGAGTACATACACGACTTACTTACTGGGGTTGCTTTTGCGAAACTTGCAGCCATAACTTAAGACATCCTGTATCGACTTGCTCTATTAGCGCTCTTTGTCCCTGTAGCAGCGCCTTGCTTAAGGTGGAAGTTTGGTTGGCGGTGAAAATGTCCACCGTAGTCTTGGTTCCCGTGTGGTCAGCACAGCTTCGCAATTCTAATTTTCATTCAGAGTTGCAATTAGGTTTATTTGTCACGCTGATAGTTAAGAAATGAACCGGTGGACATGCATAATGTCGGGCGTTATTCTTTCATGTATCTTGGTTACTGTTTCATTCTCCCGTCCCGGTTTCAGCTTGCGCTGATTAAGGGTGACATGTCTGGACTTATTGGGGCATTTTCCATCATCCGGACGTCTAGAAAATGTCTCTATTTCAAATATCAAGATTTTGATAGTCCCGATTTACCAGTTCCTAAAGAGAACTTCGCCACCAAGTCTGCGCGTACATCCCGAAATCAGTCTGCATTATTTTGAAATCAAGTACCAAGGAGACCTAGGCCTTGTTCTTCTACGTGACATCGATGCTGATCAGACACTATGGCCATTTGATTGTGATATCGTATAAGTTAGTTGCGAACAATCTTGCGCAGTTCGTCAACAAGCTACACGAGTTGGATGTCACTTCTTTGGGCTTTTCGGAGAACGTTATCAGAAAGTATTATCCACCAAACCTTCTAAGTTGTTTAAATATGCTCGTACGCAGTCGGCTGTCCGGATCAGCGATTCGACAGTACATGCCCTTGTCCGCGGTCTAATTGCATTCAATCATGCAGACAAGTTACTGAGTTTGCTTAGTCAGCGAGTGAGTCCCATTTTTCATGTCTAATTTTCAATCAAATCTGAGACTGGTTTTTCTGGACACTGTTTCCGCTAGCCTACTACTAGACCACTTCATCGATCAACAGGAATGGGAGTTCGCGATTAAGGTGGCCTGGGAACTGTACTTACAAGATGACACACGTACTTTCTTCTCGACCCCCATTACTTTGGCGCTTAGGCTATATGTCGCACAAAAACGAATTCAATGTCTTTGGCCGAATGAGAACGAAAATTCCAAGGTGATCATGGACTCGGATGACGTGAGTTGCCTGAATTCCGAGTATATTTGGCCTGGTATCATAACGTATGTGGTTACTGATATCGCTTGCATCAAGTTCCTCCTTATGATGCAAGTGTGCAGCGAATTTTCAGTGCTCTCCTCTGTTTAGTAGTAACACTGATTATGCGCGCCATGACCCCGCTTCTAAACCGTCACTGTTTGTGGGAATTTGTCGTTCCATTCTGTTAACCTCGAGTCCGATCTCTCCCACTTCCAATACCCAAATGTGTTTTTAACTGTGGCTCCCATCTCCAACTTTGCCAGAAATACTAGGCCGGCCGGTGACCGAGTGATCTGCGCGCCTGGTTTGCAACCATAAGGTCACCGGTTCGAATCCGCTCGGCGGTGGGCATTCTCGCGGTATACTCAGCTCGCGCGCCACTGGTGGTGGTGGCGCGGCAGCGAAGCGCCGTTATGGCGTGCAGCTGACATGTTATTCTAGTATTATCATTATTATTCTGCGTGGCAAGTATATGCATCATGGTTGAAGCATGCTCCCTGTCACGAAGTGAAAAAGGTGGGTACCATGACAGCCAGTTGTTCAAAATGGTGGAATAATCCAATCACGGAGCAGCAGAGGACCTCTAAACCATTTACACCTTTGGTATTGGTCCTAGGGACTCAATGGTTTTAATTCTTCGTCATTTGTGTGAGGTTTAAAAATTCGTGATATCTTGTTTCCGCAACTTGATTTCAATCCAAACGACCGGAATGCTCATGTTTAAAGACACTGGGACCAAGATATCATTCTTGATTCATGCGCCGCTTCATTCACACGGTACGTGAACGACGAGGAACGAGACCAGCAAATATACGTGTGCGGGTCGTTCTAATTCGCACCGTGACAGTCCAGTTGTCGCCACGCACAACTTGTGGTTTGTGCGACTTGCGATCGAACGGACAATGCCACGCATCCGACAATTACGATTTATTGATGCTCTGACCGTCGCAGAAGATAATCAACGGTGCCCTATCTGCTGCATCGAACGGAGTGGAGCGGGTTAAGTATGCTACAGTTCAAGCTGTTCTGTTTTATTATTTTATGCGCATGTTCATCTTTATCACCCCCTTCCAACTTCACTTGTGTCCCCTCTTGTTTTCAACACCCAATTTTTGGTCTTTCCTCACATTACTTCAGTTGTCGCTAGAGGGTACCCACAGCCTTTAGACCGATCATTAGTGGTTGGCTTATCGATAGTACTAGTTGTATAGAATGACACTAGCGAGCGATAGTGGATAATAGGCGGAACGTTGAAGGATCTGTGTCAGAAGTGTACAGGACAAAATTATACGGGGTTATGAGAGAAATTAATAGCAATTATGGTGTTGTGTTACATCTTATAGATAACACAATAGTTTTCAAGTGTTTTCATCTTTATTTTTAACATTATACGTATTTTTGGTTTGATCTTAAGTGCATATGAACTACTAGTAGGAATCCTCCGTGTCCGTTTCACTTCTATTACTTTAACCGTGAGCACAACAGTGTTTCAGGCATTAGTGGCTGCTCACTTATTTTTTGTCTTTTATCCTTGCCTTTGCTCAATCGTCGCTCTCTTCTTTTTAACTCTACTCCCGAGCTTGTCCTAATAATTTCTGTACTTTATTGTGGCCCGAACACTATGGAACAACGCCAGTTCGTCAACTGCCAACATGGAATTTACCTACATTCATTCATCCAGGTCATATGCATTACATCACGCCGATCCGGTATCGAACCAAAACCGTTTCTACCTCGTCCGTGTCAGTTTTAACAGCATAATTCCAACAAAGGCCTCACACCTGTAACATATTTCACTGCAGCGGGTTTTTCTCCCCATGAAGATATCACCAAAGACATTCCGACGGCCGACGTCTCAATGATCAAAAAGTAACAACGTGCCAACAATGTGATCATAATTTTGTATCAACCCGGGCTCTAAAAACTCACTAACGTCCTACACACCCCACCGACTACGATGGCATTAAGGTACCTCGGGTTTCAACTAGTCCCATTTATTGGACAGAAGTAGATCGACAACTTCTACGATATGCGACAGACTTGTGTTCGACTGGTACTTCCATGAAGCAACTTCTTCCCATGCTTCGATCTCAGCATCCCTCTAGGACCGTCGCGGCCAATGAAAAGCGACTTCAATATCTAAAATGGCAACGTTGAACGTGCGCTCGTCTTACTCTTAGTGCCGCGCCAGATGTCGCGAGCGCATCGCTCAGTACCCAACAGAAATACTCATCGGCCTCTGACCTTCCATCTGCGCCGTCCCCCAAGGTTACTCCGACGCCCGTCTCTCCACCCCCGAATCGCACAACTTCACGTAACCCATTTACGACAAAGTTTGACCCTCCGCCCTCAAACAGATGCGCGTCCTTTAGCAATACACTGGAGGAGTCCCACCTTGATGCCACTGAGGTCTTTTGTTGTTGTGACCCTTCAGAAGTCACCCCAAGTTCTACGAATGACCCTGCCAAGTCCACAGGATCCACAACCCCACAAGCATATACATCCCCATCCCCAGGTGTTACTCACTCCTCCCAGCCTCGGATGAAGGCCTATGAACGGCCCGCGGCGCAGGCATTTGCCTGTTCTCTCACGTACCCTGTTCCAAACGTATGGAGCAGCGGACCAGCTGGTGTTCCTATGGATGATTCGAGTGGGGTAGCCTCAGCTGACTCCAAATCCAGCCTGTTGAACCGTTGTCATTCGTCACCTGTAGGGTTACCTAGTCAGTCAAACGGATCCACAATTGTCTAATCTCCATTTTGATCTTCAAATCCTTTAGCGCAACGAAATTTCGACACCGTATGACAATCCCCCTCCCCGTCTACATCCAATCCCATTAGTCCGCAGTATATTTGCTGCAATTTATGTCCCCGACATTTTCATACTGAAAGTGTTGTACAGCGGCATTTGGCGGCTCACCGCCAGAACGCGACACCACCACTTATTCCATTTCCCACAGTGGGTCACTTAGCTGCCAAGAATGTGGTCGTATATTTCGTACAAAAATCGGCCTCTCTCAGCATCGCAGACAGACATCCTTCACAGTATAACACCGATTGGTTGATGCGTCTACCTGCTCATTCTCTCAGGCGGATACCGCACGAGGACAAAAACTTACCTATCGAGCTTCAGAACTGTCTCGTAGTTGCGTTACACAACATGAAGCACTTCGGAATCTTCCGAACTTATTCCTAATGGGGGCTCCAAACAGTTTAACGAAGTGCTTACATCATTTGGACTGGTATTTACATCACCATAAAATGCGAATGACTCACAGTGTTTGCCCAACATACCGATAACGCAACAGCCTCGTAGTTCTGTAGGACACTCCGCCACGTGATTCTTTCCCTCTCCTATTGTGGAAGAAACGAAGTAATAAATTTGCCCACAATTGTCTCTAGCCTTGGAGAAACCACTTGGCCACAGAATGTAAACTCTATACACTCGGGTGATTGACCACGCATTTCATCGCCTGAAAATGACACTATATATCGATTCTTGATCTTGGAAGCCCACCGCTTAATAGCTTTGTGTGAACCTACGGAAAATACACAGCATTCCCTTTTTTGACACTTATTGGTCACCTTCACAGAGGAAGATACCAGGGGGTAATTTACTGCACGATTAAACACCATATATGCTACACTCTTCCCGCATAAATGGGAACTAATACAGCGTCAGAAACGGCAGCAAAATGTATGGAATAATCGGTAGCGTCGGCGACTACAATATGGGCACATTCAGCGGCTTTAGCGCAAGCGACGTAAAGATGCCGCTATAACGGTTATCGATGGTCACTGGCGGACAGTAGTTTTTATAAGAAGACGGTGTAATTCCAAATTTTACGGATTATTGGACCATTGTCGGACCAGTAGTCGAGGAAAGATTCCCCCGAACCATTCTCACTCCTAGCCAATTAGGAAAGATGAAATGCGGACAGTGCTTCGAAACATGCAAGGCAGCGCACCGGGAGTCGATCGTATTATGCCAAAGGACGTAGCATAAATGGATCCACTCATTCGATACAGCTTTTCTAAATTATCACCGGGAAGGAATACTGTGGTTAAAGCTTTTTAAGGTATATACAGTTGCGGGCCCGTCAAATATCCCCGCAAAGGCGTGCCACAAACTCCGGAGTAATGGCTGTGGAAAGCGGGGTCCAATTCCTCCCCACAACGTAGCAGTTTTCAGCCACTCAGAGACGCGGCACAATTGCGCACCTGTTGACAATGTCCTTTTACAAACTACCACCCCGTTGTGGTGGCTATTTTCCCTAAGTTAATGGCTCAACATTTGCTGTGATTCGCCCTTTGTTGGTCGTAAAAGAGCCTTCTGAGGACCAGTTGCCTTCCTTTCTTTTCGCCGCTAGCTGGGAGTCGGTCGGGTCACGTGATTTTGCATGCGTTCGCGTCTAATTCACCAGCGCGCGTTTACCGTACCCCCCTTTTCGTGTGCACAGTCTCGTCCGTTACGGGGACTCAGCGTCTACTCGAATACGTGCGGCGAGTAAGGTTCTCACGCTCGCTCGATTTCCGTCTCACCTGCGCGTACCTCGGGCTAAGCTAACGCCATCAAGTCAGCGCAAATCCTTTCGCTTGGCCAGTGTTCCAATCCGTTACCATAGATGTGCTCCAACCGTGCCAGTAACAAAATTACCAGGCGTCTCTGAAACTTAACATATACCCACTAACAAAGTGGGCGTTTCATGTACGTCAGTGTAACACGGTGATGGAAACGCATTTGCCGATTTCCACAGAGAGTTTCAGTCCAGTGATAAAAAGAATCCTGTGAAGGAATATTGTGGCAAAAAGGTTTAGAAGTGTAACTCAGTGGCGAGGTGGGAATTTCATGAACCTCAATGTAGCACTAAATAGTTGAAGTAATTTTTGTGATCTCCATAGGGTAATTCAACAAAGTAAGAGAGGTGTATTGAGATAGAGACATTTGAAGCTACTTCCCACTGCTGAGCTGGGGCATAGTGCGCACGACGATTTGACGCCAAGTAAATTGGATGATTGTAGTAATGTTTCTCGAAGACAGGACCCAATCGTTCGTATCCGAGAGGAATGCGACTCAAGACAATGGCATGTACCATGTCAGTACATCGACAGGTTGGCTTTCCATCAAGTGAACCTTCTTTGTATTTGTCGTTCCGGTGATGAAACAACCCAAGTAAGTGCTGTCAAAGCTTCCTAGTAGATTTCGAGAGGAAGGAAACAAGAGAGACCACTAACACGCAATGGGGTGAAGACAACTCACGAAATGATTGATGCGCATTGTGTAAACACAGTTTATTATTGTGTAGCATATATTCATATAGTATGGCTCGTAGGGAGGGGTCACATAATCTGGCACGGGCGGCGTATCGTGACGTCCACAGCCAGACTGTCACCATAAAGAAAAACGGTAAGGTAAGGAGATCCGGGTTCATTATAGGTCGATGCTGTAGGGAAGAAAAAGGCGTCAATCCATTGAGCATGTAAAGGAAGGGTTAGTATGTGATGAAGACAATGCTGGCTAGCCGAACAACCTCCATGTGGTGCCAGCTGGGTGGTTCGGGTTAATCCCGTTCCAGCGAATAATTCGGCGGCAGTGTGCCAGGACGTGGCAGGTTTTCGCCTGCAAGCGTTCTCCCTATAAAAAGCCACATATGTCTGTTTAACAACATTGCGACGTGGCTGATGTGACTCGTCACTAAATATAGTCACTGCCTCTTCCCCATTTCGGAGGATCCCCACTTTCCAAAGGTCATCCAATTGGAAGAGTTCCACTGATCCCTTCATATGATGGTGAGCACAGCAAACAAACTCATGAATTCAGTCACACTTCACTCACCATGCCCACTGACACATACATTTACATATATATAGACTCACAAATCCAGTATGTAACTGGTTAACATGCCATTCTATAATTACCGAACATACTTGTTTGTATTATCCTGATCATGATTTCACAGGCGTGCCCCGCTCTGCCGGGAGTGAAACATTTATTTAGTTAGGTTGGGGAGTTGGAGTACCCGCTGTATAGTTGGATTTGGACACAGAATATCATATGTGACTTCGGTCATTCAAACCACTAAGACCGTATCCGAACTGGGGGTTTCGATGGGGATCCTCCCAACACTGATATCCCATAACCGGTTTCGTCCTCGCTTGAACTCATCAGATGGAGATAGCTTGATCTGGGATGGAATTTGTCACTTAGTGCTTAAAGGTCGACGCCTTGATCACTATGCCACTAAGATCCGTGAGCAATGCTCGGCACAGCGGTAAGGAATTCAAAGTTGGATTTGGAGTGCCCGCCGAGTGGTTGGATTGCGACACGCTATCTCTAGTGGGACCTCGGTTCACTATACACTTCGGTCATCCTGAGCACAAGGACCGTATCCGAAATGGGGGTGTTTCGGTGTTGTTCCTCCCAACATTGACACCCCACGACCGGTTTTGTGGAGGTTTGGACTTAGCAGGTAGAGATGACCTGCACAGCATTGGACCTTGAGGCCAAATGGTTGACGGCTGATGCCACTGCGTGTCGCAACCTAACCGCACGGCGGGGACTCCAAACCCAATTTTGAGTTCCTAACCGATGTGCCAAGCGTTTCTCAGGGATCTCAATAGCCGAGTTATCAAGGCATCACCTATTAATCATTAGGTCTTAAGTTGCACTCCCGAGCAAGCTATCTATCGGATGAGTCCAAACGAGGACAAAACACGTATGGGATGTCAGTGTTGCTAGGAGTAATAGCGAAACTTCTCAAAATGGTACTGATAATGTAGAGAAGAATGAAATTGAGCTGGTCTTCGGTGATGCGCACATCGCCCACGTATGTTATGGGGAGTTGCTGAAGAAATGAAAGCAGAATAGAAGCTTACTACTTTAGGCCGTAAGTGGGTGGTCACTGGTACACATACGAAAGACCAATATATGATGAAAAGTAAGCAGAGGATCACCGAGACTTGAACAGTCGGGTTACAGAATCACACCTTCACTTAATAGTCATTTAGGTAAACAACCCGACATGTGGATGGGGGAGAAAGTAGACGAAATTAACCATGTGGAGAGACTACAGCTGCGCATAGCATCAGGTAGAATGAGTTCAGAGAATAAAAGTGGGGTCACTATCATACAATCGTCAAACTAGAGGACAGTGACAGAGACAGTTTGTCTGGCCTGGTGTAAAGGGCGCTGAACATGCAAAATACATCGCACATCACAACTCAATGGAACGTGGACGTACGCAAACCATCACGAAATGTTACGGTCCAGCCTCATAGTGGCGGTATTGAATTTAGTCGTAATTATTGCTATTTATAACACTGTTTATCGTATCATCATCCAATCAGTTATATTGACCTACATGCTCATCAGCACATAGGAACCCAATTAAAGTACATTCCAATGAACCAAAGTGTGCGAACAGACTGTCCCTCAATACCCTCAAGGAACGTGCTGCTTTCTTGGATCAGTGTGATAACCAAGTTTAAACACCATGCAATAGCTGGTTTTTGGAGAAATGCGAGCATCACACTACCCGTCCACTGTATGCACTTCGACAGCTTAGATCTGTGCGAAAATGATTTTTTGCATGCAGTCGGATGGTCCGCACCGCTTTGCCTGTTGTAGTTTCACCTCTAAGCAAGGCGAAGTGCGTCCGATGCTATCGCTATCAGCCCATGAGGACGAATCCACGCGTTCGTTAAGGTTGGCATTAAAAGCTCGTCGTCGCACATCACGTATTATGGTGTTCTTTCCAGGAAACAAATCGGTCTGCATTTTTACTTGCCAGCTACACTGGCTCAAAGACTGTCTCAGAGGATGCGATCTTGACAAAATCCATTAGCCGACCACAAGCTATACAACCAAGTTACTCTGGTTAGAATCTTCGTGTGCATCAAAATGACTTCTCTCACCGCAACCTGCCAACTATCGGTGCTGAGGGCTCGTATTCATCTGCATCACACAGCCTTTCTGTATCGCGCCCAATTTATGTGGGTGGGGCATCCAAGCCAAGCTGTCGTTCCTCGTGCGTAACCCGTTGCATATGTTATACCCGGCAATGCGTACTATACCTCAGTGATATTTGCTAGCATTTTTGAGCACCTAGACTAGAGAAAAACTTGCCTCGGTCTACCAGCATTTTAAATCAACTTTTGCTGACTCCGTAGTGTTTATTCAAATTAACTTACACTAGAAGCGCGTCGAAAGCACTCACCGATCCTAGGCACCCATAATGCAGCACACTAGGTGAATGTTTATAAGCTTCCTATGTCATTACATAGCATGAAATCGGATAGGTCAGTGCAACGTTCATCAATCGTACGCTATCCAACAGGTTTTCAGCTGAACAAAGAGATTAATGACAGATTTAGTCATTGTCTTGTGGTATGCGTGAGAAGCCTTTCGACAACAATCAGAAAGTCCAGCGTGATAACACGGTACAAAAAAGGTTTATTGGAAAGACATAGTGCCACAATGCGGCACAAGTACAGCTCAACGTCCCAGTTTGCACATTAAGAGGGTCGCTTCTGTTTCCAGAACTTGCGAACATCTTCATGTCCGCTTTTTGAAACAACCATCAAGCGTCTTTCAGGATTCTCCCACAGCAATACACCAATACTCTGTAGATGTTTTAGGAATTGCAATCATCGCCTACCTTGGCGTAATCCCGGACAACCTCGAAATCCGTGCTTTTAGAGAATTGCTCATACAGACAACCCTCCTGGAACAAAAATCGGTCCCGCTCCAGCTCCCACAAATGAATCTGGTCCACAACGGTGGGTGGTAACACAGGTGGCTGAGGGAAGGGAAGACGAGAAGACAATCCGAAGTGCTGACGAAAAGAAAGAACTGAATATACCGACTGAACACCAATGCGTAGGGACGCCGTTCGATTAAGTCGATTTAACGCATTGGCCAGATCACAGCTTAGCTAATGATTTAGATTAAAGTAACAGGGACAATGAGTATCAGTATTTGAAGTCCTTATGCTATTCAGAATAGATAACCAAATGTTGTTTACGAGATGCCGCTCATTGTTGGGTGGACACAAATAAGCAAATGTAGAGTTGATGGTGGAAATTGTAACGCAGTAAACAAATGGCCTTAAAACAATCAAAGGATAATGCGTCGCTATTAAACATGAGGTGCTGGGGCTTTCAAAGAGATCCCAGGCTCGTCTAGACTGCAACCACGTAGGAAGCTTGCATTTTGAACATTCGTGAATGCATAACCAAATGGATCCGAATCTGAAGTAATCTATGGTTGGCAAAACGCGGTTTCGCAGACCATTGCAAATATGCCTGAAAGCGAGTAGGAGATACTAGTTCTACGCCACACATGCCAAAGCGCCAGCCAAAAAGGATAGTATTCAAACCAGCTTTATTTATTTTCACAGTAGTTGCAGAAAGTTGGGTGAGTCCGTCCAAAAGGTGGCTTTGAATTTAATGAATCATCACTCGCGATAACACGACTGCGCTGACAATGTATGAGCAACGCATTTCTGCTTGACATGTTTTCGCAACGCTGTCAGACGATAGGTTGCACATCGACGGACGTTGGATCTTAATCCACTGCCTGATAATTATCGGAAAGCACTTGGCATCCACACTTATTTATTTGTTTATTCGCTTACTAACGTAACATTACTGCTTATTTAACGATAATTTAGGCTTAGGTTCCTAAAACTTTTCTCAGCCAGTTGCATCCATAGCGCTTTCAAATTCATCTTTAAGGAAATTATTCTCCTCCACAGACTCTCAAGCTAGTCCTTATCGCTTTCAATTTGAATCCAGCGGGCACAAACACCCCTAAATCCGACGGTCCAGTGAGTGACCACGTCCAAATCAGGCAATGTCATTCCACTCTGCGTGCTCCTGTTATAATATCTCCTTATTTGAGATTGGTCACTCAACGAACAGTGCATATATTTTCTGAGTGTTTGCACATGTTGAATACAAACTGAAAGCGTCTGAACCATCTTGAGCGACTTATGGAGGAATATGATTGTCTTAAAGAGGATTTTGAAAGTGCTATGGATGCAATTTACTGAGAAAAAGCATAGTCATTTGTTTTCCTGCAACATTTCCTTAGCTTACATAAACGCGGCCGTTTGATCTGTAACGTCTTATTTCACGTCGGCCTGTGAGCCTTGTCACTTGTTTGTAAGTCGACTATGTATGTTCGTTTAGAAACGCTTGTAGAACCGCGGTTTGTTCTGCACAAGTTATTCCATCATCGTATTCTACCACCCAGACTGCGCGTATGGTGTCTTCGATCCTCGTCAGTTGCTGCAAAAGTTTTGGTGCATTGGGATGAGATGTGGTTTAAACAAGAATTTCTACATTTACATATTTGTCGGGTACTCCTCTCATGAGCAGACAGTCCCGAAGGGCACATCGATCAACTGATTCGAAGGCACGTTTAATGTTCAGAAACACTACTACAGTCGGTCACCAGTAGAAGTGCGTTCCACTACGACGAAATCTAGTTTGCTGTCAGCGAATCAGTCAGTCAATTTGCGAAGGACGATAGAAGGATGTAACTTAGATATGAGCCCCACTGGGCAATGATGGAGCAGTACCATTCGGATGAGAGTTTTTTGGTCCCATGGTGTCACTAATAAATCGTGTAAATAGTCCACAAGAGTTGATCCATAAGTTCGAAAAAGCCTGGAAAAGATCATCTGGTCCCACGGCATAATATAGTTTCAACAGTGTGATCCTACGTTCGATCTCTATGCGAGATGGTAGATACAAAGAGAGGGCACATGGAGCATAGCGGTACCGTTGAGGCATGTCAGTCTTAGAGAGCTGCAAATAGAAGTGGATGCCCGGGTGTGCGCGTGGTTGGACGTGGAATAATTTACAGTGCAGCAGTGACGCTCCGTAATGGCGTGGGAGTTAAAACTAGAAAACAAAACGATTACCAAAGCAAGGTGTTGGAAGACAAAGAACTGGGGGTTGCAAATGGGGGAAATAAAAGTGAAGTTGGAACGGGACGATAAGGATTAAAAAACCCCAAGAAAAGGAAGAAAAAGACGAGGAGACTTGAGCAGTAGCATCCAAATCTCCATCCACCCTGCTCGATATAGCAGATAAGGCACCGCTAATTATGCTATACGACGGCCAAAGCATTAAGAAATTGTGTGAAGAGGTCATTACATTGCATGGGCGGGACACTGTCAGGTTGCCCAGTCCTAGATAAGATAACGATTAGGGTTCTCAAACAAAGCCTTTGGTTCAAATGGCTGACCGCAAAGCAGTGGGATTTTGGTATTAGGCTACAAAGAGTCCGTTCTAAGAAGGAAGAAGCCACCGTCACCCCAACGTGGAGGACAAGGTGACGGAGTACGTCTAGCCTCCAACCATTGATTAATCTGGTAGGGACGGATTTAAATGTGCAAAAAGCATCACTCAGCACAGATTAATGGATTGCTGAAACACATAAGTCGTCCTCTCGCGATAGTTAAATGGCCCCTGGTTGGGTAATATCGCTTCCTTTCTGCATATCTGCTCGTACATGTGGGCTATTTGCTTGAAGGACACCTGACCACGGAAAGCGATCCGGGAGATGGAGGTAAAACAAACTACTGCAAGACGTGCTTTTCTGAAAGAGCCGGATCGCAACCTTCACTGTGAATTAGAGCACAGGCGGTGTGGCATTGTAGCATTGGGCGTTAGCTTTTATTATTGGCCGTTCGGTACGATTTCCGTACAGAAAAACTGCCAGTGGGAACAACGCATCTCAGTCGTTTCGATCGTCCGCACAGAAACTGGATAGTTAATGGAGGAGCCAAATGGAACATTGACAATTTAAGGTCCTTGAAGATGTTGTTTAAAACAATCGAGAATTTGATATCAAATCTAGGCCAAAACGTCTTACTTCAGCTGAGCTTAAGGATCAACGACGATTTACTTGCGCTTTCATATTTCCAGCAATTAGAATGATTTGGGAACTGTGGAATAGCGTGAAAAGGCTGTAATAGTTCAATGGGCCACAGTGGTACGCAAACAGCCGCACAGCGTCAAGGTCCAGTATCGTCGCAATGACAGAGTATAGTTGAGAAAAAGAATAGGTGTGCAGGAAACGAAAGGTGGCGCAATCATGAGAGGTGTATACTCCTGCACGATTAAGTAGGTGCACAAGAATGTGCCCTTGCGCATAGGGACCACGAAGCTGACCACTGATTCGTTTCACCGGCTCACTGTAATAATATGCCAAAGTAGGGGACAGTATTTGTTCCCGAATCATCCGGATGCGGAATCGATATTCCATGTCTTGGGTATGTAAAGTAACAGAATACAAGACATGTTGTGAGGGGTGGATTGTTGTGCAATTCAATAACGTGTCTCGGTAAAACCTGCTTCCATAATGAAGCTTTTTTTGGGTGAAAATCGAAAGGTGTGGGGTTTTGTCAACGTCGTTTTCTCACCAAGTAGTGAGACGTTTACAGTGAAGAAGTTGTGTAACCCACAAACCAACTCAAAGTGAGCAAGCAGGAATTGTAAGCTTATGTGAGTGACAATGTTTGGATGTGGCGAGAAACAGGAAGAGATAAATTACAATCGTCGGAATTCAGAACGGTGGGTGGTGCACCGCGGACTAGTCTCGGTAACTGACAGATTATTGTGGTAGGAACCACCTCAATCACAGAAACAGCATACAAATAAAGCATTGTTGTAGTTAATCACGAGAGCTGTTCGCATAGCAATATCTCGCATACTTTGGTGCAGTTGAAATTCCAACAGATACGGTCTCAGCGATGAGCATGACCGACATCTATGTTGGATTAAACCGAGGTCTCAAGTAAGATTGCGTGCCGCAATCCAAACACATGGCAAATACTCCGAAACACAGCATTGAAGCTTTACTCTTTAAGTAAGGAGGAAATCATCTATTACTATTTCGTTGGGTGGAATGTCAGATCACCCTGTTAAAATGCGGAAAGAAGCCACATAGCACCATAATTCGGTGCACAGAGCATAGACGAGTAAGTGGACTGTGACGGCTAGCCTCAGTCAACAACGAAGGGCATAAAAGCGTAAATCAGTGTTGAATGTCAAATTATCGACTGCGGCTCACGTCTGAAATCCCGAGGAAAACGAGCTCCATGGAATGTGATACCGATCCAAAAACAAGAGAAGAGGCGAGCGTTGGAAATTTATAACACTTTAACGCTTCTGCTTACCTGATGTAACATGTCCGGATGGGCGTTCGTTTTCAAATAAGATATTATCTGTTGAGAAGGAATGAAGGCGATACGGTTAACCGGAGAAAATTATGGAAGCTTACCTGATCAGATGTGATGCCACGGACAAGTGCATCGCGCACTGAGTCGCGGGTGATATCGGCCACCACCAGGTTAGGAAAGCGAGCTCTAATCCTGCTGAACAGACTTAGTAAAGCAGTGCGCAATGGAGAGTCTGTAGGAAGAAATGAAAACAACAGCATAAATAGCAGTGATGAGACATCATTCGACTAAACAGACGGGATTTTTATAGTTATAAATAGTGGGCCGAATAAAAATTTCCTAAATTATGATCACAAGGAATAAAAATAGAACAACAATCTTACGGACTGATAGAGGTAACTGCATAAGAACGACCTAAGATGAGACGATTTACACGCCATCAGATGGTTGCCAGTATGATGTGCGAAACTGTTTCTCTGAAAGTTATACCATGAAGAGGGTTTGAAAGAAAACACCACGCCATAACTAATCAATCATGTCGGTTGTCGTCTGCATTCCAATCGAGTCATTTTACTCTATGGTTGCGAAACGGCCACAGCGATCCGAAGACACTCGGAAGCTGGAAGTCTTCGACCAGTGGTGGCTAAGGCTTATCTTAAAAACGCTGTGGCATGAGCGTATCACCAAGAACGAAGTTGGTAAGCGCAGCTATGGTCTTCCGAAGCTTTCAGCGCACATCCAACGCCGCAGACTTCGGTCACATCCTTGGCGGACCAGCCACTGACTTCACTAGGGTCGTGATTTCGCCCTCGTCTTGCCAGGGTCGGTGCCGTCGCCGTGGTGGACAATTGAAAACGTGGCTCGCTGCAGTGAAATCGGGTGTCGATCTTCTGGGACTCCAGGTTGTGCATGGTACTCGTCAATGGAAGAATTATAGGATCGGTATCCGCGTGGAGTTGCCGGTGATCGCTGCGCTTGGGCAGCTGTAATCCGCGACATTCATGAAGCCGGCTCATCCTGTCGCAGGAGCTAGCCGCAGTAAAGTAAAGTAAGTTGGTGTCTCCCATGCAAGGTGTCGATATCCGGTGGTTATCATGACCAGCGGACCAGTTTCTCAGAGAATCTGGAGAAATACGCGTTTATGACGGAATCGGAGGATGAACATGTTCTCATGTTCCTATTGCGATCATCATCATCATCATCATTACACGGTAGCTGGATGTGGAAAATACGTCAGCTATTATGCCGCAATACAAAAGGCAAGAAAAGAAAAACAAACAGTGGCACGCCCGCTGAGTCCCCAGTAACGGATGGACATCGTTCCGGAGAGCTAACAGCTGGCTGCCGTAAAAGAAAGTCATATTATGCCTAACGATTGAGATCGTGATTGGAGGGGGATGCTAAACAGGAGGGGGATGGACAAAGGAACTCACAACACAAACGCCATTGGGGCCGGCTCCTAGCCATATCAGCAAGTGTGTCCAACTAAACGCGTCCTATTGCGATAGTAGTCCAGATGCAACGTGTTCAAACGAAAGCATCAAGTTACTAATTCATGAAGGCAAAAGGTTAGCACGCGTCACGATAGTGACGTTAGCACGCACCGAGGAAGTTTTAAGCCGATAAGCATTACTGAACAACCGAAGTGCAATCAATTAGTCCAGGAATAGATGGGTGCTTCAATGTTGAACCCGGCCGGGGCACCAGTGGACCAATGAAATACGCATACGAGATGCTATTCGGTGAAATGCAACCGATGTGTGTCTTAAAACGGTAAATTTAATGAGGCCAAACGCGGGCGAAGTATTTGACGCATCACAAGCGTGCATGATTCGGGGAACGGTAGAAGTTGCGCCTTGCAAAAAAGACTGAAAAGATTGAATGGATAAGTGGCATTCCTATAGGCGTTATTATATACTGGTTGGAAAGCTTAAGATAATAGGGATTAACTGTGTCCTGACAACACGGTCTTTTTATGTCTAAACACTACTGTCGGTCACTCACAATAAACACCCTAGGCAGGGAACAGAGATGTAACAGAATTAGTGATGGACGTGCTACGGACCAGTCACAATCATAGAAGAGAGAGGGGCATGTGTTCATAAAACAGCACAAGAAAATAAGTACTTCAAAAGCCAAAGACAGCACAAGATCTCCTTGCAGTTCGACAAATGCGAAAAGCGGTCAACAGGCCAAAAACAACTAGTGCATGTGTACTAGAAATTAAGGGGGAGGATAGAACAAAGCAATATCGGAAGTTTAATTTGATTCGATCTCGCAAGCAAAGGATCAGTTTTAACAAATGAGAGGAAACATCTCTGAACTCAAGGTTGCGAGAAGATCTCTTTCCAATACTCCTTATCAGGCAAATACAATTATAAGAATGCGAAAATAGCGCAACGCAGTAAGGCCTGACTAACAATAGGTGACTCGAGAGTATTTGAACGATGCTGCCACATTCCACCGATATTCCTGTCGATCAACTGAAGTTCGTGGATAACGCCCATGAAAATTGCAGAAACAGTTGCGAAGAGGACTCTTCGGCAAAACGCATCAACTGAAGACAGACGTTACGGCAGCCGATGGTGCGAAGAAGATCGCACTGGGTTGCCGCCATTGTTCGGCGCCGAGGAGTTGGCGCTTGGCCATGCCAAGAAAAGTGCTTGCACAAGGGCCTTTCGTTTGCACAACTCCGGCTGCATCACTCTGACGGGAATAGTCTCAGCCGTCCTCAGGAGGCGTTTTCTAAGCATTTCGGGGGATCTGCTTGGCACAGTGTAGAAGACGTTGAATGAGTCGGTCAGTCCGATTTCGTGTCCACCTTGGAACAAGTGCTCTATGATGGCACTCTTAAATCTTCCGATCACGCCCCTTCTTAGCGACCTCAGGCTGTGCTCAGCGATCCGTCGTATGTCCAATATGCCTTGCACCACAGGTGTAGGTGAATTGATTTAGAATATACGACTTGGACTGGACCAAGAGTCTGTCTCTAAGGCGTTGGGTGATAAGCGTGGTAGTCTGTGTCACAACATGTGGGTAAGCTACCGGACAGACTTTGCCTACTGCAGTTGAGAGTCTTCTGTTCAGTAAATCGAAGGCGATATCCCCTTTGAACAGTGAGAAAGACATCCCTTTTAGGAAAAGTGATGACCTGTGCTCAGACCTAATTTTACAAACAATCTCATTGTGTTACGAAAAATTTCGAAAAAATTACGACATTGTCCATAAATATGACCAACGTTGGAGTGTGTTGCCTTGCTAACACGTCAATGATTGAACGCGCCAACCTACGTGTATTTCGTAAAATCGAGAGTAAACATTTATTTAGTTAAGGTTCAGTTCGGTTAAACAACCATAATCCGGGGAACAGAGTGCATTGGCTTCAGCTGCTACGAATCTCGTGGCCATGGTAACAGAAAATAGAGATGGCGAGAAATATGAAGTTTAAAGCAAACAGGATACAAAAAACTGGCTCTAAAAAAGAAAGGAAATTAATCGAAATGTAATATAAATAGCAGCATGCAAGAAACTGAATGCAACAGTGGCGGATTCCGCAACTACGTCATACTCTATTTGGTCTCTAAAGACTGACGCGGACCAGTCGACGAACAAGGCAAGTGCCAGGTAGTCTAAGTCTTTCGGTCAATATCATTGTGTTCTCATGCCACCTCACGGTTTCACCTAACGACATGCAAGAGACAACAGCAGTATATAAGCCATTTGAACTGACGCTTCGATGCCGTACAACTAAAACGACCTACGGAAGAAGGAAGAATAAAAGGGGGAAATAAATGCATTAAGTACACTATCAGACCTAGTGAACAACATACCGTCAAACATGTGGCTATCGTGCAAATAGGAGGCGGCATCAACGAGACAGCTTCCTTGCGGCTTTCACTGCCCCGTGAGGTAATCAACCACAGCCCCGCAGACAACTCAACACCAAACACAATTTATACACAGTCCGATTAGGGACGACAGCAGACGCGTCACAGTTGCCGACTGCGATCCATGTCCTGTAACGTCTCAAACCAAATACAAGGCGGGTCATGTTTCCTCAACCTGGAATGCAAGAGGGACCGAGTTAACCCTGTTTGGTCGTGAGTAACTTTATTTTCCACAGCCAAGTCAACGTTTGTCTACCTCAAGCCTTGCGTTATCTCACATCTGGAAACAAAATAAGGCTCTCCTCGGAAAGCGGTGATAAAGCATGCGTAGCATGTGCCAAATCGAACGCTACTTATTTTGTTTTATAATTCTTTTTATTTTGTTCTAAGGAACACGTCTAATTAGCAATGCCTAGTACCTGTAGAAGCATATCATCGTTGTGAACACGCTGGTGGCACCCGACACCACAAATGCTTTGAAGACAGAGATGGTTTAGGACTTGAAGTTACTTCAGATCCTCAGCGCGGAGAAGACAAGCTCCACCACAATATGGGGTGACGGCTCTCATCATAGCCTGGTGTACATGGCGTTTAAGACCAAGGGAACCCGCCTTCTTTTGACGCCACATGTCATAGATTAGAAAGGCAATTCTAACCTTCGTAACAGATGAATTAACAACACTTACTTTTTGACGAGTTATTCTCATAGCCAAAGGTCGGAGTGTACAGCAAATTTCTAATACAACACATGTTCCGGCAGAATGCGAATGAAGAATTTCATGAACCAGGCGGAATCGCACATCAAGTTGGTCAGTATGATTGTGGGTATCTTGTGGAGAGGAGACCGTGTACATACATTTCATACACGCTGTCCAATAGAGACGCACAGATCAGAAATCAACTGTGAACCAGGGACTCATCGCGTCAGGAAAAATAAGTCCACGGTTGTTCAAAATCACGGGATTGTGGACAGTTTTCGAAAGTTGGGGAAAGTGTGACCGCATATATCTGACAATCGCATCCGCATAAGGATCGACGCCATAGTTGTCCAACTTCAGCTTGTAGATCCGTACCACGCAGTATGCGCCAAAGACCGTAACGTCTACACCATTAGCTGCCAACTCCTTATGCTTCATATTGAGATTGATGTTGCATACATCATGCTTCCTCAGCGCAGTTGGGCTACACCGACTTACATTTAAATTAGAACTTTATAATCTGCATAAAATGTATTCCACATTTTTTTGATTTCCTCAGTTCTGTTATTCTGCTACATAATCCGTGTCAATTTTGCGTGTTCATTTTCCTTCAAATTATATTTTGGTTGTTTGATATCCCCGGTGTAGCTGTTCTTTAGATGAATGCTGACATGGTGCCTAACTGTCGAAAAATCGCCACGTCCATTATACTGGCTCCAGAAGACCATTGGTCGTTGCTTAGGGATACAGAATGCAAGGTCTTTGTGATGGTGCTACGCTCCATCCAGTATGGAGCGAACTACGGCCCAGGCTCTGCCATGTGTACGTCTGGTACGCATGATTCTTAGATTATATACACAGCAATGCTGTTGCTGTGCATGTTGAAGGGGTGTGAGCCGGCTCCGTGTATGAAAGGTGATTCCAATCCACACGCTTCCTGATCTTATTACTTCTGGTGTGTACTGAATATGGGGTGCGTGGATGGAGCTGTGGGTGATTCAGCACAAGCCACACACGGTCGTTCTGTAGCTGCAGGCATGCTGTGGCTGTGACAGGTAAATCCGGAACCGGATGCCATTAACCAGTCTCCTTGACAGTGAGCAGATCGGGTATGATAAAGGAGTCCAAAGATTCTGGGTATTGATGTAATATGAATACCCGGATGGTGGACTGGAGTCCCAAGCTCTTCTGCGATGTCGTAATATCTTATATAGCAAGCATCGTTTGTGACTGCACATGAATGAATGATTTGTGAGAGCATTTCCTTCTGGTCACAAGCTCAACGACAATGAAGAAGCGATGTTGATGGAGTTGGCCTGCCTCTAACCTGACTTGTCTCAGTAGAGAGGACCCCTACTCGCATCTGAGTCTCTTGTATGAATAACCGAGGGAAGATCTTGGCCGGTTGTCTGAGTCAATAATGAGCTGAGAGTGTTGTTATAACGTCCCGGAGAGGGAAACCATCGATAAACATACCATTCTCTAATCCGCTTGTGTAGAAGCCTTGTCGAGGACGCACTGTCCACTGAAACCGGGAAGCTGAGCCTATGCAATAGATAAAGAACGCGGACCGCCCAACTCAATACAGCATGGAAATTCAAAAGATCCTGCTCCCGAGGAACGAGAAACATGGTAGACAGAGATGGTATCTCGAGGTTGAAATCTTCGATGGCAGAATAAAATTAGGCAACCGGTGTAGTCTTGGGCAACCGCAGCCATTTGAGTTCATGAGAGCAAATTGATCTGTCCATATGTCTTGAGGTGTAGCGATGTGTTATCGCCGGAGAAAAGGTGAATGTGACGAGATAGAAGCTGTGAAATATTTCTAATCGTTGATTCAGCTTAGGAGTAGCTCTCTTGAAGCTGAGAAGGTATTGCTCTCGGGTAATTTGACTTTCTAATTGAACGAAGAACAAGATAACTGAGCAATTCTTCCAGGCCTACACTGGCTCCCGTGCTACTCTTAAATAGTGCACGACTTGAAAAGGTAGATAGTTTCATCTACCTTGGGAGCCGTGTTTCTGCTGACGACAATATCAGCAAGGAAGTTTCTCACTGCATCGCTAAAGCCCCATCAGCATTTGTTAATCTGAGGCACTTGTGGCGTCGTCGCGATGTCTCATTATCGCTAAAGGGCGGTGTTTACAGCGCATCAGTCCGCTCAGTATTGTTGTATGGGAGCAAGTCTTGGACAATTCACGTGGCAGACATGCATCGTCTTTCTGCCTTCGACAACGGTTGCTTAAAAAGGATTGCTCGTGTTTGGTGGCAACATCGACGTTCGACGTCGCGTCTTGGGGAATTCGAATATTCCCATCAACAAACTGGTTTTGCTGCGTCCGTTGAGATGGCTCGGTCACGTTCTGCGTATGACACCTGAGCGTCTACCGCGTCGAGCTCGACTCACTCGTCAAGGACCTGGCTGGAGGTGACCCAATGGTGGTCAGCCATCCACTTGGCGACAGCACATTAAATCGCTGACGTCGCGTCTAGCCACCGTTGGACCCGTACGTCATCCAAGATGGGGAACTAAGGATGAGGAGTGTCAATGGCTTAACACGCTTGAAGAGATGGTCCACAACCGGAACTAGTGGAAGAATCCTGTACAGAACTGTATTGATTCACATGTTCAATACTTCAAACAATGAAAATGACAAAAAAGAGAAAACTCGATGGGTAAAAAAGCACACTACAAAGGTTTTGTTCTATTTTTGTAAAACGTTCCTTTCTTCCTGCGGCACAGTACCTGAAGTGTGTTGCTTACCTTCAGCTATGTGCCACGATGATTATGACGCGGCGAATCTGCCTCTTCTCTGCTAATCTCCATGGGGCATTGTAGGCCCTATGTCTATTTACTAGACTGTTGTGATTACTACATACACCGGTGTGCCTCATTCCACAGAGAATATACCATTTATTTAGTTATTTGGTAGGTAAAGTGATGACACGGTGAACGAGAAACACGAACTGGAGAGGTGTCCGAGACAGCACTTTTCCGGTACAATCAACGATGAGAGTGAGGGCAATCGATTTCAGTTGGTTAATTGACCAGCCCCACTCCGTGGGCCGTGCCTTTGGATCCACCCTATCCCTCAGAAGTCGAACGTGAGATCGCAATGTCGAAGTAAAATAAAGACGCGGGACCAGATGATCTTCCTCCAGCCCTCTTCAAATTCGGGGAACCTGCTCTTGTGGATGACTTAGACGAGTTACAAGTGAAACTGTGGGAGCAGGAAACTGTCCCGACCGACTAGGGCCGCTACAGTATAGTCCCAATTTTCAAGGGAGGCTCACGATCGGAATGAGTCAGCCATAGAGGAATCAGTCTGATCTCCATCGCCTCCAAATTGCTTGCCTCTGTCATCCTCCAAAGACTGACTGGCACTCACGAAATCTATATCCGTGAAGAGCAAGCCGGGTTTCGTCGAGATCGTGGCTCCATTGACCACGTCTTCACTTTGCGCCAGTTGCTGGAGCACCGTCACATATATTGGCGGCCAATCGTTTTCGGGTTCCTCGACATCAAAGGTGCATTCCATTTGGTGGATAGACGTGCATTTTGGGACTGTCTACTCAGGAAAGATGTATCTGAGAAATATGTAAATAATGTCCGAGCATTATACACGCGTAGCTCAGGCAGAGTGAGGTCTTACGGCAAGCTGTCGTCGCTTGTTAATATCTCCAGCGGCGTGAGACAAGGATGCCCGCTGTCATCTTTCCTCTTCAACTTCGCTATTGACGAAGTCATGGAGATTGCATTTGCAGGACATGACATAGAAAGTGTGGAGCTACTCCCAGGAGAACGACTTCTTGACTTAGAGTATGCTGATGATATTGCCCTACTCTGTGACAGCTCACAAACGTGTCAAGCGGCACTGGACAGATTAGCACTGGCTGTCCGTCACTTCGGGCTTTGCTTCGCGCCCTCGAAGTGTAAAGCGTTCCTCCAAGATTGACCTGAACCGCCTCCGTCGCTGACCCTTGGTGGGGATCAGCTAGAAGTCGTTCAGAAATTCAACTACCTGGGAAGTTGTATCAGCGCCCTTGGGATTGAAGATGAGATCACGAACCGTATAGCAAAAGCTCGGGGCGCTTTTGCTAACCTTCGTCACTTATGGCGCCGGCGCGACATCACTCTTGCCCTGAAGGGTAGAGTGTACAATGCAGCAGTACGTTCGACCCTACTGTACGGTTGTGAAACCTGGCCCCTTAAAGCAACGGACTTAAGAGGCTAGTTATGTTCGACCACCGGTGCCTTCGCAATTTAGCTCACATCTGGTGGGAACGCCGCGTGAGCAACGAGCGTGTTCGACGCCTTGTTTACGGCACAGGAAAAGGAGATGAACCGCTCAGCACCGTTGTTCCACGCACCAGGCTCCGATGGCTCGGCCACGTGTTACGCATGCCAGCCCACCGACTCCCGCGACGTGTATCGTTTGCGCGCCGGGGGTGTGGATGGAAGAAGAGGTGGGGTGGCCCAGCGATGACATGGTCGAGCTGGCCTCGGATGGAGCGTCTCGCCTCCCTGGTTGGGGTCCGAAAGACGATGAATACGTTTGGCTGGATACACTTGCTGATATGGCTAGGAGCCGACCTCAGTGGCGTTCGTGTTGTGAGTTTCTTTGTCCCACCCCATCCCTCTTAGCCTCCCCCTCCAACCACGATCTCATTATTTAGCTTGTATAATTTTGCATAGCAATATTTATTGATGCACAGTAGCCGGCTGGTATCTTACCAGAACGATGTCCATCCGTTACTGGTAGCTCAGCCGGCTTGCACCAGTTGCTTTTTTCCTTTTTTCTATGTACTGCGACACAGTAGCTGGGGTGTTCCCCACCTCTGGCTAACGTGTATGATGATGATGATGATGTGGCGTCTGAATTTTACTCCTGTTTCGGAAGCATACACACCATGGGTCGCTGAGTACTCCGATAGTTGATGACTGCGTACGAGGAGAGATATTTTCTATTGCCTCAGGAACATTCAGTGGCGGTGTGGAGCGAACTAACGAAAAAGCACCCTTGAATGAGTTACCCACCGAGTGGGAACGAGTTTAGTACCTGTACAATGTACAGGCGGCTATGGGGCGGAATGCTGCCAGTCGAATCTCGATTGCAGTTGATATGCTTTTTAATGATGATCAATATTTAACGGGAGTGTGGCAAATATTCCTAGCTCACTTTCGATGAAGTGAATGCTTACTAGCATTGCACAAAAAATAAAGCAGTTGGCTCATGTCCGCAGACTAATTATCAGTCAGAACGGTTTCTGAGATTTAGCTGGAGTCTAGTATAGACAACATGTGGCAAGATATCGATGCGGCGGGCAAATGTGATGGTAAGCCTATGTTTCGGGCCGTATGTGTTAACAGAAGGCCATAAAGACTATGTGTGAACTGCACAGAGTCCATCGTTTATGTGGCTGGTGCCTAGCGGTTTCATCACTAAGCTGTCTTCAATGTATCAGTTTGTTTCAATTCGGAAGTTTAATCCCTTTAGGAATATGCGCAAAGTTGAAAGGTGAAAAATGGCAGATTTTCACATTTTGCATTGAGTAAAGTCAGCGCAAGTAAACATGTTTTCAACAACTCTTCTTCAGACTAAGTGGAAAAACTAAACTCGTGGACACAAATGGTTGCAGCGTCAAAGTACCAGGTTGTCGGTTGATCATACCATCTGTTCACGCAAGCCAATCGCTTGATTCACAGGTAGGCACTTACTGGCAACCTGTCAGCACAATTGTGTTAAGACATTCTAACGACGTTTCCTACGAAGCGGTCGAGGTCATCCAGGTCACAAGCACGCATCGTAGGTAGAAATAGCTGTTTGCAAGCCCCGGGGGTGTAACACGTGTCCTACATTCCTGTCTCTACTTAGTTTCGTTCACACCCTACCTGTAGCCCTATATATTCCACTATTATTGCATTGACACTGATGATACAATACGAAACGTCAAAATGTGTTCGTTTTCGCCTTCTTACAGCTTTATTCCCTTACAATATTGATGCATTTTGAATAGCAGAGCCCATTTCAGGACAGGACAACATGGCGCACACTATTACAACGAAATCTGACAACCCCATGGCATTCTTACGAACCAAAATCACGAAGGTATCGTATTGATCAACGCTAATTTTCCCAATAAGTTGGAGACGAAAGCTGGTACACTGTCTAACGGTAACAGTAAAGATAGCACGGACGAAAGATATGCCTCCTGAAAAGCGGAGTTTCATCCGGAGAGTATTTGAACGGAATGAATACCTGGACGAATCAGATTGCACACACATGGAGCTAAGAGTACCAAAGGGCAAACCCATTTCCGACGCCATAGCGGAACAGATCGGTGGTGATACGCTAACGTGCTATATAAATAATAAACGTTTTAGCTTTATTCGAACACCGGTTGAGATCCGACATAGAAAATTCACAATATCAAGAGGTAAATCTTATATGAACAGTCTTTACTGCGCGTCATGTGGAAGACTACTAGACGATTGTCATAAGGATCACGAGGATATCGCCCGTCGTGGCTGTGCAGTTATGTGAAGAAGATAGCGGCGGGTGCCATGATGTTACACTCGAATCACCAAGTCAACATCATCGAGGGCTTTCAGCTCGGCAATCGGCTGCCCAAACAACACAAACAAGTAGTAATATCCTAGTTATTAGTGACAGCAGAAGTGATTACTATGCGTCGGAATACTCTGGACAAGAGTACATAAAATAAACTCATCCATGCCTTCACCTAGTGTGGATACAGGCTATCTCTTGTAGAAACAACAATTAAGCCACTCTTCCTCATACAGTTATTTTCTATCGATGGAGAATCACTGAAAACAAGCCTCTCGCTGTGCTAACCTTTGTACCAAGCATTATAAAGGGTATTACCGGTGCAACGCGCATTACCTGCACAACAGTGTATTTATCTTCGGGAGAGCAAGTAGCTCGCGACAGATCCCGCTAGCGATCTTCTAGTTGGCATCATGCCTTAGTCAGACAGCCGTCCGAAGTCTGGACGGCGGTTTCACTTTTTCGGGAATCGATGCTAGGGCACATTCCATCTGCCAGGTCAGATGCTAGAAGCCGCAACCCGACTGGTCATTATCATCATCACAACATTTCTTGTATCATTGTCAGGGTTAGCCTGTCACTGTGGCCTCCATGGCACAGCCACAGGACGGCTGCGCCTACAGAAGAACCATGAGTGGCTTGCGCTGCCCCAACCACGCCTTCATCTACATAATCCATACCCATTTAAAACCCAAGTAATAAGACCGAGAGGCATGTGGATGGGAGGCAAGTTTCATCAACGCAGCCGGGCCATGCTCCCTCGATAAGCATAGCAGAGGCACACATGCCTAATCGGGAAACAGTGCGTACTAAACGTACACAAGTCGGTGGCTGGACCGTAGTCCGCTCCATACTAAGTGCATGGAACCACTCGTTGAGCCTAACACGGTCATCAGGACTGTGCACCCAGTCACCTCCAACAATGACTAACTGTCTCCTGGAGCCGGTATAGACGAGGTAGTGGGTAATAAGCAGGTAGGCATGTCAACATTCACCCCAAACGCGATCACACCATGGATATCACCCAAACAACACCGAATTCGAATGGAGTAAAGCAAAAAAATGACAGAATATACAGCAGAATAACGGAACTGAGCAAATCAAATAAACTGGAGTACTTTGTATCCAGGTTAAGATAGTTTATGTGTAAGTCGCTGTAGCCCAACTGAGCTCAGAAGCATAATGTATGCAACACCAACATCAGCATGAGGAATATATGGACTGACCGCATCTGTGTCCAGATTTGCATGTCATTGCGGCTTCCATATGGACAGCCACAGAACGCCTGCACCTACAGAGAGAAAATGGGTGGTTTTCGCTGCAACACCTAGAGTTCCACCCACACAAACCCGAAGGAATAAGACCAGGAGGCATGTTTCATCAACGGAGCCGGCCCACACTCCTTCAACATGCACAGTAGCAGCATTCCTCGCTATCTATGTAGGGAATCATGCGTACCGGACATACACAAGGCGGTAGCTGGGTCGTAGTCCGCCCCATACTGAGTGCATGGAACCAGTCTGAGGCTAGCACGGCTATGAGAACCATGCGCCTGCCTCCTCCCCTCCACCGGCAACGATTCACCGAATTTTAGAACCAGTAATCGAGGTGAAAGGTGTTAAACAGGTAGGCAACTTGTTAACATTCACATTAAGCGCAGCCACAACGGGATATCAAATAACCAAAATATAATTTGAAGGAAAATGAACATGCAAATTTGACACAGAATATGCAGCAGAATAACGGAATTGAGGAAATCAAAAATTGGAATACATTTTATCCAGATTAAAAAGATCTATTTGAAATGCAAGTCGGTGTAGCCCAACTGAAGTGAAGAAGCATGATGCATGAAATCATGTCACCTCGCTAACTAGACTCAGGACAGCGAACAAACCGCCGGCATTGGACATTGTGCTCTCGAATGAAGAGCTCATGGTCGACAAATTATTGATGGAGAGTCTATTGGGTCTCAGCGGCCATATAGTCATACCATCTAACTGTTAACTATGCAGAATATCTATATGAACATTTGAAACTAACTCATACAACCACACGCTACCAGGTACGGAAAAAACTCGTCGAGGTATCCACTTAGGAGTTCTCGAACAGCGCCCCTAACAGCGTTTGTACGGAGTGTAAGGTGCGGCTCCAGGATTAGTACTGGCCAGTTCCCGTGCTCACTCTTGAAGGTACACAGCTTTAACAGATTGATAGCTTTGTTTACTCGGGCAGCTGCGTGTCTGCTAATGCCTCTATACAGAAGGAAGTTTCTCTCCGCATCTCTAAAGCTCGGTTAGCATTCGTCAAGCTGAGGCACTTGTGGCATCGTCGGGATGTCTCCCTGTTTGGAAAGGGTCGCGTGTACAGTGCCACCGTTCGGGTGGTGTTGCTATATGGAAGTGAGTCTTGGCCAGTTCGCGTGGATGAAATGCGCCGGCCCTCGGCTTTTGACAATGGCTGCTTGAGGTGGATTGCTCGTGTGTGGTGGCAGCAACGTATTTCCAACGATGAAATCCGACGTCGTGTCCTAGGGGATGCGGGTATGCCCCTCAACAAGCTGGTTTTGCTGCATCAGCTAAGATGGCTCGGTCACGTTCTGCGTATGCCAGCTGAGCGTTTGCCTCACTGCGCCATTTTCGCTCGTGCAGGGCTTGGCTAAACTAGACCACGTGGTGGTCAGCCGTCCACTTGGTGTCAGCATATACAGTCGTTGACTACACGTCTTGTTGCGGTTGGTTCCACACGCATGCCTGGTTGGGGACCAAAGAATGAAGATTGCCGATGGCTAAAATCATTGCAGGTTATGGCGCGTAGTCGAAACCAGTGGAAGATCTGTGCACATACTTCTTTAGATTCAGATGTCTGGTGCTTAACAATGGAAAACGACAAAAATGGCGTGGGAAGAAATAACAAAAAAGTTCTGTTCTTTTTACGGCACAATAGCTGAGGTGTGTTGTTCACCTTTAGTAAACTGTATTCTCCCTATGATATCTATGATTTCGTTTGATTCTATGTCTGTTCGCTAGACTGTCGCCAATACATACATACGTGTCAATAGTCCCCGCAAGGTAAAGCAGGGCATTCGTACACATTTCAAAACAGACTGTAGGGTACAAAGCGCCGACGAAGCAGCCAATGCCCTGAGGTTACATTATGCACCAATTTTCGAACTCGCAACCTGTCTCTGTCACATGCCCTCATCCACTGTGTCGACTTCAGGGTTTACGCATGTAGTTTCCAACCCAGTAACTGTGATAGTGAAGTTACTTTCATCGTGCGATCATAACACTTCGAAAGCCGACAACATGCGCCCAAAAGCACTAAAGGCCGTGGTCATCAAGCTAGCCGAGCCACTGCGACAGTTCTACCAAAGATGCTTCGATTATCAGCAAGTCTCCATTTTGTGGGAGCATGGCGTTATAATTCCAATTTTTTAAAGGTGGCAGCTGTTCAGACCCTGCAAACAATCGCCCAGTGACTCTCCTTACTGTGCTCACGAATGTGATGAAAGCGGTCCATGCTGAGGATCTAATGGACTACATGGAAAATGCAACGCCTTGGCATCAGAGCAGGATGGCTTCCGTCAAAACCAGTCATGCACCCCAACTTGCTGATGGCACGAAGCAGTTGGACAGAAGTTGCCGATAGTGGAGCCGGAATTGAAGTCATCTACCTGGACTTCTTCAAAGCATCCGATCGCATGTATCACGATTTTCTCCAGCGTGATCTGGATTGCGTTTATAAATGTTCAACGAGCAACCGACTCCAGTTCAACATAGCTAAGTGCAAGGTGCTCCACCTGCATCAGCAGTAGGGTTACCGTTTACAAGCTTGGAGACGACACCTTGCAGAAGGCCTCTCAGAAACGTGACTTGGGGACACTGGTACAGGACGATCTCGGCTGCTCAAAACAAGCATGGAAGGCATTGAGAATCGGTATTCAACACTTTGGTTTTCATCGTCGAGCGTTCACTTGATTTAACCCCGCAATCTTCCCACAAATGCTTAACGTCTACATACGGGGACACTGGTACAGGACGATCTCGGCTGCTCAAAACAAGCAGGGAAGGCATTGAGAATCGGTATTCAACACTTTGGTTTTCATCATCGAGCGTTCACTTGATTTAACGCCGCAATCTTTCCACAAATGCATGACGTCTACATGCGACCGCACGTGGAATACGCCATCCAGGCGTGGCACCCGTGGTAGAAACAGGATTTCGCTGCTCTGGAGACTACTCATCGAAGGCGAACCAAGAACATTAAGGGCCTCTTCCATCTGTCCTATCGGCTTAGACGGAGGTTCCTAGGAAAATACAGCAGTCGATATCGGCGTTTGCGTGTGGGGGGGGGGACGACACAATGATTTTCCAGAACTTGAAGAACCCGAACAACACTTGCAGCCCGCTGCTGTAACTCAACCACAACACAAACCTAAGAGACCATCCTTTGAATCTGACAATACAGTATAGCCGGCTGGAATGCCGTAGAAATTTTTCCTCATTATGAGCAGACACCATTAACAGTTTACACGTTGATTTCGCCATAAAATATGTCAGAATTCGGCAGCAGGAATGAGCGAAATATTGTAATGAGAATAGATTTTCTCAGAACGCAAAAGAAAAAGCAGAAGCCAAGCCTTAATTGAGACACGCAAGCGTGCGCTGGTGAAAACCCTGTTCATTCGTATCAGTGTGTTTCTTCAAGTGACTGTCTGGCTGGAGTCATCACCTGAGCGAATATGGAAAACGATTAACATGCACGTTTCATCGAGAAACAATCAAACCTGGCCATCAACAAGGAGTGTTGATAGCGCCAAGGATAAAGGTTAACACAGAACTTTCATCTGATAGCAATGTCGCCCGAATGAAAACAACCAAGCGCCTGTTCTCTGACATTCGGAAAACACTGCTGCAGAGTATGAAGCAAGTAACAGAACCCGGAAGATATTGCAAACTCCTGTGAACGAAACCTTCGATGCCAAATCACATCGTGTCTACTAAGACGTGCATGAGTGGGTAGTCATTTACATAGGTAAAACCGACCAGGTTTTGAATGCTAGAGTGAAAGGACACCATCCCAATTGTGTCCAACGCAAGATCAACCAACTCTCATCCACGGAATCCATCGGATAACCCATAGGCAGGCTAATTAGATACCCCATCATCAGACTGACCTTCGCCACCCAGCGCTTCGATTTCTATTAGATCACCCGAATGCGCGTTTCTTACGATCCACAGGCACTGTGTCGATAAGCCAGATAAGATCGGCTTTATGTGTGCAAAAACAAATGGTGACCAATCTTCGGTTGCCGCGTTCTTGGGGTCATCATCACCGGTCCCCCTGCTACATGTGACTGGTCAGGTAATACCCTTTGGCTTTTACACAGGTCATTTTTCGTTATCAATTTGATGCTGATGGAATGATACGAAATGTGCGCCTCTACCTCCATTCGTTTTTCTCACTATTTTGTTCAAATTAGAGGCATGTCCGTGTTACAAGCGTTCTGCTCAAATGCTTGGAGAGGCTTATTAGAAACCGAATTTGCCAGCAGTAAGTTGATTATAACTTTCAAGAAATCCAGCAGCATTGCCTCAACAGTATGTCATCATTTGCCGATATGTTGTGCTCCTAAGGTTGGGGCATCAACTTATGCGCACGCAGCAGGCTAGACATCAGGAGAAATTCTTTGCGAATCATGAACAAGTATTCCCCTACCTATCGATCGATATTTGCTGTTTAGCAGAAACCCGCCTGTAAGATTCGAGCTCCGTGGTTACCCTGCAATCCCCCACAAACGACACTGGCGGCACATTCTCATTGCGCCTGTCTGGCGATGATGCAGCTTCAAATGCCGGTCAAGCTGGCGTCGGCATTGTTTGGAGTCCCCGGGCTGAAACCGCCCTGATCGACTGGATGCCAGTAAACAGCAGGATATGCGCCGTTAGATTAGCTGGTTTGTTCCGTACTACGAAGTCGCGCGGGGACAAAAAATGCCTGTTCGTCATTGCGCCTTACGCCCCTACAAACTATAGCACAGATTCAGTAAACAATTTCTATCAGCAACTTCATGAGCTCCCACATTAAAGAAGAAGCACGGATACTGTGGAGTTGGCTGGCGATCTAAACGACCAAGTCGGAAAATTGTCCTCTGATGAGCTTCGTCTGGGCGGCCAACATGGTGCAGGCTCCTGTGCGGGCCTCTTTCTCGCGAGCACTAGCTTTCGACATAGCACCCGCAAAAGAGTGACTTGGCGGCCACTAGCCTCGGGCCAGTCATGAAGGCAAATCGATCATATCGCGATCAATTACAGCTGGAGAGCCTGTGTCCAAAACTGTCGCTCGATCTGGAACACCAACGTGGACTCCGATCACGCTCTCGTATGTGCCGACCTCCGGGTGCGTTTCAGTGGACGTCTGCAACGTCGATGTGAACGGATTGACACCAGCCAGCTGACGAAACCAAGTGTTCTGAATGTGTATCAAAGTGCGCTGACATCTGGGCTGAGTGAGCGCCCAGTAAACACCGCCGAAAATCACTGGTCGCATATTCGTCAAACGTTAATTTCAGCAGGCATGTCCTCTTGTGGCAGAGTAAATTCCCAAACCGGACACACACAGTCTCTGGAACTTATGGATGTTCGCCGACGTATTCCGGCTGGAAGCGAATACAATGAGGATCGCAAAAATCTTAGGGCAAAACTACGTGCTAGCCTGAAGAAAGACAGCGAAACATGGTGGTCTCATCGTGCCTCTGACATAGAAACAGCCACTACCATTGGCAATCATCATAAGTTATTCCGTCTGATACGGGAAACAGGCAGCAGGAGACCTGCTGTCAGCGAGACCATACGCGACGAGAGTGGACAGCCGATCCACAGCTTGTCAAAACGCTTGGAGCGTTGGACCGAACACTTTGCAAGGCGGTTTAACCAATCTGAGTTATCGCCTACTTTTTCGGGCATTGAGTGCCCTTCTCCATGGGCCGTGTCCTTGGATCCGCCCTCACGAGCAGAAATCGAACGTGAGATCGGAATCTTGAAATTGCATAAGGCCGCAGGGGCAGATGGAATTATCCCAGCCCTCGTCAAATTCGAGGGACCTGCTCTAGTAGATGATTTACACGAGTTGCTAGTGGAACTTTAGGAGCCGGAGACTGTCCCGACAGATTGGAACCGCTCCGTCATTTTCCCAATTTTCAAGGGAAACTTCCGTTTGAAATGCGGCAATCATAGAGGGATCAGTCTGATTTCGATTACCTCTAAATTTCTTGCCTCTGTCATTCTCCACAGACTGACTGGCACTCGTGAAAGCCAGATTCGTGAAGAGCAAGCCGGATTTCATGGAGGTCGGGGCTGCATCGATCACATCTTTTTCTTGCGTCAAATGCTGGAGCACCGCCATGTTTATTGGCGACCCACCGTTGTCGTGTTTCTTGACATCAAAGGTGCCTTCAACTCAGTCGATCGACGTGAACTTTGGGACTGTATGCTGAGGAAAGGTGTGCCTGATCAGTATGCAAACATTATCAAAGCGCTGTACGCGCATAGTTCGGGCAGAGTGAGGGTTTATGGCAAACCATCGCCACCATTCAGTATCACCATCGGTATGAGACAAGCTTGCCCGCTGTCCCCTTTCCTCTTTAGCTTCGCTATTGAAGAATTCATGGACATGATCTAGAAGGTGTGGAGCTACTTCCGGGTGAGCAAATTCTTGACTTGGTGTATGCGACGATATTGCCCTAATCTATGACAACTCACAAACGTGCCAAGCAGCACTGGACCGATTAGCACTGGCTGTCAATCGTTTTGAGCTATGCTTTGCTCCATCGAAATGCAAAGTAGTTCTCCAAGATTGGCAGGGACGCCAGTCTGCGCTAACGTTTTGTGGTGACCTGCTAGAAGTCGTTCAGGAATTCAAGTACCTGGGCAGCTACATTAGCACCCGTGGGGTTGAAGATGAGATTACGAACCACAAAGCAAACGTGCGAGGTGCTTTTGCCAATCTCCGCCACCTGTGGCGCAGACGCGACATTACTCTCGCCCTGAAGAGCAGAGTTTACAACGCAGCTGTCCGTTCAACTCCCCTATATGGCTGTGAAACCTGGCCCATCAGGTCGACAGACATAAAGAGGCTCGTCATATTCGACCATCGCTGCCTTCGCAGCTTAGCTCATGTCTGGTGGGAGCACAGCGTGAGCAATGAGTGTGTTCGGGGTCGCGTATTTGGTGTAGGAAATGCGAGTGAACAGCTCAGCACCATTATATCACGCACCAGGCTCCGATTGTTAGGCTACTTGTTGCGCATGCCAGAACATCGACTTCCGCGGCGTGCATTGTTTGCGCGTTGTGGGTGCGGTTGGAAAAGGAGGGGAGGCCAAGCGATGACTTGGTTGAGATGAAGACCCTCACTTCGAAGTTGGCGTCGGTTGGTGCCTGGCGGGGGTCCTAAGGACTGTGAACACGTTTGGTTGGACACACTTGCTGATATGGCTAGGAGCCGGCCCCAATGGCGTTTGTGTTGTGAGTTCCTTTGTCCATCCCCCTCCTGCTTAGCATCCCTTCCAATCACGATCTCACTCGTTAGGCATAATATAACTTTCTTTTTACGGCACGATAGCCGGCTGTTAGCTCTCCGGAACGATGTCCATCCGTTATTGTGGACTCAGCCGGCGTGCTACTGTATGTTTCCCTTTTCTTGTCTTTTGTGTTGCGGTACAATAGCTGAGGTGTTTCCCACCTGCAGCTAACGTGTACAATGAATGAATGAATGAATTCCCCTACCTCTGTGGAATGTAATACTTCGGAAGCCTTCGAAAGATGCCTAGATAGATGCTAGCTTGACCTATGTACAGCATTAGTGTAAACCTACTGCATCTGATTGCCAAGATTTTATAATGCATGGATTTTGAAAGCACAGAGATGCTTTAGTTCTTGCTTTGTTTTTTCGAAGAAGGAAAGCCAGTCAGGAGTCTGGGTACCGGAAGAACTGATCTAATTGCCGGTGAGAGAAACAAGACTTCCTTAGGCGGAATTCCATGCAGTCTTTGGAGCTTGACCCGACCTGACCTGTCCTCCCTGCTGATTTTGACACAAATCTCCTCAAACAATCGCGTGGTTTTAGGGCCGTCACAGAGTATTACCAATGACACCCCGTATGGTGGAGCGATTGAGGTGTACAGGTGTGAAGATGTCGATGTTCATGTCTTCCAATCCTCATATTGACCTCCTTATGCCTTCTCATCCCGTTCCAACTCCACTTTTGTACATCTATTCTCAACCATGCAAATCGTGGCTCTCCCTAACCATTTCGGTAAGCGAGTATTCCTAATTTTCGACTCCCACGCAATCGCACAGCGTCCGTGTGGTACAGTCGACAAGTGCACCTCGAACTATGCGAACGATCTCAGTTTGCACTTGGAACAGTGGATCCTCGCTAAGACTGGAATACATCAAAGTGCGCACATTATTTCAGAGCAAGAAACAGGCAGCACTTGTCCGGACATCTGACGCCCCGTTGATGGGTAGTTGCTGTTGCCAATCCACATGATCGATCCTCCTCAAGTCCCCAGTGTTGAAGGACAAAAGCCGATGCATGTCATTCACGTGAACTGGCCACGATCCGCTCTTATGTAGCAACATCGCTGGAACGGTGACGTGGTAAACCCGGCTCTTTGATGAGAGGTAGACATCACCGTGACACCACAAGTGTTGCTGAGTGGCAAACTTCAACCGAGCTTTGGCGATGCGGAAAGAAAATTTCTATCCAATAGTACCACCAGTAGAGGTCACGCAGCTTCTTAAGCATACAAACTAACCACGTGGTCACGTCGTTTACCTTCAAGAATGAGCACGGGAACGGGTGCGTTATTATTATTAGTATTATTCAACACCTGACCGATATACAATTGGCAGTACCACAGCACATAGTTAACAACAACAACGACGACAACAACAACAACAACAACAACCACAACAAGATGATGATGATGAAGGTAAAACAGGTAGACAGTGGAAAGGTTTGGAAAGTTTACAAGGTTAGAGTGCTATGCGAGCAGTGATCATTCCGGCTGCCCAGACCAAGGAAGAGGGTTGACTTAAAGGATCCCATCCCGAGCCCTTGGTCATAAAGACCTGACCTCCAAGTCAGCGGCGCGATTCACGAAGACAGTTGACACCCACGCGGCTCATTCGACTTCTTTGTGTTCAGTAGCAGTGCACAAGGAAACCGGTAGCCAACAAGGTTGTTCATGCGCCCTCCGTTGGGTACTCACATCTGGTTACAGAAGTGAGTGGTCAGTGACCCAACAACCGGTCACATTGGCTTTGACACTGCCGTATGAGCTCTTTGGAGAACCAAGTGACCAGCCCAGAACTCCCCACGTTTTGAGACGCTGCCGCTGATTGTCCGCGACTACTTATTCATCTAGCCTGCAAAACAAACGAGACTTATTCGCAATTACCTCCATAAGGAAGGCATTACCCAATCCGCAACCTGGGGACGCGCCCGATAGCGTACAGGTCCGCCACGGGTGCGTGCCAATTGTTGAGCAGCACTTCACACTCCGAGGAGGTTAAGCACATTCCGAAACTTAATTAACTTATAGCGTCATAAATAGTTTGGTCTGCGTACTGTTTACAAGGGGAACTAGCGACTGAGGCTTAAAACATGAATGCACTATGTTTGGAAAGTAAAGCGGCAACTTCTATTTTACACTCAAATGTACAACTAGCAGTCGCAGAAAATAAGATCGACAGTGTAATGCTATCCAAATCTAGGCCGGTAGTGAAAGATAACGGGTACGATAGTAATTGTAAACTCATGGTCTTTGTAAAAGTGATCACCAAACTACAGTCGATGAAATTACTTGCTGAAGCGTGTGAAACACGAGATGTTGTGATAGAAAATACATTTAATGCTGCCTGTCGTGTTGCCAGTGATCTTATACTGTCTAAACAGCAGCGTTAGCCAGATCATGGCCGATACAGGTAACAACATACTCTTAGTTACCCCAAATCGTTGAAATACTGACCTGATTGATCACGCATGGAACCCATGCATCCATGCACACTACCGCGCCTCTGCTTACATCTTTGTGCCGCAATTTTCCCTTCTTCAGCTACCTTGAAGCATGTGTCATAAAAATTATCGCATACAAGTTTATGCACGTGTTATTTTGAAGCAATATTTGCTGGCGGTTTGGAACGAACTGCAAATTGTTATTATGGAATCGCGCCGGAAACGCAAACTGTGGAGGTTCGTATATACTGGCATTGCTAAATGAAGGTATCCAGTTTCAGCACCCTTTGTTGATTAAGTTCCAGTGGAACCGCTTTGCGCAAGCCTTCCAAACGGGCCGATTATATAAAAAAGTAAAACCTCACAAGTTGATCACCTCTGATTCCTGACCACCACTTCCAGTGCACCGTATATTTTTCACAGCTTGTACGCTCACTATGTAAGCTTCATGGATCCGGACGCCTGTACGTTGATCCCGTTGGTTCAGTCCCTTGAGTGGCTAATTCAAGGAGTTTTAACCGTATATATATATATATATATATATATATATATATATGGCGGGAAAGCCTATGGTGCGCTGAGGCTGATGGTGGCTAGATCCTGCAAGATGATCTACCCACTGCTGCTACTGTTGTGCCATGGGCTAATGTTCTGGGCGCCTGCTCCTGGCGACCGCTGGGTGGAACCTAGGTTATCCCCTTCTCACTGCTAAGATCCAGGACACCAATCCGCATGACTCAGTGAACTGACCATATGCTAAACCCGCTGCCTTTCGGATGTTCATTTAATCGAAGGTTTTGGCTGAGGACTCGAGTCGTTCTCCTGTCAGGTGCGGGTGACCTGCCAGTATCCTAGTCCACTCTCTTCCGAGGTTAGGAAGTGGTCGATGGCCCTCTTCCCGTAAAACCTAGTCATGGGAGACAACAGGTCTACGGGTTATAAGCTCACAGCTCGATTGGCGTAGAGCACAAGCGACACGCATTGTCTCTGACGGTGGAATGGCACCTCTGGGTGTTCAATGGTTTGCTACTGCCCCCTTGGTCAAATTGATGCAAACCCGACAAAACCCACCTGCGTCTGGCCGTGGTCGCAGATGTATCCTAATACGGTCGCAAAACATGTATAAATAGTTCGAGTACCACAAAGGCTGCGTGTGACGGCCGTCAAGCAGATCCTAATCTGTCTCCGTAAATTACATTCCCAAGTTGGATTTGCTCCCCACTGCCTTGTGGGTAAGGCTATTGAGCCAAAGTCTCAGGGTGGAGTCCCTCAAGCAAACCTCCGAAGCACAACGACCACCTCGCGTGCGATTGCCCACCAATGCAATCGTATGTCTGCGCGCAAAGCACTCAGCATCGGGTGCTGGAACGTGCGCACACTACTGGATCGGAACTCGATTGAGTGCCCGGAACGACGCACTGCACTGGTCGCGATGGAACTGGCACGATACAACATCGATATTGGGGGCGCTCAGTGAAACTCGGCTCGCTGAGCAAGGTAAGTTGCATGAAACAGGTGCTGGCTACACATTCTACTGGGTGGGCAACGACGCCTCAGCACCACGTGAACATGGGGTCGGATTTGCAATATCTGATCGCCTCCATGGCCAGCTCGAGGTTGAACAAACAGGCATCAGCACGCGACTGATGACCGTTCGCCTACGACTCGGAAGAGGTAAGTTTGTCACTTTTATAAGCACGTACGGTCCGACCATGTGTTATCCTGATGACACGCGTGACCAATTCTACACTCGGCTATCTTCCGGGATACGGTCTGTGCCAAGGAGGGACCGATTATTTCTGCTGGGTGCTTTCAACGTGCGCATTGGGCGTGATGCATCGGTGTGGACAGATGTTATCGGTCTGCATGGCATTGGTTCAGCGAATGCGAACGGTGACAGGCTGCTCTCACTGTGTGCCACTCACGGCCTGACGATCACGAACACTCGGTTTGCACTGAGTGCGAGTGATATAGTAACATGGACGCACCCACGGAGTGGTCACGCTCACCTGCTCGACTATGTCATCGTACGTCAGCGTGATATGCGTGAAGTGCGCATGACACGTGTACTGCGTGGAGCTGAGCGTAGCACTGATCAAAAATTGGTGTGGACCAAACTGTGCATATATTCTCGTAAATCTATCTATTGCACACCCGCCGTGAATCGTCGTAAAGTTAACATTCTCTCCCTCGGTACTGTGGCGAAACGTATTGAGCTGGAGAAGGCGATGGCTGCAAGCCTGTGTAATGTGGACTGCATAGCCACAGTGGGCGACATGTGGCACCACATTCGCGACCAGGTGACAGCTGCTGTCGAGGAAACCATCGGGCACACAAACTGTAGGCGGACTGATTGGTTTGATGAGAACAATGCGACGATTGGCGCATTGGTGTCGGAGAAGAATGCAGCATTTGCTGCACATGTTTCAGACCCCAGTGACTTGGGAAAGAGAAGTCAGTTTCGCAAACTTCGACTGTGACTGAGACGAGAGCTCCGTCGCATTAAAAATGCGTGGTGGACGGAGAAGGCGAAGCAGATGGAATGCTAAGACGAAGGCGGCCAACACAAGGAATTCTTTGACTCCTTGAAGGCCGTGTATGGACCGAGATTGAAGCCGCTGAGGACGCTGGTCGATGGTAGTTCAGGCGCTACCTGCACACAGACTGCAGACATAATGCAAATCTGGCGAAAACACTTTGGCTGTCTCTCGAACAACCGTTCAGAGATCGACTGGCCTACATTGAACGGCCTCAAACAGTACGATGTGAAGGCGAGTCTAGTGGACACGTTGAATTTGGATGAGATGCAGAGAGCACTTGCTCAGCTGCGCAACGGCAAGTGTGTCGGGGCCGATGGGATCCCACCTGAAGTATTGAAACAAGCCGGACCCGCGTTGCTGACTGCGCTTCAACACTTGATGCAATGCGTATGGATTGAGGAGGAGCTGCCTTCTGAGCTAAAGGATGCCCTTGTGCTACCACTGTACAAGGGTAAAGGGAGCAAGCAATGTTGCACGAATTATCGTGGCATCAACTTGCTGAGTTGTGTGGGCAAGGTGATTGCCCGAATCTCGTTCAACCGCCTCGTCAGTCAGGTTGTGGAACCTAACGTGGCGAAAGAGCAACTTGAATTCCGCTCGGGTCGCAGCACTGTAGATAGGGTGTTTGCGGTTCGTCAGTTGCACGAAGTGCAGAGAACAACAACAGCCATTGTGCTCGCCTTTTGTTGATTTCATCAAGGCATTTGATACGGTGAACAGCGAGGCATTCTGGCTGGTGTTGGGTAAGTTTGGTTGTCTGCGTAAGTTTGTAAATGCAATTGAATGTCTGCACAGTGGTATGCGAGCGAGGGCGCAGCTGAGTGGAGAGACCTCGGATGACTTTGCAGCTATCTCTGGTGTGAAGCAAGGCTGTGTCTTAGCTCCTGCCCTGTTTAATATACATCTTCATGCAATGATGTCTTGGGCTTTTGATGCGGCTTGTGCTTACGGTGTTCGAGTGGAGCACTGTATTGATGGTGGGTTGCTGAACATCCATCGTTTCTGTGCGAGAACTCTAGTCCGGGAGACAACTATCCGTGTGTTTTGTTTGCTGACGACTGTGCGTTGTTTGCACACAGCGCAGATGAGTTGCAGCACATGACTAGTGCTCTGGCTTCGACAGCGGCCGAATTCGGGCTCACCATCAACATAAGCAAAACTGTCTGTCTCTTTCAGTTTTCACCGGACGTGCAATCTTCAATATTGCCGCAAATCAGCATTGGTGCTGAAGTATTGGAAACCACCTCCCGCTTCTGCTACCTTGGGAGTGTGATGTCGATTGACCACCAGCTACACAGTGAGCTGCGTATCCACGTGTCGAAGGCAGCGGCGGCATTCGGGAAGCTTGAGTACCGAGTGTGGAACAACCATCAGCTTACCATTGGCACGAAGCTGATGGTGTACAAATCCATGGTGCTATCCGTTCTTCTATACGGCAATGAAACATGGACGATGTACCGGCGGGATGTGCGATATCTCAAGCGGTTCCATCAGCAGTGTTTGCGACGGATTCTGCGCATCGGTTGGGGCGACAGAGTTGCTGACACGGAAGTGTTGCGCCGAAGTGGAATGTATGCAGCGCACTGCATACTTTTACTGAGACACCTGAGGTGGCTCGGTCATGTGAGCCGTATGGATTCGATGCGAATACCGAAACAACTTTTATATGGTCAGCTGGGTATTGGGAAACGGCATGTGGAGAAACCAAAGTTACGTTACCAGGACATGACCAAAGTGAGCCTCTCACGTTCTAATCTTGATTGCAGGTCATGGGAATCGAAGGCGGTTGATCGGCGTGCGTGGCGCGATCTAATCACAAAGGCAGTTGCCGAAGTGCGGGAGAAAGACCTCATACATGCAGAGAAGAAGCGGCAAGTGCGGAAACGGCAAGCACCCATGGGTTGTACTCCATCGACATCGAGCGCATGGTGCTGTAGCACATGCGGTCGCGAGTGCCTGTGTCAGGTAGGCCTAGTTTGCCATGAGCGAGGCCACTCGGAACAGCTACCGAAGCGACGACGTGTCCTGCAGAGAACGTAGGCCGAATCGGCGCAGCGTTTGTAGGTGCGCTGCATTCGATTTACCAACCGCGTGCTTGCATCATAAGTCTATTTATTTCAGGTAGTGGGTTTTCAATTTTGTCCTTATGCTTTTCTTTCTCATCTAAATGTGTACCAGTACTCTCTCCTATAAGCTCGAACACGTCGCTTAAGCTATTTGTAGTTAATTACGATAACATTTTCCTGTTTGTGACATTTCCGTAAAATATGCTTTCTGACCTCGTGAACGTATCTCGGATTCGTTTGTAAACAACTTATTTCGTATGCTTATGAATTTAAGATTTATGTCACTATTTCCTTATGCATTACTCGATTTATTTCATTTGTTATCTTTCTCTCAAGTGTTTGGCTGTTGCTTGATATCCCCGGTGTGGCTACGCTTTATGTGCAGGTTGATACGGTGCCTACCTGTCTATTATCTACCACCTCGTCCATACTGGCTCTAGGAGACAGTTGGTCGTTGATGGAGAGGACGGGATGCATGGTCCTTGTGGCCGTTTTAGGATCAAAGAGTGGTTCCATGCATTCAGTGTGGAGCGGACTACGGTCCAGCCACCGCCTTGTGTGCGGTTGATTCCCTAAATACAGCGTGCTTGTGTTTGACTGTGAAGGAGCGTGGGCCAGCTTTGTTGATGAAATGTGGCTCCCATCCACATGACTCCCGGTCTTATTCCTTCGGGTTTACACTGGATATGAGATGTGTGCTTGGAGCTGTGGGTGGTGCAGCGCAAGCCACCCATGGTTTCTCTGTAGGCGCAGGCGTCCTGTGGCTGGCCACAATGACAGGCGAATCCGAAACCAGATACCGCCAACCACATATATATATATATATATATATATATATATATATATATATATACCACATTCTAGTGTGATATATTCTATTACAGAAGGTACCAACGACCATCACCACCAGCTGTGGTACGCCGCAGTTCTAATAATTCCCACGAGTCTAGTGATTTTTCGGGTGTTTTAGTGGATTTTTTTGTTTTTAATTTAAGATCTTTTGCTTACTCAGGTCCTCTTTAGTTCAATCTTCAACAAGAGTACTAGGAGAAACGGACACCGAGTACTGCGTTTTCGGTGTATTTTCTCAAAGATTTTGTTTTGGTTTGCAAGTATCGTGCACAATGGTAATGCTGCCTACACCAACCATTTTGTCAGGTATCCGGCCAGCTGTGAAAAACGTTTGGTGACCGTCGCTATAAAATGTTCTAGCCATAAAAAGTATCAACAAGTAAATAGCGAAAGAAGAGTGTGACGCACAATAATATTTTCTCTACACAGAAATTTAAAAACGCGACCAACGTTACTTGGAGGCATAACTTGTATGGATAGGTACCGATTTCAGAACGTTTCGTCAACATTAATTGAAACAAACCTGTGTAAGCATACAGCCGGAAGTTTGTCTCCAAAATAATGTAGCCAACTTCAGAGCTATCAGAGGCATGAAACTGCAGAAGTGCTGTGTTAGAGCGTATGCCAGGTAAATGACAAACCCCGCTAGGGATGGTTCCTGGAGTTAGTTCCATTGCGCAGTCAGCAGACACTGAGACAGAGGATTCTGAGTGAGACCCGATCAAGCCAACGGCGAGTTGTGTGACGTAAAATCGAGGGGCAGTACGCTTGCGCTGATATGCCAAGCCAAGCTCACGCATCTGCTGCAGAACTTCCTGTTGGGTCGGTGTGAGAGAATCCACGGGGTAGCTCTAAAACGTTGGAGCAAGACAAACCAGATATGACAAAGGATCTCAAAGTGTATGCTTTCGTGCACGTTGATGCGAACCTGATAACAATTTCAAGAACAAGCAATCGTTGTGTCCACTAAAGCAGAAGGAGCTGGAACCATGAACGTACTGACTCTGTGGGCGGATCCGCATAACAATGTCTTGAATGTGTTTACAACGCGCTCCAACAGACAGCCTCCATTGTGAATCGTAACCGATGGTTGCCCTTCGCTTTCCCGGATAAAATATGTATGTAGGTATTAGCAACAGAGTCAAACAAAACCATGGAAATCACTGGGAGAAGACAGATTTAATCGCCACATTATCATCATGGCCCATTAGCAGTAGTTGAGTAACACACTTCAGCTATTGTGCCGCAGTAAAAAAACGGAATCTTGTTTATTGTTCACACGGCATTTTTTCGTTTTTTGTCTTTCCTATTGTTAGGCATTAGGAATCTTAATCTAAACAAATATGTACACAGATCTTCCACGGGTTTCGGCTGCGCATTGTATCCCCAAATGTTTTCATCCATCGGCACTCCTCGTCCTTTGGTCCTTAACCAGGGAGGCGTGTGGATCCAATGGCAGCAAGACGTGATTTCATATGATGTCACCAGGTGAATGGTTGACCACCGCGTGGTCCCTTTCAGTCGAGTATTTTACGAGCGAAAAGGGCGTAACGGGGCAAACGCTCGGCTGACATACGCAGGACGTGACCGAGTCATAGCTGATGCGGCAAAAACTGCTTCTTGAAGGGAATACTCGCATTCCCTAAGACACGACATCTGACTCCACTATTGCAGATACCTTGTTTCCACCACACAAGAGCAATGCTCCTCAAGCACCCCTTTCGAAGGCCGAGATACGGTGGATATCATCCAGGCGAACTGCCCATGACTCGCATCCATATAGTAACATTGCCAGAAAGGTGGTATTGTAAACATGACCAAGAAGGAGACGCCACAAGTGTTGCAGGTTGATAAACGAGGACCGAGCTTTGGCGATGCGGGGAAAGTTCCTTATCAACACTGTCACCAGCAGACACGCAGCTGTCCAGGCAGACAAAGCTATCCCCTTGTTGAAACTGTGTACGATCAAGAGTAAGCACGGGGACGGGCGAGTACAAGAAAGGCATACAGAGTCGCGATTCGTTCAACAATGGAAACTGGCAACTGGTTCGTCCGGGACATCCCCGCTCAGATAACTCACGATTGACGGCCGCTTGAAATGATGAATAGTACCCATAAGTTATATGAGCAGACAGAATAAGATCGAAGACCATCGACATTAAAGTAGTTGGTTGGTTTCAGCGTTTCGCGGATGGCTTCCACTACTATCATAAAGATTCGTAATGCGGCACAGTAGTTGAGAAGTTTTTAACCCAATACTAATGAGGAGATTAGTGATGACGAGCGAGAATTGGGGCACATAACTGGCAACACTAGCACCGTGCCGACAGAGTGGGTGGCATTCGTTTCCGAATTCGCCTTCTATATAGGACATCCACAGGAAGCCGGCGCCTACTGGGGGACCATAGGTGGACTGCGTTGTACTACCCACAGTCTCATTTACACACCACATCCTACATGAGTAAATAAGATATTGCCAAAGAACATCAACATTAGATTGTGTGCATAGCCTGGCAATTTAAACTGTCTAGTCAGTCGACCAGAGGTTAGAAAAGTATTATATCTGACATAGTGGATAATGAATCAATGAAACAAGAGATGAAAATGGAGCAGTTCGGATGTGAAAAACGGTACGAGAGTTGCTACAAGTTGTCACAGTTTTTCCATTGTAGAGTGGCCGAAATGCAGTGCAGCCAATAACTAGTTCAACATAATCATTAGCATCAGCAGTAAATACGTTACCTGGAGGTGAAAAACAAATCAGCTATTGTGCCACAATACAAAGACAAGAAAAAACAAGAGAGGTACCCCGGCAGAGTCCCCAGAAACGGATGGACATCGTCCTGAAGAGCTAACAGCCGGCGATTATGCCGAAAAAAGAGATAAACTACGCCTAACGAATAAGATCGCGATTGGAGGGTAAGATAAGCTGGAGCGGGTGGACAAAGAAACGCACAACACAAACGCCATGAGGGAAGGCGCCTAGCCAAAACAGCAAGTGTGTCCAAACAAACGAGTTCATCGTCCTTAATATCCCAGCCAGGTAGTCGGGATGCACCAACCGACCAATAATGCGAAGTGACGGTTTTCATTTCATTCGACCAATTCATCGCTTACCATCACCTCTTCCACTTCCAACCACATTCCAAGCGCAAACAATGCACGTCGCGGGAGTCGATGTGCTACCGTGCGCAACACGTGGCCCAGCCATCGGAGCCTGGTGCATGATGCATTTGTGCTGAACGGTTGACTCGCTCTTCCTGCACCAAGTACGCGACCCCGAACACGCTCATTGCTCACGCGATGCTCCCACCAGACATGAGCTAAGCTGCGAAGGCAATGATGATCGAACGTGACCAGCCTCTTTATGTCTGTCGGCCTGATGGGCCAGGTTTCACAACCGTATACGAGGGTTGAACGGACGGCTGCATTATACACTCTACCCTTCAGGGCGACAGTGATGTCGCGTCTGCGCCATAGGTGGCAGAGATTGGCAAAAGCACCTCGAGCTTTTGCTATGTGGTTCGTAATCTCACCTTCAATCCCACCGGTGTTAATGTAGCTGCCCAGGTACTTGAATTCCTGAACGACCTCTTGCAGGTCAACACAAAACGTTAGCGCAGGGTTCAGACCCTGCCAATCTTGGAGAAGTACTTTGTATTTCGATAGAGCAAAGCATAGCTCAAAAAGATTGACAGCCAGTGCTAATCAAAACAATGCTCCTTTGCACGTTTGGGATCAGTCACTGATTAGCGCAATATCGTCCGCATACTCCAAGTCAAGAAGTCGCTCACCAGGAAGTAGCTCCACACCTTCTAGACCGTGTCCAGCAAACGTTCTTTCCATGATTTCGTCAATAGCGAAGCTAAAGATGAAAGGTCACAGCGGGCAAATTTGTCACACACCGCCGGTGATATTGAAGGGCGGCAATGGTTTGCCAGAAACCCTCACTCTGCCCGAACTATGCGCGAACAGCGCTCTGATAATGTTTGCGTATCTATCGGGCACACATTTTCTCAGCAGACAGTCCCAAAGGGCATATCAATCCACCGAATCGAAGGCATCTTCGATGTTAAGAAACACGACTACCGTGGGTCACCAATAAACATGGCAGTACTCCAACAATTGACACAAAGTGAAGATGTGGTTGATGCAGTCCAGACCTCGACGAAACCCGGCTTACTCTACGCGGGTCTGGCTTTCACGAGCGTAAGTCAGTCTGTGGATAACGATAGAGGCAAGTAATTTATAGGCAGTTGAGATCAGACTGATCCCTCTATGGTTGCCGCATTCCGAACGGAAGCCTCCCATGGAAATTGGGACTATGACGGAGCGGCTCCAGTCTGCCGGGACAGTATCGGGCTCCAGAAGTTCCATTAGCAACTCGTGTAAATCATCCACAAGAGTACGTCCCCCGAATTTGTAGAGAGCTGCGGAAATTCTATCTGCACCTGCGGACTTATGCAATTTCAAGATTCCGATCTCACGTTCGACTTCTGCGCTTGAGGGCGGGTCTAAGGAGACGGCCCATGGAGAAGGGCACTCGATGCCCGAAAAAGTAGGCGATAACTCAGATTGGTTAAACCGCCTTGTAAAGTGTTCAGTCCAACGCTCCAAGCGTTTTGACAAGCTGTGGATTGGCTGTCCACTCACGTCGTGTATGGTCTCGCTAACACCTGGTCTCCTGCTGCGCGGAATAACTTATGATGATTACCAGCGGCAGCGGCTGTTTCCATTTCCGATGCACAATGAGACCACTAGGCTTCGCAGTCTCTCTTCAGGCTAGCACGCAGTTTTCCCCTGAGGATTTCGAGGCTCATTGTATTCGATTCCAGCCGGAATACGTCGGCGTGCATCCATAAGTTCAAGAGACGTTGTATAGAACCAATGCGCAATTTGGCAATATGATTTGCCACATGAAGACATGCCTTCTGATAGTAACATTTGACGAATATGCGACCAGTGATTATCGACGGTGTTTAGTGGACGCTTACTCAGCCCAGATGCGAGCGAACTTTCATACGCATCCAGAACACCCGGCTTCGCCAGCTGGCTGATACCAATCCGCTCAGAGCGACGTTGCGGACGTCCGCCAAAACGCACCCGCAGGTCGGCACACACGAGAGCGTGATCGGAGTCCACGCTGGTGCTCCAAATCGAGCGACAGTTTTGAACACAGCCTCTCCAGCGGTAACTAATCGCGATGTGATCGATTTGCGTTCATGGTTTCTTCGTGGCTGATGGGCGCCAAGTCACTCTTCTGCGGGTGCTGTGTCGAAAGTTAGTGCTCTTGAGAAACAGAGGTACACCTTCACACAGGTGTAGCAACCGCTTACCGTGATCGTTACGGGAGCCTACACCAGGTTGGCCACCCAGAGGAAGCTCATCAGAGGACAATTTTCAGACTTGGGTCTTTAGATCACCATCAGGCACCACAGTATCCGTGCTTTTTCTGTAACGAAGCAAATCGTTAAGTTGGTGATAGAAATCATTTTTCACCGAATCAGGGCTGCAGTTTGTGGGGACGTAAGCCGCAATAACAAACAGGCACGTTTATGCCGCGCGACTTCGCAGCCTGGAACGAGCCAGTCAACCTAACGGCGCACATCCGGCTGTTGACAGGGATCCAGTCGATCAGCGCAACTTCAGCCCGAGGACTCAAAACAATGTCGACGCTAGCTTGACCTGCATTGGAAGCTGCGTCTTCGCCAGACAGGCGCAATGAGAATGTGCCGCCAATGTCGTATGTGGGGGATCGCAGAGTAAACACGGAACTCGAATCTTGCAGGCGGGCTTCTGACAAACAGCAAATATCGATCGAGGCGGTTTCGAGTGTTCGGGTAAGTGCTGCCTGTTGGCCAATATGTAGAAAATTGCGTACGTTGAGGCATGCCAATCTTAGCGAGGAGTGAGGATTCCGTAGGGAAACGGATGAACTGACGTTGTCCGCTTGGTTGAACATGGACTTGTCGACTGGACTGGAGCGACGCCCTGCGAGATTGTGTGTGAGTTGAAACTAGAAGACAAGCGACTATTGAAGCAAGGTGAGGAATAACCAAGAATTGGGGGATTGAAAATGGGGAATGAAAGTGAAGTTGGAACGGGACGCTAAGGATGAAAAAGCACGAGTAGGGGGAATAAGAAGGCGGGAAGGCCTGAGTAGTGGCATCCAAACCCCTATTCACCCTGCTCGATGTAGCGCCGTTGATTATTCTCTGGGACGGCCAGAGCATCAAGAAGTTGTTGGAACAAAGGTTCATTGTATTGCGAGGGCAAAATACTGTCAGGTTGCCCAGGCCTAAACAGCAGAAAGATTAGGTTTCTCAACAAAAGCTTTTAGTTCAAAAACCTTACCGTAAGGCAGCGGCGTTTTGGCATTGAACTACACAGAGCCCGTTTTATGGAGTAAGGAGCCACTTTCACTCCAACCCCCAACCTGGAGGGCCAGGAGACTGAGTTTGTCTGGCCTCTAACCATTGACCAATCTGGTATGAGTGGCTCTGAAGGTGAACAAAACACCACCCAACATAGCTCAGTGGATCACTGAGAGACACAAACCATCGCACCACGTTAAGGTCCAGTTTCATCGCGATGAGATAAAGATAAACAGCTTCTAGTCATATCTTAGTGAGAGAGCCCGCATGGCACCTGCTCTAACTGTCACAATGAAAACGCTTAAATTCGGCACTTCTTACTCGTCATCTGAGTACTCGGTTTTGAAATTAGTAAAATAAAAGAGAACCGGCTTGTCAGCTGTAATCATTGGAATCATCTTTAATATAACTTGGTGTTCGTACCTCACTCGCCCAATATGAGATAAGCCAGACTGTGCATGGATTTCTGAAGTGTCAATTAGTCTAATAAAAACACTTGATTGCGATAGGTTTTCAACCTTTGAGTGTCCCCAACATCCTCAAACTGTGTATGGCAAGGGAGCCTAAGGCTGGCCAGGGGGTTGGTGATGGGGGCCGTTAGAGTAGGGAAAGAAGTACTAGGACGCCACTCAGGAATGGAGTATATGACTGAAATCGTTTTTATTGCCTGCGTGACCATAACCAGAGGCGTAACAAGATAGAAGTATTACAAGACCATGATTCATCTCTGTAGAAATATTTCGGTAATCCTGAGATAGGCGCATCGTAGTGTTGTGGAAACCTCATGGCTTTACAAAACTTTGCGCCAGGAGCCTTTTCGCACTTTAATTTTGCCATGGAATGATTACGCGATGCGTTACCGGTGACAACGATTTCAGTTAGCAGTCATCTCTGCCCTACCCAAGAGAAACTTACCAGACCTCTGATTGTGTGATCCCCTAAGTGATACCGTTGTCGAGTGGTAATTACGTCACTCTGGTGACCAAGTTCGTTCAGAAACACGGATTTCCACTTACAATTTCAAACAGAAAAATCAGGAGATGTAAACTTGAGATGACTCAGTCATTTCGTGAAAGGTCCTCAATCACAGATCATGCAGAAATCAGAGAGATACAAAAACGTGATCATATGAGATCAATAGTTAGCCAATCGTCACGCAACACGTTAGCACGGTAGGTTAAGATTCACAGGCAACTGTTTCTGTACATAAAGCAGCGGTCGCTCTCGAAGGATGACGATGGCTTCCAATAGACTAAGAATGTGGGACCACTGATTGAGTATAAGCACGGCGAATGGCACATCGGGGTTAACTCGTTGGCGTGTGCTCAGCAATTACCTTGTGATTGCCGAGGCAGCTCGATTTCTCAATTCAGCCGACTCTGCCGTCGCCGAACCCATCCGGCTGCGTAACCATTTAGGAATGCGCTCGTTGATCGTGACACCTTAACTCAGGTTATTGAGCCCGATATGGCTCTCTCAGCAGCTACAGGTGAGTATGTATAGGCAATGAAATAAACACTGCCTCATTATCGGTGTTTTGATGGAACACATAAGCAGAGGTCTTGTTGAAGTGAGCAACCATAGTTCAGTTGCACTGTACGCCTTTCACAGTGTAGCACCAATAGGCCTAGCCTTGATTTTCAAAATATGATCGCCTTCGAATGGTAGTTCGATGGAGATCGGCTTCTTTTGAACTGTGGGCACACGATCTCACTTGGAGATGTCGCTAATGCGCTTTGTAAAATGAACCGGATAACCGTTTGAGTGTAGTGTCTCGAACAGGAAATCTTTTGCTGTCTTTAATGTGTCCGGGGTGCAAATCATGGGGGCTCGATGAGACAGCGTCCGGACGAGTGAGCATTCGTGTTGCAAAAAAAAGAAACTTAAAGTGCAAATACTGACTTGTCCATGTTGTTTCTCGGTAGACTGACCTGATCGAACCATCCATTCGCCGCGTGGTCAGTATGTCTAGGTATTAAAGACAACAGTTTTCCTCTATATCACATATCACTGTAAGGTTCGTTCTAGTATCAAGTGGTAACTACGCCGCCCTCCCGATAACGAGGCCACTCGTGCTATAAATACTAGGATGCACAGACCGTGTTCGTTTCTGGCTCGAGCCGTAAAAGCGCTTCGCCGAAGGCCACCGTCTTCTCTCTCTGGGTCGCGAGTAGTAGTGGGGTACAGTTCGGTAGAACCGTTGACTGACTAAATTACCCGAGGGTGTAGATCCGAATTCAAGCAGCACTTGTCGGCGCGAAACACAATCCATGAGAGCCGAATCGTTGTTCAACGTAAAGTGCATCATAGGAGCGTCAGTACTCATTATCATCAACAGCAGTACATCAGTTGTTTGAAAAGATACTTAGCTGCCGTACAACCACGGTGACCTATGGAATGAAGAAAAATATGAGGGAGAGAAAGCTCTGAAAACCAGTTCAGAATCATCTACTAAGTTCCTGAGCGATTTTCCACGGATTCCGGAAAGATCTGTTTATTGATAGGACACTAGTCAGATTCTGTAGAAGGATTCTCTAGCGTCGCATTGTGAAGCCACTCATAGAAGACAGCTCGACGGAGAAACGTGAAAAGAACTCAGTATCTGAGTTGCGAGTCGCAACCAACACAGCGTGTTCCGTTCAGGATAAGGTTCTCGAGATCGGAATGACCGAGGTTTACCTCAGAATGAACCGAGGTCTCAATAGAGGTTACGAGTCGCAACCCGAGCACACAGCGTGTTACCTAAATTCAACTTTGAATTGCTTTCTGCTGTGCCAAGCGTTGCTCGTGGATCTCCGTAGCATAGTATTCAGGGCATCAGCCGTGAACTAATAAGCTCTGAGTTCCACCCCACCTCAGGCTATCTCCATCTAATGAGTCCAAAACAGGACGAAACAGCGGTCGTGGTGTGACAGTGTTGGGAGGAGCAACACCCAAATATTTTCAACTCAGTATCTGCTTCGTCTTCGAAGGTTGGAGAGAGGCCGAAAATTTTCCTTCAAACCTGAGCCAAGGGAGACAGGAGTTTACGGGTCATAATCTCACAGCTCAGTTGGTGTAGAGCACAAGTACCGGGCGTTATCTCCGAGTGCTCAATAGTTTACTACTGCCCGCCTAAAGCCAGATAGCCCGTGGTCAATTGGGTGCAGACTAGCTAACTGCAGTGTTGAAGTTGCTCCCCATTGCTGTGTGGGTCACTGCCGAACCAGACGCGGGATAGAGTCTTTAAAGCAAAATGTGTACACCAAAGACTTTGGGTAAGATTGCTGACACAAAGGTTAGAAGTAGGGCACCTAGGACGAAATCGCACTTTCGGAGCGGGCAGCCGGAAAGTATCATCGGCCATCTCGATACCGTAACCAATATTGCTTCTTTTTCGCCTTGTTCTCTCATTTGCAATTCTTGGTCACTGGTAATCGAGGAAGAGACCACCGTTGACTTGATAACTGATGTCAATGATGCATGCAACTCAACTTGTAAACCAAAGTTCTTACGATGGCTAGTTTAATGTCCGCATTCTGAGTTAAATCGACCAAGAGGAAGTACTAAACCACTTTTTTCTCTTGAAACTGACCTGTGGTGTCCCTGAAAGACACACACAAAATAACGGCGTCCGGAGGAATCGTTGGTTATCGCATTCAGAACCGGTGGACAGTGATTGCCATCCTCAAGTCTCTGGCGATAATGAGCCAATGGCTCAAAACATGTATGGTGTTGATATCACCTTCAGCAAATATGCTGAAGGTAACTGAATGTTAGTAGACCCCCGCATGTGTGCGGTCAAATTTCGAACCCCTAATAGAGTTAATAAACACCACTTCGGTTTATACCCCACTGACTGCAGTTCGGGAAGTATCCAACATGATTTCTATCGCCCACTCTCATTTACTATGCATATGGAGAAAAATGCTGATATCGTGATTGTTGCTGGTGACATAAATACTTGAGTAAGCCGCCTATCGGACTACGAATAATAACTTGTGGGTCACTTCGAAGCTCATGCACGTTGAACAGATAATGTCGATCGATCCCCGCAACTATGTGCTGGTCCCGGTTTAATACTAGCAGCACTGCTTTCCGGCACGAACGTTCACATTGTATTTTCTCGATGAAATGGACCCATTGGGTAGAAGACTGTCGGTTAATTTGAAGTGGGTGACTGGATTTAGATTATATATGCTTTAGTGTGCGAAAGCGCGGTGTTCACTCTTTCCACCTCAAAGAAGCGCCCAACTTCTAAACTCCATAATGTTAACTTGGACTCGCAGCCATCTATTCAGATGTATCACGACGAACTGTCCCACCAGATGTCAGTGATGAACGATGTTAATTAGCTGAATGCTGAACGGAATCGTCTGAAATGTGCTATTGATGTCCACTGTAAGCCCAACTTAAAAGGTTCGAACTAATAGTGCATCTCTCAGGCATGTAGCAAATTAATAAATTTTCATTCATGACTAAGCGAGGCACGTCTGCACAAGCATGATCATGGAAACAGGTTTCAATAGGTACTGAATTTCAGCGTTTCCACAACAAGTTGAAACGACGAGTGACAAAGAGTCTTATAACTGATCTGGAACGTTGTTGAGAGACTACAATGGAGAAAGCCAGTGCCATTGCACGCAGCTGAGCAATGTTCTAACTTAGCCGAACACGAGCAGAAAAAAAATCTATTAGTTATTCAGAAACGATAGCCTTAAGTTGACTTGCAGTCTTGTTGACGGTGTCCTTTGTCTGTCCATCTATCTACCTGGGTTAGAGTGCTTCGGAGTTGGCTCTGGACTATTGTGTACATCGTTCGGTTGACTGCGGCCTTTCCTGTTGGGCATCGGTGAGTTGAAACGATCCACTAGGATGTCGGAAGGCAGATCAGCAGGTTTCCGAATTTCTGCCTGTCACAACGTTGGGCGCAGCTGATTTCAATGGCGGACTCGGATTTGCGATCCAATGTGCACATCATAAATGACATATCCACGCTTGCATCTGATCTCATCTAGAGTCCAAGCGGCATGGCCCTTCCCGTAGTCGCGTATGAGCACTGAAACTCCAGGCTTAAATGAGCGTCGCTTTGCTTTGTGCCGCCTATTAGATTTGCGGTTTCGTTTGCCATATGAGGACTCAGGAACGGATCGAAGAGTGTCCACTGGTGTGCGGAGCATCCCGTTTTAATCGGTTCTGCTATAGACACTCCGTTTGGTGTTAGTGGATCCGGTGTATAAAGGTTACAAATGGGGTTCAGGGGGTATCAAAGTGTGCTAACCTATCGATCTAGTCGATGCCAAAGTTGGGATTCAGTCGATCCATCAAGTCTCATGTTTGCGCCTTTTCAACTCCCTTAAATTCGATTTTTGTAGGTAATTTCTCCAAGCACATTCAACAAGCCGCTAGGCGCGTTGTGAGCCACTTTACCAGAAGCAGCAACCTCCGGACACTTGATGCGGCCGTATCAAACTGCGCATTCGAAAGAATTCAGTGTGTAAGTGCGGTGATGAACCGTTTGTCGGTTTTGAACTCAATCTGGAGAAGAGACATCTGCAGTACATCGGTAGGCCGCACTCACACTTCATTACCACGCAACTGCCACAAGTCGCGCGTGAGCTATGGATACGGTAAGGGTCGCCAGGTCCAATAAGTAGGCTCGAATCGGTGACATCCGGGTTGCGAAGCAGACGCTTGGTCCTATCGACCACCAGCTGGCACAACTGACAGGGAGTCTGCACCGGTACTTTTGTCACCTCGAGCTGAACCATTTCACCTCCACCGATTGTGATTGTCTGCAAAATTGCCCATGGGCACGTTTGTGGCAGTTTTGGTAAATGCGCTTCTTGGATGGGTAGAATCGGGCAAAATACAAGTTAACGCATCACCAACAGGCAGCAGGCGGCCTGAGCGGAATTGTCGGACACGTTTCGCTTTGAATTTGTCACAGTATGGATATTTCGCGGCTGTGTGGATGGATCTTTCTCGATCATAGCAGTATCAAGTTTCATGGTCAGCAGTCACCTGCATTCCGTCGTAAGGGGCTTCAACATCGTGTCTGGGTCTTGATCTAGTCTCGGGAGCAACCTTGAGTGGATCTCAGCATCCTTCGGGGACTGTGTGGCATCGTTTGTGGCACATGAGTTGAGGTGTGTTTCTAACACCCAGCTAACCTGTATTGATGATGATGTATGGCATCTTTAAATATGAGAAGATGGAGTTGGTCATCTGTTAAACAGCGCAAAATGAAGCGTTTTCACTCACCACTGAATATGTCTGCCAGCGCACCATAATCGGCTGTGACCCGCTTGACAATTTTTAAACAATGAAAGTGAACGCTGAAGAGTGATGAGGATTCACCGAATAATTTCGCTGAGTTGTGAAACCGCTCCGTCAAAGCTGTGATCTGTTGGCTGTTTTGGCAGTATGTGATCAAAGAATCTTAGGTGTTCATTTCTGCCAAGTTTGCGGAGCAGCAGTTTCACCTTCCACTAGTCATCCTGACGGCTGAAATCAGTCCTACAAGGGTCCGAAACACACATCGAAAGCCCTTACAGAATCAGTGCCATGAGTGAATCTGGTGAAGCAAACCAAGAGTAGATCAACGGAACTTATCGGTGTGCCCGAAGGTAACGATTTCTTGAGGCTCTGGCCGTCGCAGAAGGTAATCAACGGCGCTACATCGAGCAGGGTGAATAGGGGTTTGGATGCCACTACTCAGGCCTTCCCGCCTTCTTATTCCCCCTACTCGTGCTTTTTCATCCTTAGCGTCCCGTTCCAACTTCACTTTCATTCCCCATTTTCAATCCCCCAATTCTTGGTTATTCCTCACCTTGCTTCAATAGTCGCTTGTCTTCTAGTTTCAACTCACACACAATCTCGCAGGGCGTCGCTCCAGTCCAGTCGACAAGTCCATGTTCAACCAAGCGGACAACGTCAGTTCATCCGTTTCCCTACGGAATTCTCACTCCTCGCTAAGATTGGCATGCCTCAACGTACGCACTTTTCTGCAGATTGGCCAACAGGCAGCACTTACCCGAACACTCGAAACCGCCTCGATCGATATTTGCTGTTTGTCAGAAGCCCGCCTGCAAGATTCGAGTTCCGTGCTTACTCTGCGATCCCCCACATACGACCTAGAAGGTGTGGAGCCACTTCCTGGTGAGCGACTTCTTGACTTGGAGTATGCGGACGATACTGCGCTAATCTGTGACAGATCCCAAACGTGCCAAGCAGCACTGTTTTGATTAGCGCTGGCTGTCAATCGCTTTGAGCTATGCTTTGCTCCATCAAAATGCAAAGTTCATCAAGACTGACAGGGAATGACTGATACGTGCGCCGATCCTTTGTGGTGATCAGCTAGAATTCGTTCAGGAATTCAAGTACCTGAGCAACTATATTAGCCCCCTTGGGGATCGAAGATGAGATTACGGACCATATAGCAAAAGCTCGAGATGCTTTTGCCAATCTCCGAAACCGGTGGCGCAGACGCGACATCACTGTCGCCCTGAAGGGTAGAGTGTATAATGCAGCCGTCCGTTCAACCCTCGTATACGGTTGTGAAACCTGGCCCATCAGGTCGACAGACAGAGGCTCACCACTTTCGATCATCGCTGCCTTCGCAGCTTAGCTCATGTCTGGTGGGAGCATCGCGTGAGCAATGAGCGTGTTCGGGGTCGCGTATTTGGTGCAGGAAGAGCGAGTCAACCGTTCAGCACAAATGCATCATGCACCAGGCTCCGATGGCTGGGCCACGTGTTGCACATGCTAGCACATCGACTCCCGCGACGTGCATTGTTCGCGCGCTGCGGATGCAGATGGAAGAAGAGGAGAGTTGGCCAAGCGATAACTTAATCAAAAGGAATGCAAGCAATTACTTAGAGGTTAGCCTCGGTTTGAGCCTCCTGGCTCCCTAGTTGGAGACCGAAAATAACGAACACGTTTGGCTCGATACACTTATTGACATGGCTAGGAAGCGAGCTCAATGGGGTTTGTGTTGTTCGTTCCTTTGTTCCTCCCCCTACACCCACGTTCTGAATTATTAGGCATAATGAGATTTTTCGGCATAACCGCTGGCTGTTAGCTCTCCGGAACCATATCCATCCGTTATTGGTGACTTAGCTGACGTGCCTCTGTTGCATCTCTTTTCTTTCTTTCCTAAATATTTGCGGCTCCCAACGGGTTGCGACGCCCTCACATCGCCCTGCTGCCTTGTAAGTTAGATCTTTGATCAAAGGCTCGGGGTAGGGCCCCCTAAGACAACCCTCTACTTCGGCCTGGGCAACCGGGTAGTATCACGCCCACTGACGAATCATGGACTACACCGCTCACTACTACTACTGCTATGCCGCTCTTCTGTCTTAACTCAACCGCTCAACGTCCACTCACAGACCACCCCACCTCCCGTCCTTCATCTACATGTACTCTTATGTCTTCTACGGTCACCGTCACAAACGACCCACGTCTCGCAGCTAATGGAAGTAACAGCCAAACTCCCGGTTCTCCATGTCCTGCGATCGCAACCGCCTCTCACTCCACCGAAGCTCCAGCTCTTCTCCGACCTGGTTCTCCATTCATCCTCGCAGCGTTTAATGTTCGAACTTTGATGCAGATCGGACGACAAGCATGTCTGGCCCGTACTCTTGAAACGCTATCGGTAGACATCTGTTGTCTTTCAGAGACCAGATTACAAGACTCTAGCGCCGTCATCAGAATGGCCTCTCCGGTAAACTCTGACGCCAAATACTACTTGCGGCTTTCCGGAGACCCAGAATCTGCCGCCACTGGTCAAGCTGGTGTTGGGGTTGTATTAAGTGCCAGGGCTGAATCAGCTCTGCTTGACTGGATCCCAGTCAACAGCCGACTATGTGCAGTCAGACTAAGAGGTTCATGTAACATAAGCAGGCGTCGAGATGTTAAGCGTGGCTTATTTGTCGTCTCCGCCTACGCCCCTACAGACTGCAGCCCGGATGCAGTTAAAGATAGCTTCTACCAACAACTACATGAACTTCTGCGTTCCTCCAAACGGACGAATATAGTCATTCTTGCCGGGGACTCTAACGCACGGGTTGGCCGCCTTCTACCAAGCGAGCACTACATTGGGGGTAGTTTTGGTCTCGGTGGCAGTCGATCAGACAATGGAGACAGACTACTTGCTCTTTGCTCTGATCATCGCTTGTTTCTTTCGAGCACTAGTTTTCGACACTCGAGGAGACAGACTGCTACCTGGCGCCCGCCCTCACAAACGCAAGAGTGCTCCCAGCTTGACCACATAGCAATCAGCTACAGATGGCGCGGAAGCGTAATGGACTGCCGATCGTACTGGTCAACTTTTCTGGACTCTGATCACGCATTGGTTCGTGCTAAGATTTGCATGCGTTTCGGAGGATCACCTAAGCGCGCCCACTACCGACCGGACGTCGCAAATCTACAAAACGCTGCGGTTTTAACCAGGTACCAAGCCTCACTGTCAACTTTGCTTGGCACAACTATTGACGGTGATCTCGATTCGCAGTGGGCGCATATCAAAGATGCGTTAGTTTCCGCCAGTATCGACACTTGTGGAGTTACCCGTCACCCACCGAAACATTGGATTTCCGCCGACTCCTTGTCGCTGATGGACAAACGCCGCTTGATCCCATCGGATTCGAGACACGTTGAAGAACGCCAATACCTTGGTCGAGAGTTGCGCAGGAGTCTGCAAATGGACCGCGAAGCTTGGTGGTGTGAACGTGCTAGGGAGATGGAGCTTGCTAGTCTCTGTGGTAATAACAGGAAACTCTTCCATCTCATTCGAGTCACCGAAGGTGTTCGATCTGGTATAAGTGAAACAATATGCGAAGAGGATGGCACCTTAATCACCAATCTTCAACGACGGTTGGAGCGATGGACTGAACATTTTGGCTCGCAGTTTTGTTGGCCCCCAGCTCCATCTGCTACCTCTGGCGCTCGCGCTGGGGCCGAGTGGTCTACCCCAACAGACCCTCCCTCTTCCCAGGAAATCGAGCAGGAGCTCCGGCACCTGAAGCGTTATAAAGCTCCCGGCCCTGATGGTCTTCACCCAGCTCTATTTAAAGATGATGGCGCATCGCTGGTCCGAGAACTCACCGTTTTGTTCTCGAAAATTTGGTCGAAAGAGAAGGTTCCATCATCTTGGGGTGAATCGATAGTCGTCCCCATCTTCAAAAAAGGGCCTGCGCACAATCTGCTCCAACTACAGAGGAATAAGTTTAGTCCCCGTCGTTTGCAAGCTGCTGGTGTCCATCATACTTCGCAGGCTATCCCCAACACGCGAATCGTTGCAACGAGAAGAACAAGCTGGGTTTCGCCCTGGTCGCGGCTGCATCGATCAAATCTTCACACTTCGCCAGATCATCGAGCTCCGCCATGTGTATCAGAGGCCAACGATTGCTGTGTTCCTGGATATCCGTGCAGCCTTCGATTCTGTTGATCGTACAGTACTGTGGCAGTGCCTTCTGAGGAACGGTGTCCCCGAGAAGTTCGTCTCCATCCTGCGCGCTCTATACAGTCTGACCTCGGGCAGGGTTAGGGCTTATGGCATGCTTTCGCCTACCTTTGTGGTCTCCAGTGGAGTTCGACAAGGATGCCCTATCTCTCCGTTCCTATTCAACTTTGCCATTGAGGATGTCCTGAAGAACGCTCTGAGCGATTCGTTGAACGCTGGCGTTGAGCTCCTCCCAGGTAGTCGAGTTGTTGATTTGGATTATGCTGATGATATCGTCTTGCTGGGTGACGATCCACAGGTCGTCCAACTTGCATTAAACCGCTTGACGATTGAAGCATCAAAGTACGGTATGTGCTTTTCGCCATCCAAATGCAAGGCTCTCCTTCAAGACTGGCAGGTGCCTCTGCCTGCACTCACTCTTGCTGGTGAGACACCAGAGGTTGTGGAGAGCTTTGTCTACTTGGGAAGTTGCATCACTGCTGGCGGGGCTGTTGGAGACGAGATTTCGATGCGCATCTCGAAAGCACGCCTCGCTTTTTCTAGGCTGAGGCATTTGTGGCGTCGCCACGACATTCGTCTCTCCATCAAAGGGCGGGTCTATTGTGCAATTGTTCGTGCTGTACTGTTGTACGGATGCGAGACCTGGCCCATTCGTAAAGATGACTTGCGCAGGCTATCCGTCTTCGAGCACCGCTGTCTGCGGTCCATTGCCCGTGTGTGGTGGCAGCACCACGTAAGCAATGTGGAAGTTAGACAGCGTGTCTTGGGACGTGGAAGCCACTCGCTCGAGGAGCTCATCTCACTGCATCAACTGATGTGAGTGGGACACGTATTGCGCATGCCTGTCCAGCGTTACCCCCGTCGTGCGTTGTTTGCACTTGCTGGACAGGGCTGGAAGAGACGGTCTGGTGGACAGCCTACAACATGGAGAAGCCGCATGAAAAAGTTGACGAAACAATTGGCCTCGGCCGGTTGTTGTCAACTACCTGGTTGGGGTCCGAGAGACGAGGATACTTGCTGGTTGAAAACCTTGGAAGTTATGGCTCAAGATCGATGTCAATGGCGGACGTGTGCATCAGTGTGTTGCGGTGTCCCTTCCTCCTCCCCCTAAAAACGAACAAACTGAAAAAATTTCAAAAACTGTGAGTGGTAAACTTGACAAAAAAAGCATTTCTTGTTGCTCTTTTCTTATTATTCATATTGTTTTCCTATTCAGCCATGATTCCGATGGCACAATATCTGTACCACAGATTGTGTATAATATATATATATATATATATATTTGCGGCAAAATAGCTGAGGTGTTCTCCACCTGCAGCTAACGTATATCATGATGATGATGCGTGTCCCGTGAAGTTGCTTCTTCGAACTGCAGACTGAGCCGCTGCGTCAACGTTACCATCAGTCTCATTTGTGCATGCCACTGCTGTAGTAGCAATTTGAGGTTGATCATTCCTATATAGGCGTGTCTCGCATAGTCCAGGAAAAAACTATTTATTTAGTTAAGTTCATTGCATTACCAGTTTTCTGTCGGCGTTTCTCAGATATGCCTTCATGCGATTCCTGTTGGACTGATCTCGTCCTCCAATAGCTCCGAATCCCAGCCAAAAGCAGATGTCAATGCCTGGAGGCGAAAGCGTGTTACAGCAACAGCTACTGAAACCAGTAAAAGTAGTGTAAAAACTAATGGATATTTATACGCAGACACATTTCTGTACAGTCAGCTGCACTGATTGATCAGTTCCACTAGCCAGAGAGAAGATAGATACGCGTGTCATGTGGTGGACTCAAATGTTCCTGAAACGATTTGTTGCTTCGGCTGTACACCATTGGCGCGAAGCATTTTCCCACTGAAATAACGATTTTTCCTAGGTGATGTTAATTTCTCCCGGACAAGTGTCCAGTCGGTGACGTTTCCAGGCTGATCAGGCTGGTAGGTGGCTTTTTAGTGAAGGGGGACCTCGGGATGGTCCACGTCGGTGTTTGGAAAGCCAATTGGATATGGAGCAATGGCGCAGTCAGTGGCACTCCTGTATTTAATTTACAGATTTTAGCTGTCGTTATTCCGTCGCAATTAATTCTACTCACCACGTACTTGATTTCCTTTTTCGTATTCTGTTTGCGCACTGCCCTATTTTCAAACCATGGTTATCTACACATATCCTGGCGACCTGAGTCGTGGCAACTGGATCCACTGCACCTTAGTTTTCAAATTACAGTTGTTTATCTGAACCAAACTGTATCCTAAACCATACCATTAGAGACAGGATCGGTCGTGATCGTCCGAAGGTACATATGAGGAGGATTAGTAACATCCCATATAGTCCTGGAAATCGATGTATAGAGTACAGAATGACAAATACGTGCAGCGTAAGGGATTTCAGCGACAAACAAGAAGAAACGTGGCGCACTTTTCGTGGAATATAACAATGACAAGCTGCCTGTGTGTTTAGTGTTGAGCTACCATCCAATGAATTGCGATAAGATACCAAACGTATCATCTGCAGGAAAGATATCAACCTAGCGCACAAGAATCCAAATACTGTCACGACAAATAAGCAATGAGATTATGATGCTTATGCGTAGTGAAAGAGCAATGGTGATTGTGATGGTGGGTGAGATCGAGAGCGGATGGAATCGATCCAGTAACGATGGACTAGGGGCCAATCAGACGAAAGCCGTGAACGTACGATTGGTCCGGCCCAACATAAAGTGGAAAAACGGAATTAAGAACATGGGGCCAGAGGTGAACAATTGTTTTAGTGATTCATCATCAGACCTGTACAATCACATAAGGACACGAGCAGTGTGGGTAAGATAGATCAGATTAATTTATATGAAACAAATCCGGTGCCGTCAGGTACGTGAACCGACGGGCAATCTTAGCCAGGGCAACTTCTTTTTGCATCCAGCGCAACTGCCTTCGGCGTCTTCCACTTTCGCTGGTCAAGGCAATTGCAAAGTCTTGATTAGTTTAAAATGGGGATATAGCGGAGGTTGAAACAACCGGATATCGATTGCCTCGGCCGTTTTTAGCCTACGGATTGGTCGGCCGTATGGCAAGTGGATGGCATACGCCTGATATCATGGTAGCAACACAGGCAGCAGTGTCAGATAGCTAATCGTGGGATCATGCGGTAAATGAGCGGATGGACAAGCAGACGCCTATTCGTGATGACAACAGCGAAACCCAGGTTAACCATAAGCTCCATAAGCGTGGATCGTATGGAGAACGAGTACAGACCAATGCGATGTGACTGAGGTTACAAGCCAGTTAACGAGGGCCATCTAGTGAACAGACAACATAGAAATGCTGTATATAATCTATAAACAACGACAGGTCCTCTTAATAATGATTTTGTGATCGCGACCCAGTTTCTTCTTGATTCTCGGAAAGCAACACGACAGTGAGGAGACACATACTTATTTTGGCAGCTGGAGTGACAAGTAGTCGACAAACAAAGAGAACTTGGATCCTAGCTGAGGCTCGGAATCGGCCAAATCATCAAATAAGAAGCATATCCAGTTAAGGGGGGCCATCGCTTGGCGTTTTAAAACCACACAACGATCCTCAAAATGATGAGTAACAACTGTACAATGTACAGATGAAACACCACAGTGAAACAAAACAGCAACAGTTTGCCAACATCCCTAGAGGCACAAACAACTGCCGATAATAAAAAGATGGGGTAAAATCGCCGAGGCAACTTCCTCGCGGCTTTCACTGACCCGGTTATAAACAGTCAGACAAATCAACACCATAGACAATTTAAACAACGAATCCGCAAATGGAGCAGATAATTTGCGATGCCCTGTATTATCTCGAGGCCATAATGAAATGGAGCGAGTAAGCTCCAGTTCGGTGGGTGAAAAAAATCAACAGAACTCCAGGTAGTGGTAAGTAGCCACAGTCCCTGCTACCAAGCCGATAATCGAAGTGTCACACCATGCAGCACCTGGCAAATAAGGTACGACGATTCTCGAAGAGCGACGAATGGATGACATGTACAGGAAACAATGGAAACTGTTCAGTTTCAGTTGCTTAGCTAACACAGTAACCAATATAATGCTGCCCACCGTTCAATTGCATATTCATCATTACGGAGAGGCTGATGATCAATAAAACAGGTAATGCTCTGCAGGGAACGATGGTCGACGAACTGAAGACATTTGAAATATCCACATGGAAAAAGCTTTCTTACTATCATACAGAAGCACGCACATCACGGAAGTTCCAAAAACGCAGCGTTTAAGGCAAGGGTAATTCAAATAAGGTGGCAAAGACACTACAGATTCACGAAGTCAGTTATGGTCTTATGAGATACATGATATTATTCTAGCGGCAAAATGTTCATCAATAGTAACGCGCAATCAATTGTCTCAACCTTGACCATATACGAGTCAACATAAAGCAACCGGCTTGTGATCACTCAATAGCTCCAAGAAGTTTCTAGGTACAAAGTATATACAGAAGGTTTGGACCACATGAGAGAGTTCGATGAAAGCCGGTTGTACCATCTTGCGATTGTTAAGCAACAATATGAAGCCGTTTCCACGGCCCACACCTGCCAGGGAAGTGCGTTGTGAACCAAAAGTAACATAGGGAAACAGGATGAAGCAGTTTTCGACTTCCCACTGCTGATTGTCTAACTAATTCACAGGACTACGAAACACGAGGTGACGGAACTGCGCAAGTTGGCAAAGTCACAGTTAAAAAGTCTAAACCAGTGGTGTACATGAGCGCACAGACGCCGCAGCTATGAAAATAAGTCCACACAAGGATGGCAAAAATGCTTGAAAATCGTCATTACTAGTTCAGTTGATTCAATTAAAATTTTTGGTGCGCAGCACTGGAACACATAACGCACACTACAGGTGTAACTTACCTTTCCAAGCGAAAGAAAACTGAGCTGAAATACAAACTGCAGAGCCGCGACTAGGTTTTTATTCGTTTCCTTCGAAGTGAATAAGGGGAGATGTTCAACTAGATACCTTCAAGTAGCTGAAATAATGCAGCAAAAACAAACGGACTTGATCGCGACGGTTCATGAGTAAAAAATGGAAACCGTGTTTGGTGATGCCGATAGAGTTGTCTGAACCACCGCTAAATTGGGGACAAGCAAATTAAAAATCGGAAAACTGACGTTTTCATAAGGTTGGACATAAGCAGCACATCCCGCACGGCAACACCTACCTCAGATGACTCAGAGCCCACCATGAAGTGTAGTAAGGCCTAAAAATAAAATTTTAGTAACTAAATGGCGTAACACACATCCCAGCGCTCGGTTGCATAAGTATATAAGAACTTGACATCTTTCGCATATTTGTCCAAAACGGTTGAACCCAGATCACTCAAGGAGGGCTGCCCACTGGAGTAAGCAAGAAGGTGGAAATTATGGATAAGGGACTCACCCACCGAACAGAGAAATTCGGATGGATTCTTGATATTTTTTATTTAGACACCACGAGCCTCGAGCGACATTGCTGTCCGCAGAGTGCCATATGTGCAAATCAGATAAAGCATCGCATGCCTTAGCCAACTGAGGCTGGTAGCTTTTCTCGGCCCATCCCGAAACAATGGATTTGGGAATAGGTTGTTCAACAAAAAGTAGTCGAGCAACTATGTGCTTGGCCAACTCAGGAAGCTCTCTGAACACCACGAGGCAAGTGGGAGGATGTGAGTAAAGATCGTCTAACAATAATATGTCCACGTTGCGAAGATAGGAGAATATCGACGATGTCTCCGCACACATTGTGGAACTGGTGGAAAAGGAGAGATAAAATATGCCTCCAATGAAACAAATTTCCAAGCGCATGCAGTTTAAAATACATCATTGTTCTCTCCAATCTGCAAGGTTGCATTTAAGCGACGTTACCACAAAACAACAACTACGGTAAACGATGCTGACAAACCTAGGTTAAGCTATATGTAAGAGCCGGACAGTGAGACAGAACTGCTTAATTTTCAAAATAAGTACTACAGGCAAGAAGCCCATGAAGCAAGCATACCAACAAATCAATCCAATAATGACGCGATAGCAGCAATGCTGTAGAAAAAGGTGGCTGTAAACCTTACAGCGTCAGGTCCAGGATGGGTAGGGAGCGTTGAAAACTTAGTCACCTGACCAAAAGTGAAATTTATCTATCTCCATCAACTTAGTGGGAATCCTCCTGGCACATTCCAATGAGCATCGATAAGTTCCAGAAACTGTGGAGAGACCTAATGTCCATGTTGGCTAGTAGACCTATCACATGAGGAATTCCCTGCTGCTGGTAAGGTCTGGTGAACATGCGATCAATGACCATCAATTCTATCCAGTGAGTGCTTACTCAGCCCGCAAGTCAGTGTACTTCCCTACGCATTCAGAACATCCGGCTGCACTAGTTTGCTGGTGTCTACGCGCTCATAGCGTCGTCGTAAGCGTCCGCCAAAATGCACCCGCCGATCAGCGCATACAAGTGCATGGTCAGTGTCCACACATGTGCTCCAAATCGAAAGACGGTTTTGGACACAGCCTCTTCAGCGGTAACTGATCGCAATGTGATCGATTAGTATCCAAAGCTGACGTAAGATTAGTGGGCGCCATGTCACCCTCCGGCTGGTGATATGTAGGAAGTTAGTGCTCGCAAGGAATAAGCTGGCTGGATACACTTGCTGACATGGCTAGGAGCCGACCTCAGTGACGTTTGTGTTGTGAGTTACCTTTTCCGCACCCTTGCGTTTATTCCCCCCAACTTCCAACCACGATCTCATTCTATAGTATAGTATGAATTTGCGTAAGATAATTCTTTTTGCAGCACAATTTCGGCTGGTAGGTTTCCGGAACGATGCCCATCGGTTACTGGGGGCTCAGCTAACGTGTCTCTTTTGCATTTAAATTTTCTTATGTATTACGGCACAGCAGCCATTTCCACCTCCAGCTAACGTGTATAGAGTCACCCGGGGAAATGGGTATAAATCAGGTATATTTTTTCATGCGATAGCTCCGAGCGATTGGTTAATTACTTTTATATTAGGCTTATAACCACGCATAACCAGGTCAATGAATTCATTGTTATCATTAAAATATTGAATTAAGCCCTGTACCCATTTTACCCCATGGGTATACGCCGGGGTAAAGTGGGTATATTGCTTTCCATCAGTAATAACGTCATCTTACAGTCAAATATTGAAGCTGGTGTCAACAAGTTTTATACAAAATCGTGATATTGACAAAATGTATGATATCAGGATAATTTTTTGGAAACAGTGTTACTACAAAAACATGTAATCCTGATACTACGGTGTTTGTCAATGGTGTCTGTGGCATAAACATTTCACTGACAGCATATTACCTGTCAAAAGTATATTGTTCTCGGCTACTGCAAGCAGGTTGTGGTATCTTTTAAGGGTACTTTTAACTGAAACATCTCTGGAAAAATATAGTGTCCCACTGTGATTTAGTCAAAAATGTCACCGTGTATAAGCCTTCGCCCGGTATTTCAATGCCAAGTCCCAAGGACTTGTGCATATTCCTTTTACCTTTATATTTAAATGAAATCCAACACCAATGATGATATTGCATGTACCTCCATCTTTGCTTATTTGTGTACCTTCTCCAGTCCGCACCATGTCTGTTGAGTTAGGGATGGAATTGGCATTCCTTGAACTTGTCCTCTTCGATTTATTAGCTTTTATTTCTGTTTCTACCCTAAGAAAGATGGCTGATACCTCCTCTCTAGGCATTGCCTGAACACGCAGAACTTGCTTTGGTCAAAAGTTACGGTTTTTGAAGTGAAAACACCCTTCTCCATCTCTTTGCAAATCCAAGCACCCAACCTTTGCCAGGAGTTTTCTTTGAACGAGTTGGGCCCTCCTGTGCATCCAACGTAACATCTGATCTTGGAAACTAGGTCTGCACAATCGCCAGGAAAAACACTTCTGCTAAACAGCACAAGCTGCGGGCAACTATCCTCTCCTAGTCAACAGAAAGCAGGGGAAGCCGACTGGAACCAACATGATTGGGAAATTGAACGATCCACCTTCGTAAAGTATCATGTGGTATGTCCTTCTGATTGGAAACGTCGTATGTAAGGGCTCGATTTAAACCAGGTCTCTAGCAATTTCTAAGTCTTCCGGTGAATATCTTGTTGTCGTTTTGCAATTGCAATTTCGCGGCACGTTTCGCAACTCAATCTGAAGTAAGACCTGCTTCATTTCCCTAAACAAGCAAATCCTTATAGCCGCAATTTTTATGTACTATAATCTATAACGATTAACACAATATAAAAAACCAAGCAAAGCAGTATGAGTGTTACAAACAACAACAAACAAAACATCAGGATGGAAGTTGTGCTTATTCTCCGAAAAATACAGTACTACCCACTTTAACCCGACCAAATTAATCATTAGCCATCCTTAAAATCTATTAAAGTTCATTTTGACTTATCTGTGGACTCAAAAAACCTTTATTGATCAATAATAGGTCTACGTTTAATATTTAGCTATTTTCCACATAAGTTTTACCACATGGCAGCCATAAACAAGATGGTAGAGCCTCCTCTATTGTAGTAGCAAAGCAAAATACTGTCACAGTATGCAAAGTAGCCGCTAAAGTCATTCAAATTTAATAAAAGTCTACAGATGTTCATACAACCTCAACCTATTATTTAATACAGGTTTTAATCTCTCAGCATACCCGGGTGACCCTAATGAGGATGATGACTCCTCCCACAACCCTGGGCGATTCTGAATCTCGTAAACAGCGTGCAACTTCCGAATATCAGACGGTGGACGAACAAGCGTCGTACTTATCCGATCAATTATAACTGCAGTTCGAGTAAATAACGCTCATTACTGTAGAACAATGGATAGAATACACACGTTCCAAACAGTGCAGTTTTCGCAAAGTAGCAACAAGTAGGCGATAATCGGTTGTTGAAGGTATGGATGGATCTAATCTATACTAACAGGCGCCATGTATAGGGGGCTGATATGCGCAGTTGGTGATGCGGCCCAGACTGCGCGATTTCAGTACTCATGGAATGATCATGATAATAGCAAAACGCGGTTGATCCGCGTGGTTCGGGAGTATTCCGTTCCAGCGAAAGGTTCGGCGGCAGTGTTCCAGGACGTAGTGGGTTTTCGCCTGGCAAGTTACCTCCCTATAAAAAGCAACATATGTCCGTTTAACAACACTGTGACGTGGCGGATGTGATTCGGCATTAAATAAAGTCCCTGCCACTTGCTTCACCTTCCTGGAGCATTGTAATTCTTCAGCTTGACACTGAATTACTGGGAGTACTGGGCCCTTGATTGACAGCCAGCCAAAGGAAAGGCTTATGAATCGAGCAATCGGTCACTGGCTCCCAATGGGCGCGATTCCCCGAATTCGCCCCGCTGTCTTGCGGGTCAGGTCCCTACGACCAAAGGTGCCGGGTGGGGTCCGCCAAGTCAATCCCCTTCCTCAGCCTGGGCAACCGCAAAGCTGTATGCCCACACAACACATGAAATAATGGATTTATAACTCTCCGCTCACGTCTTTCGCTCTCGGAACTCTCTCTCTCTCTTTGGCCGGGGTGCTGGCGGCCGGGCATGCTAAACCACACTCTACCGCATCGTAAACCACGTTCTTCGTTCCAGGTTTATTTAACCCACCCGTTCTTGTCAATCCCCTTCAATTTCGAGTCACCAAAAGTGCATTGCAAATAAAAACGGTACAGTTGGCCTCCTCAATGAACCGCACAAAACCGATCGCATACGTTCAAAATACCAACAGCAAAGCTTTTAACGTACCCCGCTCGCTTTTCAAGCTAGCTACATCCAATGTTCGATTGCTCATGCAGATTGGGCCACAAGCTGCTCTTGCGCGAACCTTGGTAACCCTCTCAATCGATGTTTGCTGCCTAACCGAAACCCGTCTATAAGACTCCAGCACAAGTCTGCGATTGATCTCACCATCCCCAAGTTCCAGTTGCACATACACGTTGCGCTTATCTGGAGGTGCGACAGCGGCAGCCTCTGGTTGCGCCGGCGTAGTTGTGTTAAGCACGCGTGCTGAGGCAGCGCTCACTGATTAGTTCCTGGTCAGCCGTCGTCTTTGTGCAATCCGCTTGGAAAGCTCAATGCGATCTTCCAGCCACGGGACCAGTAGGCACTGCTTATTCATTGTGGCGGTGTACGCTTCAACGGACTGCAGCCCGGATGAAGGTAAAGACGAGTTCTACCGCCAACTCACCGACCTTCTCCGCTAGAAACGCCGCACGGACATCGTGATACTCGCCGGTGACCTAAATGCGCAGGTCGGTAGACTAGAGGTTCATGAGCGCGAACGTGGGTGTCAACACAGCCACGGTACTCGCAGGACGGACAACGGCGATGGACTCCTCCAACTGTGCACCGATCACGGCATGTTCCTCTCCAGCACCAATTTCCGACGTTCCTGGTGCCAACGAGCCACCCGACGACCTCCGGCGCCTGGTCAATCTTTGACGCAAATTGACCAGATCGCTTTTAGTTACCGTTGGCGAGGCTGCATAACGGATTGCAAGTCAATATGGAATACTTACCTGACTTCGGATCATGCGCTCGTGTGTGCTAAGTTCGTTCTGCGCTTTTGGAGGCACCCAACAGCGTCCCCGGAAACGGTATGACACAGACAAGCTCGCCGCTCCGAATGTTCTCGGCGTATTTCAGAACACATTAGCCTCCAACCTACGTTCTCTATCTTCCGATGTTGAGACACACAGAGCGCCTTACGAAAGTCCGCTACCCTTGTCTGTGGCTTCACTAGACGAGCTGTTAGTCACTGGATCTCCGCACAGTCTCTCCAATTAATGGAAAGTCATCGAACAATTCCCACCGGAGTTGAGTACAATGCACTACGCAGAATCACAGGTGCTGAGCTCAGACAGCTTCTCAGGAAGGATCGCGAGGTTTGGTGGACACAGCGCGCCGTTGAGATGGAGCGGGCAGTCCCACAAACTCTGCCAACTTATTCGCTCCACGGGAGGCAGAAGACCAACAGAGTGAGATTTTGCGTGAAAATGACGGTGAACTAGTTCACAGGCGTCACCGCCGTCTGGTACGATGGGCAGAGCAGTTTGAAGAGCAATACAACTGGCCATCAGCGCAACCGAGTCTATCTTTCGGGGTTCATAGTGCTCCCTGGTGCATGGATGTTTCTCCACCGACAAAGGCTGAGGTTGCTAATGAACTTCGCCTACTGAAGCGCCACAAGTCACCTGCCCACTTCAAATATGGAATTCCTGCTCTTACTCGCGAACTGACATCTCTATCCCATCAGATTTGGACTAATGAAACCACTCCATCCGACTAGAATTTAGCGGAGGTTGTACCTGTTTACAAAAAAGGAGACTGGGCTATCTGCTCCAATCATCGTGGCATCAGTCTCATTTGTGACGCATCCAAACTGCTCGCTGCCCTACTCTTGCGGAAGCTCAGTTGCGTACGGGAACAGCACCTGAGTAAACCAGCTGGATTTCGCCCGGGTCGCAGTTGCGTCGATCACATCTTTACGGTCCGCCAGATACTTGAACATCGCCATACGTCCAGTCGACCAACTATAGTCACATTCTTGGACATTCGAGCCGCTTTTGATTCTGTTGACAGGGTGGCTCTTTGGGACTGCTTACTGAAGAGGGGAGTACCTCAGAAGTACATCAGCATTCTCCGTGCTACTTACCATCAAATTTCGGGCCGCGTGCGAGCATACGGAGAAATTTCGCCCCCTTTCAGTATCACTAGCGGTGTTAGACAGGGTTGCCCAGCCTCTCCATTCTTGTTCAAGTTCGCTATGGACGAGATCCTGGATACTGCACTGGATAACTCTGAGCTGCGGTGCGAACTGCTCCCTGGTGACCGCTTTCGGGACTTAGAGTAGGCCGATAACATCGCTGTGATTTGCGAGTCCCCCCAAGCCGCTCAGCATGCGCTGCTCAGACTGGAGATGTCCGCTGCCCAATTTGGGGTGAGCTTTGCTCTTTCCTATTACAGGACTGGCCAATCGCATGTCCTCTCACCCTTTCGGGGCATCCGTTGGAAGTGGTCGACAAATTCATTTATCTTGGAAGTTGTCTTAGTATTGGCAGTTTGACAGATGAGATCTCCCTGCGTGTCTCTAAGGCTAGAGTCGCTTTTGCTAACCTTCGTCACCTGTGGCTTCGTCGTGATCTCAACCTTGCTCTCAAGGGACGAGTCTATAATGTTACGGTACGAGCAATTCTGCTGTACGGCTGTGAGAGTTGGCCCGTTCGCAAAAGCGATGTTCAGCGGCTATCAGTCTTCCATCACCACTGTCTGCGAAGCATTGCTGGTGTGCGATGGCAGCATCACATCATTAATGAGGAAATCCGTCGGCGAGTTTTCAGATCTAACGAACTCCGCCGATCGATTGATAGCATCATCTCACTGCGGAGGCTCCGCTGGCTTGGTCATGTGCTTCGCATGCCTACCCAGTGGCTAGCACGACGAGCCCTATTTGCGAGCACAGGTATGGCTTGGAAGCGACGAAAAGGAGGACAATATAAAACTTAGATCCAATGCGTTAAGGCGCAAACGTTAAAACTGGCTGTTGTCGGGCGTTCAAGACCCCGGGTTGGAGCCTAAAAGACCTCGAGAACACCTGGTTGCAAACGCTGGAGGATATGGCCAAGGACCGTACGCAATGGCGCATTTGCTATGAGACTCTTCAACCCTAACAGTTGTTCTCCCTTTCACAGTATCCTTTTTTCTTATGTGTTGGGGCACTCAGCCAATTATATTGTAATTGGTATAGTGTTGATTTTATATATATATATATATATATATATATATATATATATGAGGAAATACACGGAAAAGTTAACTACAGTCAACACATGCGCTTAGTAAGGGCACTGGCCTCAAAACTGACACTTGCCAATAGGCCTGCATATCGCGATATGGCAAACAGCCACGTAAACCGATCGCAACATTCACAAAATATGCGGAAACACACAAAAACTTTCAGTGGCATTTGAACTGTTCGCTGAGCTCGGCAGTTTTGTTGCAGACGTTTCGTCACCAATCGTGGTGGCATCATTAGTGCGCAGTGGTGTGGCGTGTATTAAGTAGCGTAACGTAGGAGAAGCTCGATGAGAGTGCATCGGACATAGTGTACGTGCGCATTTTTATAAGTTGCGGTATTTGGTCGCATATACGACCAATCCTATTGGTTGGGAAATCTGTCCGGCTTCTGTTTGTTAGACAGATTATGTGATCTTTGAACCTGACCGCTCTGAATAGTGCACCGGGACCTTGGTTATCCTAAATGATTAACGTGGGTCTGCACACATGGAGCATTGAAGTATGTGTTGGACGATCGGACTGGAGGGCAGCTTCAGACCATTAGCGACTAGATTTCGCGGAATACGCCCTAAAATCCTTATGGATAGTCTTCTCTCTGTTCGGCCGACGTACAGTGAAACAGGTAAATGCATGAGGTGGTAACTCGAGAGTCTAGGTTGAATTTAAACAGCAACTTTCCAACTTGGCGCAAGCTCATAAGTTAAGCAACGTAATAGCACCTCACATTCGATCGTCATAGCGGAGCAGATTTGGTGAGCTCTCGTAAAAGTGGCACGCTAAAGCTAGTCTGTAAGTCACAGGACAGAAACTGTTAAAGTAAAGGTATCATCCTGTCCATGTGGGTTTACGGTACAGATCGAATGAGTGTACTATACAGGTTTCCTAGCAAGTTAACATAAAAACCCTCGTTAATCATGTAGGATAATCAAGCGACAGAGTGCCGCTTGCTTACTTCAGTTCGCTGAGGCCACGGCAATTAGGTGGCTGAAACCCACTTTGTGTAAACATACCGAGTTCGCCGCCAGTGAGGCCTTGGTGAGGCTAGTGACCACATTCCTCTAACAGGAATGCCGGTCAGCATCAGATGAACTTTGACGTTACATCTTGAATGTCTCTGCGTGCAACCTATCAATTACACTAATCTTATGTAAACGGCTGATGAAAACACGCGAAATAGGTGAATTCAGTTTATCTTGACGAAATGTTGTTCTTCAAAATTTGTGAAGGGAAGGTCTTGTATGAGTTGCTTAAATCCGGTGGATCAGTACACCAGGCAAACAGAATCCACGGCAGACTTCATCACAAGTGTAATGCGGCAAAGGTCCAGGTGCACTATTCAGAGCGGTCAGGTTCAAAGATCACATAACCTATCTAACAAACAGAAGCCGGACAGATTTCCCAACCAATAGGATTGGTCGTATATGCGACCAAATACCGCAACTTATAAAAATGCGCACGTACACTATGTCCGATGCACTCTCATCGAGCTTCTCCTACGTTACGCTACTTAATACACGCCACACCACTGCGCACTAATGATGCCACCACGATTGGTGACGAAACGTCTGCAACAAAACTGCCGAGCTCAGCGAACAGTTCAAATGCCACTGAAAGTTTTTGTGTGTTTCCGCATATTTTGTGAATGTTGCGATCGGTTTACGTGGCTGTTTGCCATATCACGATATGCAGGCCTATTGACAAGTGTCAGTGTTATGTGTTTTTGATTTTGCCGTATTCCATGCTTTGGCATATTTACCGTTCTAATACATGTTTCTGTTTTTATAGCTCATACGTCCGAATTATTAATCGAGTAAAGCCTCCTTATCGGCTTTTGTCTTCTTCCTTCATTCCTGGAATAATCCGTGTTCATTACAATTTACTCGATTAATACAGCAATCTCATGGATCGAATCTTACGCCCAGATCGCTTTGATGTGGATCCTCAATCTTCTGACGCCGGCAAACGCTGGGCCCATTGGATCTACACTTTCAACAATTTTTTAGAATCGATCGAGTCCATGAAGCCGGACAAGCTCAAAACGTTAATGAATTATATCTCATCTGCCCTGTTCGAGGTGGTTTTTCAGTGCTCTTCTTATGAGGATGCCGTCAAAACGCTACAAGATATCTTCATAAAACCCAAAAACGAAATTTTTGCACGTCACATCCTAGCCACTGCCAGGCAAGAGAACGGTGAATCGTTAGACCAATTCGTTCAGAAGTTAAATTCTGCTGCTAGTGACTGTAATTTTCTACCAGTCACTGCTGACGAACACAAGAATCAAGCTATCAGAGGTGCTTTTATCAGCGGTCTACAATCTAACCTCATCAGGCAGAGATTACTGGAACAAAAATCACTCGATCTTCAGTCCGCTTTCGAGATGGCTAGATCGCTTGACTTGGCCCAAAAACAAGCTGCTTCCTTTCAGCTGACGACTTGTAACTCCACGATGAAAACCGAAATCCTATCTGAGCCGCAGCTATCTTCTCAAGAAGAACCTGTCGCTGCGTCCTCCCAGTCAACGTGTTTCTTTTGCGGCTACGCCAGACATCCTAGATCAAGATGTCTCGCCAGAGATGCGACATGTAAAAAGTGTTCAAAGAAAGGCCATTTCCAGAGCGTTTGCAAATCCAGGCCAAGCACAAATCACGGCTCGAACGTTTCCATGTCGGTTTTATCTTCTATGACGTCTGCTGCCGCGCCCGGCAGCCTTTGCAGTGCCGTTACTAACATCTTTGTGAATGACATACCGCTGCAAGCTCTTGTCGATACTGGGAGCTCTGAAAGCTACATTTCCGCTTCAGTTGTAAAACTTAACAAATTTCATATCGAAACCTCTCGGGAGCACATCGTTATGGCCTCCACTACTCATTCTAGTTTCACCCAAGGACATATTATTTGCTCCATTCGACACAAAGACACCTGTTATTCCAATGTGAAACTATCCGTTTTATCTAACCTTTGCTCTGACGTATTATTTGGTCACAACTTCCTCAAATATCATCGTAAAATTGAGATATCGTTTCATGGATCCAGACCTCCTTTTACTATTTGTGGCCTAATGGCGGCCCGTGTGGAACCGTTCCCCCTGTTTGAGCACCTTGCTTCAAATTGCCAGCCGATTGTCACAAAATCTAGACGCCATAGCGAATCCGATGAAACTTTCATTCAATCTGAAATCAAAAGACTTCTGGCAGATGGCATTATCCAACCTTCGAGGTCGCCGTGGCGATCGCAAGTGTTAGTAACTACGAGCGGACATAAGAAGCGTATGGTTGTGGATTATAGTCAAACTATCAATCGATTTACCTATCTTGATGCCTACCCGCTTCCAAGGATCGATGACCTCATCGATAAAATCGCTCGTTTCGATGTGTATAGTACTCTAGATTTGAAGAGTGCTTACCATCAAATACCAATCAACGAGGGAGAACGTAAATACACTGCCTTTGAAGCTGGTAGAAAACTTTACGAGTTTTGCCGTATTCCCTTCGGTGTTACCAACGGCGTCACCTGCTTTCAACGAGCCATCGACAGTTTTCTGAAACGGGAAGGAGTTGCAGATACCTTTGCATATGTTGACAACGTTACGGTGTGCGGTAGAAGCAAAGAGGAACATGACGCAAATCTTAAACACTTCCTGACGGTAGCCAAAAATTGCGGTATCACTTTTAACGACACAAAAAGCATTTTTGCTGGTAATAAAATCACCTTGCTCGGTTACGAAATATCCAAGGGCATTATCAAACCTGACCCGGAGCGACTACGACCTTTGGCCGAGTTGATGCCACCGCATGATTCCAAGTCACAACAGCGCCTAGTAGGAATGTTTGCATATTATTCGAAATGGATTCCAAAATTTTCAGATAAAATCTATCCATTGATTCACAATGAAACATTCCCGCTGCCCGAACCGGTAATGAACTGTTTCGAACAACTCAAAAAAGAATTAGAACGATCTACAGTCGTGGCTATCACACCCGGTGTACCATTGGTAGTCGAAACAGATGCATCTGACATCGCAATCGCCGCTACCTTGAATCAAAATGGCAGACCAGTAGCATTCTTCTCTCGAACGCTATCTCACAGCGAAAAACACCACTCCGCCGTAGAAAAAGAGGCCTGCGCTATAGTCGAAGCAGTGCGAAAATGGCGTCATTTCCTCCTTGGCAATCCATTTACGATAGTAACTGACCAGCGATCAGTGACATTCATGTACGGTGACAATAACAAAGGAAAAATTAAGAATGAGAAAATCCAACGTTGGCGTTTGGAACTATCAAGTTATCGGTTCGATATAATGTATAGACCATGAAGCGGAAATAAAGCAGCCGACACGCTCTCCAGAATTCATTGTTCAGCGTCTCTGAGTGGTACGGAACTTAACGAACTACACAAGTCAATGTGCCACCCTGGTGTTTCTCGTATGATGCATTTTATCCGTTCTCGTAACCTTCCATTTTCCTTGGACGATGTCAGGACGATGACCTCACAATGCAAAGCTTGCGCCGAAATCAAACCTAGGTTCTATAGACCCCCTGTTGGTCGACTCGTTAAAGCTACACAACCGTTTGAACGGTTAAGCATTGATTTCAAAGGACCACTTCCATCTACGTCAAGAAACAAGTATCTCCTGACTGTTATTGACGAATACTCTCGGTTTCCCTTCGCGTTTGCCTGCTCTGATATGACTTCTGTAACAGTGATCGGATGCCTCACTCAGCTGTTTGCTTTGTTCGGAATGCCATCTTATATACACTCCGACCGCGGTCCTTCTTTTGTGTCCGAAGAAGTAAGAAAGTTTCTGCACGATAAAGGAATATCCACCAATAGGACTACCGCTTATAATCCGCAAGGCAATGGGCAGGTTGAGCGTCTCAATGGAACTTTATGACGCGCTATTACGCTTTCACTATCTTCAAAAAACCTGGATATCGGACAGTGGGAGTCGATCCTCTTAGATGCTCTTCACTCTATCCGATCGTTGCTGTGCACAGCCACCAACGAAACTCCACACGAGCGCTTATTTCGATTCAACCGAAAGTCAACTACTGGCACATCCCTTCCTACGTGGCTATCCGAGCCCGGTTGGGTACTCATGAAGCGTGCTTCATGTCAATCGAAATATGAACCATTGGTTGAAGAAGTTGAGCTACTTGATTGCAACCCAGATTATGCTTTTGTCCGACTTCCCGAAGGCAGAGAGGAGACGGTTTCTACTCGCCACTTGGCTCCTGCTGCTGGCAGGATTCCCGATGACAGCGATGTCCCTCTGACGCCCCACGTGCTAAATGCACCGGATGCTATGGTTCCTACTACTACTCTGCCAGCAACTCTCGACCCATCTCCTGATGATACTACTACTAGAAGAGAGACTACTCTGCTACAACAACAACAACGAACCCGACCGTACAATCTAAGAAATCGTGAAGCTTGATCCGGCTCTTCGTTTATTATACGTCGCTTTTTTGGACAGGTCTTTCATTCGCATCCCGCATGTTATTCTTATCCAATTTCCCTTCATAACACGGACCGCTCTGCGCCGAACTCATCTTTACAAACGTCATCAACTACTCAGCAACGATTTCCTAGCGAGGGAGAATGTTATGTGTTTTTGATTTTGCCGTATTCCATGCTTTGGCATATTTACCGTTCTAATACATGTTTCTGTTTTTATAGCTCATACGTCCGAATTATTAATCGAGTAAAGCCTCCTTTTCGGCTTTTGTCTTCTTCATTCCTGGAATAATCCGTGTTCATTACAGTCAGTTTTGAGGCCAGTGCCCTTACTAAGGGCATGTGTTGACTGTAGTTAACCTTTTCGTGTATTTGCTTAAACGTATCATGTCAAAATAACTCAAAGTTTCCGGATCAACCGCGCTTTGCTATTATCATGATCATTCCATGAGTACTGAAATCGCGCAGTCTGGGCCGCATCACCAACTGCGCATATCAGCCCCCTATACATGGCGCCTGTTAGTATAGATTAGATCCATCCATACCTTCAACAACCGATTATCGCCTACTTGTTGCTACTTTGCGAAAACTGCACTGTTTGGAACGTGTGTATTCTATCCATTGTTCTACAGTAATGAGCGTTATTTACTCGAACTGCAGTTATAATTGATCGGATAAGTACGACGCTTGTTCGTCCACCGTCTGATATTCGGAAGTTGCACGCTGTTTACGAGATTCAGAATCGCCCAGGGTTGTGGGAGGAGTCATCATCCTCATTAGGGTCACCCGGGTATGCTGAGAGATTAAAACCTGTATTAAATAATAGGTTGAGGTTGTATGAACATCTGTAGACTTTTATTAAATTTGAATGACTTTAGCGGCTACTTTGCATACTGTGACAGTATTTTGCTTTGCTACTACAATAGAGGAGGCTCCACCATCTTGTTTATGGCTGCCATGTGGTAAAACTTATGTGGAAAATAGCTAAATATTAAACGTAGACCTATTATTGATCAATAAAGGTTTTGTGAGTACACAGATAAGTCAAAATGAACTTTAATAGATTTTAAGGATGGCTACTGATTAAGTTGGAAGTCCTATTTGGGTTAATCTCCTACAGCAGCCTGAAAACTTGAGACGCAGTAACACTCATTTCGCCCAACCCAAATTCCTCAGGCACTTTTGAGGTTAAGTCTATGCACCGCATATGAGTTTCGCGAACAAAGGCGCTTTGGTACCGCTCACTAAGCACAAGCGCCTCGTCTTAGTCGTTGTAGGTACGGGTAGCATTCGCTCGAAGCAACATTGGAATAGACGATTTGGCACAACGTCACTTGACGTAGGCGTACTCCATACGATTGATCGAGGCAGTGTCGGATAATCCCTTTTCATGCTGAAGACGGGATAACCTAAGATGCAGCTTGCACTTATTTCGAGGCACCCGATATCCATCAAACAGGCTGAATGACGGTGCGGCTCGATACACCGGCCAACATTTAGACCGCTTCTACAGCAAGCTTGATCACCCTACCTATCTATGGATGCGGCACTCCCGACTCTCTGTTTTTACCATTAGCATGTGAGATGCAGAAACATCGACAAGCTATGCTTTAAACTTTTTCAAAGATTCCTGAACAGTATCCGTTTTAGAGATCACACAACGCAAGTACGAAGCCATGATGTGTATGGCTTGGAAGCTCACGACCCGTGTTAGGATACCAATCGCTAGTAGCACACTTAAAAATACTAAACAAACGTGGTCGCCAGCACCAAGAAGTGGGCCGTAAGTAATGTAACTTACAAAGTCGTGACTTAGCAAAAAGAAGATAAAAAATGGACGGTTTCTGGTTGCTCACGTACCTAGGGGGGAAGTCCAGGTCAAGTCCAGCAGGCCCGAAGCAAACGATCACAGCGCCGAGTTACAAAATATATTTGCCCAGTAAAGCGCCCGGAAACTGTTCCCAGAGTGAGTGCATACAAACACAATGATCTAAGAGGTACTCACAAGGTTTCTCCACACGACCATAAACAGAACTGACGATGCGCAAATCACGACTCCGAGAGTCCCAACAGCTTTGCTTCGCGGCTGAGAGATGCTGGTCCCTAATACGTCTAAGTGGCGGCTTACAAGGAGCTACATAACTCCCTTCACGGCTAATGGAGCGGTCAGCGCGGAACAGTGTGTAGCGGGGCAGATTTTCTCAGACAACTACGTTACAGTGGAGGCAAGTATATCTGGACGAGGTTTGTTTACAAGTAGACCCACCTGGTACATCTTGGTCCTCGGGCTACGCACGTTGCTAAGTACTGTACTAGTTGAATGGATTCGGCACGACTAGCCCTGGATCGTGCGCAAAGATGATACATACCATTAGATTAGAAATAAAACGCCAGCTGAGCGCCTGGAAACTCGCCGGTTAAAGACCCTGCTCATCAGCTGCGCGCCGGGATTCTTTTAACATTAACGTATCCGACAGGTGGCATACTAACGTTACTGCTTTTGAGTTTGAAAACAAATCACAGTAAAGCCATGCGCTAGTCTGGTGAGTGGAGGGGAAGTTGAGGATTCGGTTAATCTACCGAAACGCACCCCTGCCTGATGAGCTTTCTGACGGTAACGCCAGAGAACCGAGGTGCGAAAAGCTTGGTCATACAAACTTAACCCGCCCCCCACAAAGGGCATCTAGCATGTGACCGGTAAGAAGATCGGCGGTGGATTCATCGAGGTTGCTGGAAGTTAGAATACTATCCGTGTAAGAGTCGCCTCGTCAGAGTGTATTCTCGCCCGCATGCTCCTCTACGCACACAATGATGGGCCACTTGATTTGCATTGGTGACGGGAAGTGAAGGCACCTCACGTTTCTCTGAGGAAACTTTAGCAAGTGGTGCCATCTGCTCAAGCCGTTGTACCTTGCGCGTTTGTACACCTCCTTCACAGGAACACCTTTCGCGTAAGTATTTCGAACAGAGTGCATCGATCGACTGAAACGAACGCACTCTTGAAGTCCAGGAACACAGCTATTGTCGGCCTGCGGTACGTGTGATGCTGCGATAGCACCTGCCGCCGAGTGAATATGTGGTATATACAGCCACATCCTGGGCGAAAGCCTACCTGCTCTTCCCGAATGCGTGACTCGTTCCGCAGTGAGGCGTCGAACGAGAATTGAGGCCAGTATTTTGTCACCACCAGCGTTAAGCTAATACCCCTGTGGTTAGCACAGTCGATGCGACTGCCATTTTTGTATATCGCCACTATAACCGATTCACTCCAGTTAACTGGGATGGTCTCCGCTTTCAAAAGCTGCTCGAACAGAGGGATCAGTGCTTTGCAGGACTACACCTCCATCCTTAAATAGTGCGGGTGCAAGCGAATCCGGGTTAGCAGCACGAAAACGATTAAGGGATGTAATCGCGAATCAGCTAGAAGAGCTTGCGATAATTGCCTACTGCTCCCGCTTCCTCCATTTCTTGAACCCGACTAGTAAACCAGGCTTCCTTGTCAGCACGCAGGCTCCGCTTTACTTCGTGTCTAAAAGTCTGTTTTGTCAAATTTTGCTCAGAAACAGACGGTGATTTTCCTCTAGATTCCAATAGGTTCACCGACCACTCGGATATCCAATGACTGCTACGGTGACGATTGATAGTACCACAAGCACATACTCTTACGTCGTGCATGGCGGCCGAGATCCTATTTCATTGAAGTTCTGGGTCATTAGGACAACAGAGTGAAAGTTCGGTACGCAGTGCATCCTGGTGTGCCTACTTGACCGAGGGTTAAGATGACTTCTCAGTTGCCAATCGGGGTAGGTGCTTGGTACGCCTCTCGGTAAAGGTCATGGAAAAACGACAGCGCACCAAGGCAAAATCAGAGTCAACGCAAGTACTCTACAACAAGCGACAATGCAGGATAGAACTACGCCACCTGTAACTAATGGCAACGTTATCAATTTGGATCCATCGCTGGACAGCTATAGGGGGATGCCAACGAGCACTTCGTCACCTACTGTGACTAAAAGCGGTGCTACTAAGCAACAGATGGTGCTCCGCACACAGCTGTAACAGACGTTCTCTGCTGTCCGTTCGTTCGGAGCTAAGTCCATACTTATCACCTAGCAAAGCTTCTTAAGAGCTCAGATGACCTACTAGCGCATTCATATCCCCTGCAAGAAGTATGATATCAGAACTGATAACACTGTGTAGTAGCGTGGTAGAAAGCGTGTTTCGCAGGATCAGAGCTGCCATCGGTGGGGGCATAAACGGAAAGCACAAACAAACAGCGTCTATTGCTACTCCATGAATCAACCTTAGCTGAGGTAATAACCGGACTGCACCTAAACGGCTGCGGACGGGAATGCAATTAACCAACGATGACTCGGCCTTCAAGCTGAGAACAATGCCAACTCCAGCTTGGTCAGTGGCTGCCGCATTAGCATCTTCGGATGCGCTGAACCAAGAGCGAGAGCACAAACCGGGTGCAGCTAATTCAACAACTCCGTGAGCGTCCTTGATCTTACTTTCGGACACACAATACACGCCAATACCCAGCGTGTCTAACGTGCATGCGAGTGCAGTTTGTTGGCCGATTTGTCTTGGAGTGCGAACGCAGAACGCCGCCAAGGAAACGCAACAGCGTGGCCTTATAAGGAGCTGTTGGTGATTAGTGTCCAGTAGTGGTGTGGAAACAGCTGCAGATGACATGATTCCAGTGACATTACGGTTGCTGTCAACTAAACTGGGAATTATAGGAGGAAGGCTAGTAGTGGGGATTGGAAGGGGAGTAAGAGAAACGGTTGAAAAGGAAAGGAGGGGGCGCCAGCAGTAACATGTTTTCGCCTATCCACCCCGCGGCATGCAGCAGATAAGGAGACCGTTGATAATCTGCGCAACGACCGATGCAGAATATGATTAAGGTTTGAAGAAGTCATGGTTGTACCTGGGCTGAGATACTGTCATGTCGCCCAGACCTAGACAGGAGAACGATTAGGGTCTTCAACCAAAGCCTTTGGCTCAAAAGCCTGTTTGCAAGGTAGCGGATGTGGCAACAATTCGGTTGTACAGAAATGGATGCCATCCCATTTCAAACCCCTTAGCTGGAGGACCAGGAGACTTCTCATCAATGTTCAACCTGGTAGGAGCAGCTCTTAAGAAGCCCAAGGGTCCCAACCCAGTATAGCTCAATGGGTCGACGAGGTACGTTAATGTCCAGTGTCGTCGTGACGAAGGATTCCTATTGCTGATAAAACGGCAGTATAAGCATTGGGAGGCTCCATTTATCATGAGTAAAGCAAACGTTCATATGGTATCTTGACTCTTAAAGGTGGCGAGTAGGTTGAATATCTTAGTATGCGTCTACTGTAGACAATCCTCCACATGAAGAGGATAAATAGCTGCGTACATTAATGTGATGCCCGGTAGTTGCTGCGTCTAATTTTCTGATGGCTGGTGATCCAAACTTTCTTCATACTAATTGTAATCTGAGGTCGCTGATAGGACCCTGCGTAGGGACCAGGCGACTCTCGCAGTATCCTTAGCGCACGGGTAAATGGTGGTGGCTGCTCGGCAACAAAGTGTCGGTACTACGGACCGGAGTGCTGCTGATGACTCTTTCATACTGATTGACAGGGCGCGGTAAACAGGGTGGACACTTGCACGAGAATGTATGTGCACAATGCGTCAATGTTCCCATGGAAGTCATATCGACAGTCCCCCTCTAGGCTTGGTGTCGTGGTCACTAAACATGGTCGCTTATCAGAAATGCACGTGGGAGTACCTATAGCAAAGAGTAACCATGCATTCTGACTTTCTTCAAGACAACACCGAAGCTTGCAGGGAATCCCGGTAGGTGAAGGATTTCGTTCGAACTGACTACATGAAACTGCGCGACAGGGCTCCTCAGGTGACCTGGATTCTTGAAGTCACCTTTAAAATAGAGATGGCATTTATTTAAAACAAGGTTTGTGCAAATACAGGACGAGTTTGTTCCTCCAGAAATATCAGTAAAGCCCGATGCTGGAGAAGAATCAACAGAGAAGAAAGTTGCCGCTGCTAATGGGATGTTCTTCTCTGCAAGCAGATTCTTTTCCCAGATGACTTCAGAGATTTTCCGACTTCTCTTCAAATCTCATGTTCGACTAAGTCTTGAGTACGGATTGCCAGCATCCTATCCTCTCACGAAAAGCGAATACGCACTGATAGAGAAGATTTAGCGGCGGGGATCAAAATCCACCATGAAACCCCGGAACCTGTCTTACTCACATCGCCTTCAAAGGATGAACTTGTTCACCCTGGGGTATAGTCGTCTCCATGATGAGTTGATTTACACGTGATGTATTCTCCGAAATGAAATGGGGATTGAGGTACAAGAGTTCTTTCTTCGTTACGTGGATAGTTCGACACGAGGCCACGGTATGAAGCTTTTTAAACCAAGGAGACTTCGGGTTCGCTCTGATGTAGCTTTTTCAACTCGTGTGGTCAATGAATGGAACAATTTACCTGAGCTAGTCGTCAGTGTGCAAACAGCTTAATGTTTCAAACGAATGCTAGACATCTACTTGCTGACAAGCATGGGATCTTGCTGTGTTGACTGTGACGGCAATGCTCCCTTGTGAAACATTGTGCCACATCAACTCACATGCTCCCTACAGTGAGCGAGAAGTGATGGGGCTGACAAAGGTTTTTCTTGCTGCTCTCTACAAACCAACGAACCACACGCGCATTTGACGGAGTCGGATACCTTCATGCATAACTTCAAATAGTCAGCATAGCTCAAACATTCAGATCGGAGAGTTGAAAGAATGTTGTTAACAAAGAATTTAAATAACTGGTCGAAGGACAGAGCACTGAGGGACACCACTGCCAATAAGTACGGAGGCTGAACATGTCTCACTGACCTTAACTCGCATATAAGAAACCATCGAATACCTAACTAGTGGTCAATGGGATTCTGAGTGTTCATTGAATTGTAGACAGCAAGGAACATTTACATCATTCCACAGCCTAAGGTCATCAGGAAACAATAGGGATGATACCCCAAGCTGTCCAGGGAGATCGTTTACGTAGATGGAGAACAGCATCGGTCCAAGGACCGAGCCCTGTGGGACACCGCTAAGGACCGTTTGCCTAAAGGATAAGCTGCGACCCACACGTACACACTGCTCTCTTCCCTGCAAGAACGCAGATACCCAGTGAAGGGCGCGGCCAGATACGCCGTAGGAGCTCAGCTTTTGTGATAGCCTCAAGTGGAGTACCTTATCAAATGCTTTCGAAAAGGCTGCGAAGAGTAAATCCACTACGTCACCATTGTTCATTGCCTCGGCCCAAGCTTCACGAGCAATCAAAAAATTCGTAAGACACGAAAACCCCTTCAGTAATCCATGTTGTGCACTACTGAGTAGATTAAATCTATTCAGGTGACATTCCAACGAATCTCTCATCAGCTTTTCAAGCAGTTTGACCACGACGCTAGTCAGACTGACTGGCCTATAATTGGCTGACAGACTCCTGTCGCCAGTTTTGAAGATAGGACAGATGAAAGCCTCCGTCCATTCGGAAGGTAATGTACAGCTATCAAGTGACTTCTGAAACACCATCGTCAGCGGTCCACTTAGTTCCCCCGGCAACTCATGCAAAAGCTTCGGGTGAATTGAATCAGGTCCAGCTGCTTTGGAAGGGTTCAGTTCTTGCAGCAGTTTGAAGACTTGCGTTTCCATCGCAGTAAACTCAGCTAAATAAGAACCCTCAGGTACTCTGGGGACAAGTTCAACGCTAGTCGATGCGGCCTCACGTACAAAAGCCCTTGCATACTGCTCCCCAAGTACACGAGCCTTATCTGAGTCCGCATACGCACGAGTTCCATCGCAATGAGGCTAAACCTTACCGTGGTGCGATGGTTTGTGTGCCTCAGTGATTCATTGAGCTATACTGCGTGGTGCATTTTTGCACATTCAGAGCTACTCATACCAGATGGGTCAATGGTTAGAGGCCAGACAAATTCAGCCTTCAGGTTGGGGGTTGGAATGAAGGTGGCACCATATTCCTTAAAAAGGACTCCTTGTAGCCCATCGCCAAACCCGCTGCCTTGCGGTCAGGTTTTTGAACCAAAGGCTTCGGTTGAGAACCCTAATCGTTCTCCTGTCTAGGCATGGGCAGCCTGACAGTATCCTGCCCACGCAATACCATGAATCTCACTTCAAACAAATTTCTGATGCTCTGGCCACCGCAGAGGATAATCAACGGTGCCCTATCTGCTACATCGAGCAGGGTGGATAGGGGTTTGGATGCTACTGCTCAAGCCTTCCCGTCTTCTTATTCCCCCTCTTACGCATTTTCACTCTTATCGTCTCGTTCCAGTTGCACTTTTATCCCCCCTGTTGTCAACCCCCCAATTCTCGGCCATTCCCCATCTTGCTTCAATAGTCGCTTGTCTCTTAGTTTCAAATCACAGGTGAACGCGGAGCGTCATTCATGCACTGTCAACAGGCCCATGTCCAATCAAGCGGTCCATTCCAGTTCATCGGCTTCCATTTGGAGCCCTCAATCCCCCTTCAGATTGGCATGCCTCAATGTTCGCACATTGCTTCAGATCGGTCAACAGGCGGCACGTGCCCGAACAGTAGAGACCCTCTCGATCGATATCTGCTGCTTATCGGAGACCCGCCTGCAAGACTCAAGCTCTGTGCTCACTCTGCGATCCCCTTCAGGTGACACTAGCATTGCGCCTATCCGGTGAGGATGTAGCTTCGAGCACCGACCAAGCCGGTGTTGGTATTGCCCTGAGTCCCCGGGCTGAAACTGCTCTGTTTGATTGGATTTCAACCAGTAGCCGGATGTGTGCGGTCCGATTGGCTGGCTCGTTCAAAACTTCGAAGTCACGTGGGACTAACAGGTGTCTATTCGTTAGCGCTGCTTATGCACCGACAAAATGTAGCGATGACTCAGTAAAAGACGACTTCTATCGTCAACTGAACGAGCTCCTTAGCCACAGAAGAAGCTCGGACACCGTAGTGCTGGCTGGGTATCTGAACGCTCAAGTTGGCAAATTATCCACTGATGAGCTGCAGCTGGGCGGCCAACATGGTGTAGGTTCCCTAATGATAACGGTGAGCGGTTACTTCATTTGTGTGAGGATGCTCGCTTATTTCTTGCGAACACTAACTTCCGACACAGCATCTGTAGGAGGGTGACTTGGCGCCCACCAGCCTCGAACCAGCCTTGGACGCAAATCGATCATATTGCAATCACTTACCGCTGGAGAGATTGCATCCAGAACTGTCGCTCGATTTGGAGCACAGGTGTGGACACCGACCACGCACTTGTATGTGCTGACCTGCGTATGCGCTATGGCAGACGCCCACGACGACGTGAGCGCATTGACACCAGTTAACTGGCGAAACCAGCTGTTCTGAATGCTTATCAAAGTACGCTGTCATGCGAGTTGGATAAACCCTCACTGGATGCAATTGAAGGTCACTGGTCTCATATTCACCAGTCGTTACTAACAGCATGAAGATCCTCATGTGGTATGTCTAATCGCCAACATGGACATTGGGTCTCTTCACAGTCTCTGGAACTTATCGATGCTCGCCGGCATATTCCGGCTGGAAGCGAACACAATGAAACTCACAAAGAGCTCCGGACAAAACTCCGTGCTAGCCTGAAGAGAGAACGCGAATCCTGGTGGTCTCATCGTGCATCAGAGATGAAAATGGCCGCTGCCATTGGCAACCATCGTAAGTTATCCCGTCTGATACGGGAAACGGGCAGCAGAAGACCTGGTGTTAGTGAAACTATACGTGACGAGAGTGGACAGCCTATCAACAAGTTGTCAAAACGCTTGGAGCGTTGGGCGGAGCACGTTGAAAGGCAATTTAATCGGCCGGAATTGTTAGACTTCTCGCCGGCCAGTGATCGCCCTGCTCGGTGGGCAGTCCCTTGAGATCCATCCTCCCGCTCAGAAGTCGAACGTGAGATCGGACTGTTGAAGTTAAATAAAGCCGTGGGACCTGATGATCTTCCTCCAGCCCTCTTCAAATTCGGGGGACCTGCTCTTGTGGATAATTTATACGAATTGCTAGTTAAACTGTGGGAGCAGGAAACTGTCCCAACCGACTGGAGCCGCTCCGTCATAGTCCCAATTTTCAAAGGAGGTTCACGATCGGAATGCGGCAGCCATAGAGGAATCAGTCTGACCTCCATCGCCTCCAAATTGCTTGCCTCTGTTATCCTTCAAAGACTGGCGCTCGTGAAAGCCATATTCGTGAAGAACAAGCCGGGTTTCGTCGAGGTCGTGGCTGCATTGACCACATCTTCACCTGGCGTCAGTTGTTGGAGCACTGTCACATGTATTGGCGGCCCACCGTGGTCTTGTTCCTCGATATCAAAGGTGCATTCGATTCGGTGGATAGACGTGCACTTGGGGACTGTCTACTCAGGAAAGGTGTACTTGAGAAATATATGGTTATCCGAGCATTATATGCGCGTAGCTCGGGCAGAGTGAGGGCTTGCGGCAAGTTGTCGTCGTCATTTAATATCTCCAGCGGTGTGAGACAAGGATGCCCACTGGCACCTTTCCACTTTAACTTTGCTGTTGACGAAGTCATGGAAATCACGTTTACAGGACACGACTTAGAAGGTGTAGAGCTACTCCGAGTAGAAGGACTTCTTGACTTGGAGTATGCAGACGACAATGCCCTCATCTGTGACAGCTCACACACGTGCCAAGCCGCACTGGACAGATTAGCACTAGCTGTCCGTCACTTCGGGCTTTACTTCGCACCCTCGAAGTGCAAAGCGTTCCTCCAAGATTGGTCTGGACCGCCTCCTACGCTGACCCTTGGTGGGGATCAGCTAGAAGTAGTTCAAAAATTCAACTACCTGGGAAGTTGTATCAGCGCCCGTGGGATTGAAGATGAGATCACGAACCGTATAGCAAAAGCTCGGGGCGCATTTGCCAAGGTTCGCCACTTATGGCGCCTGCACGACATCACTCTTGCCCTGAAGGGTAGAGTGTACAATGCAGCGGTACGTTCGACCCTACTGTGCGGTTGTGAAACCTGGCCCTTTAAAGCAACGGACCTGAAGAGGCTAGTTACGTTCGATCATCGGTGCCTTCGTAATTTAGCTCACATCTGGTGGAAACACCGCGTGAGCAACGAGCGTGTTCGACGCCTTGTCTACGGCACAGGAAAAGGAAATGAACCGCTCAGCACCCTTATTTCAAGCACCAGACTCCGATGACTCGGCCACGTGTTACGCATGCCAGCCCACCGACTCCCGCGACGTGCGTTGTTTGCGCGTCGGGGGTGTGGATGGAAGAAGAGGAGGGATGGCCAAGCGATGACTTGGTCCAGAGGAATGAAGGCCCTCACTTCTGAGCTGGCCTCAGTTGGAGCGTCTCGGCTCCATGGTTGGGGTCCGAAAGACGATGAGGACGTTTGGTTGGACACACTTGCTGATATGGCAAGCAGCCGACCACAGTGGCGTTCGTGCTGTGAGTTACTTTGTCGCACCCCATCCCCCTCCAACCACGATCTCATTATTTAGCCTTATATAATTTTGCATAGTAATTTTTTTGATGCATAGTAGCCGGCTGGTAGCTTACCGGAACGATGCACATCCGTTACCGGTAGCTCAGCCGGCTTGCACCAGTTGCTTTTTTTCTCCTTTTTTCTATGTATTGCGGCACAGTAGCTGAGGTGTTCCCAACCTCTGGCTAACCTGTATGATGATGATGATGGCCCGCATCAAATTTGGGATTACTGATGTTGAACCACAGCGTACCTTAACATAAGCGAAGAACAGCTTCGGATTTTCCGAAGCTCCATCAGCCAATTCCTTTTCGTACACCAGCCGAGCTTTCCTTAAGTGTTGTTTACACCTATTTCTAGCCTCGCGGTATCTATCATAGGTGCTAGTTGATGGAGCCGCACGGTAGGTCATTCAGCACCTAGAACGCTTCTGGAGCAGGTACTTGCCAGTGGTATCTATCTATCCACGGCGGCCGCGCTCGTGTCTCCTATCTCCACGCAAGCGGGATGTAGGGAGTAGACAGTTCCGTGAGATAAGATTTAAATTTATCCCAGGCAGCCTGAACCGTATCAACCACCGAGATTTCGCAACGTAACCCAGAGTATTTGCAGAGAAATTTTTGGGTGTTTGATTCGGAATAGCGAGTTAAAGTGAAGGTCTAACAGCGACGGATAAACACGAAAATGTTACAAATTTATTGCCGAAGATTTCCAGAAGCAGCACCATCAGGAACCATCCCAGACAAAAGCGCAAATGAAACTGATTGAAGGTTTAACGCAGTGCTTGAACGTACAAGCAAACGGGGCAGCCACACGGGACACACAGGCTGTTTCACTTCTTGATCTTCTTCCGAATGCATTTTCGAGGCGTGTTTCGAACGCTGGGAGGACATGTTCCGGACGGATTTCAGCCGTCAAGATGATTCATGGGAAGTGCTCCGCAAGCTCGGTAGTAATGAACATACAAGATACGTTGACATCTTGCAAAAGAGCCGAAGGACATCATTTACAGCGAAACAATGGCAACGCTCATAGAAATTTTTGCTGAGTCGACCTCTTTGTTTAGCATTCGCTATCAAATTGTTAAGCGTGATACAGACGATTATGGGGTACTAGCCGACATAGTTAACCGTGAATGTGAACGTTTTAAATTACGCTGTTTGACGGATCACCAGTATAAGTGCCTCATATTTGTCAGTGCTTTACAGTCTCCACGCGACGCGGAAATCCGCACTCGGCTCCTTGCTAAGTAGGATCAAGGTCCAAACTTGACATTGAAGACCCTTGTAGGTGAATGTTAACGGTTTATTACCTTGAAATACGACATCGCTATGCTTGAGCAGAGCCGCCCCACCATTGCTGATGCAGTTCATGCTGTGACAAAAGCAAGAAAGGCTGGTTCGAACAAGTCGTTCAACAGAACGCCGAACAAGCCGTCTACACCTTGTTGGTCAGGTTGTGAATGGCATTTCGCACGATACTGTCCATTCAAGCGTCACATTTGTGGTAAGTGCTATAAACCCCTTTTTCATCGGTCCCAGCCAAGAAACCTGAAGCACACCCACCGACGAAAGAACTTCAGGAAGCCTGACCCAGGATCACTATCTGTGATTGCTACGTTTCACAGCGATTCTAGAACACACCGCCGATTTATCAATGTGCTTATCAACGAAATCGCAACCGGGCTGCAGTTCGATACGGCATCAGATATATCCATCATTTCCAAAAGCACTTGGAAGCACGTAAAGAGGCCGAAAATGGTTGATTCCAACAAAGTCGCCCACAACCCATCCGGTGGAGTGTTGAAGCTGCTCGGAGAAATAACTTGCAAAGTTGCGTTTAACAGAGGGGAACAGGCCGGAACCTACTACTTGTCCGACCTACCAAACTTTAACCGCCTTGGGCTTGACCGAATGGAAAAGTTACAAATGTGTGATGTTCCAATGCGTTAGCTTTGCAATAGATTCATAACCAACCGAGTCCATGCATCAGCGTCGATAGAAGACATGACGAGAAAGCTAAAGCAGAAGTTTACCTCCTTGTTTGAAGATGGTCTCGGTAATTGCAGTAAGTTCAAAGCAATGTTGGGCCTTCGCGAAGAAACCAAGCCAATTTTCAGATCATAAAGACCGGTACCGTATCCAGCCAGGAGCTCGACCGACTGGAACGAGCCGGTGTCATCACACCAGTGAACTACTCTTCATAGGCTGCGCCGATTGTTGCTGAGAAAAAGCCGAACGGTAAAGTGTGTGTGTGTCGATTTTTCGACTGGCATGAATGCCGCATTGGAGGACCATCAATACCCGATTCCGATACCCGAGGATATCTTTGCCAAGCTGAATGGTGGGAAGAGTTTTGCCAAGCTCAACTTGTCCGATGCCTACCACCAGGTTAAACTTGATGAAGGCTCATGAGAAGTGCTGATAATCAACACTCACCGAGGCTTGTACCAGTACAACCGCCTCCCTTTTGGAGTGAAAACAGCACCAGCCATCTTCCAGCAACTGAAGGGCAACATGCTCGCAGGAGTTTCCGGAGCCGCTGCGTACCTGGATGATATCATTCTAATGAGTCGGACTGCAGGAGAACTATTTGAGCGGCTCGTTGAAGTGCTTGTACGTATCCAGTCGTATGGTTTCCGTATCCGTGAAGACAAGTGCACCTTTTTTACACCAACCGTTAAGTTTCTCGACTTCATTGTCTCAAAAGACAGTCGTCGCCCTGATCCAGAAAATATCCGATCCATTCAAAAGATGCTTGCGGATTTGCAATCGCTGCGTTCATTCTGTGGCCTAATCAGTCATTACAGCGCTTTTCTGCCCGAAATGCATCGCCTGCGTGCCCCGCTGAACAAGTTGCTGAGCAAGCGCTAAACCTAGAATTGGACGCCAGAATGCCAGCCTGTCTTCGAGCGGGTCAAGTTATTGCTGGCTTCAGACTTACTCCTGACACCCGTCGACCCGTTCCGAAAGATTGTACTTGCCACAGACGTATCGAGTCTAGGGGTTGGTGCCGTAGTTCCCATACGTTCTCAGATGGATCTCAGAAGGCGATCGCACATACCGTCAGGACGCTAACGAAAGCCGAAAGAAACTACAGTCAGATCGAGAAGGAGGCACTCGCCATAGTGTCTGCTGTGAAGAAAGTTCACACGATGCTGTATGGTCACTGTTTCCAACTCTTGACGGATCACAAGCCGCTACTGACCGTTTTTGGCTCGAAGAACGGAATTCCTGCCTATATAGCCAATCGACTCCAACGATGGGCACTCACCTTGCTGGGCTATGATTTCAAAATCCGTTAACAGTCAACGGACTCGATGGGCCAGCAGATGCGTTGTCACGCCTCATTGATTCCCAGCAGCAAGAGCACGAGGACACCATCATTGCCTCAATTGAGATCGAATATGATTTCAAATTCCTGGTGAGCGAGGCACAACATGGTATGCCAGTTACGGCTGACCTTGTGCGGGCCGAAACGCTTCGAGACCCAATCCTAAAGGTTAGGCATTTCCACAGAACCAGCTGGCCGCGTTCGTGTCCATATGCCGAAATGCAGCAGTATTCGATTGCGTCATGTTCTCAGAGAGAGTAGTCATCCCGCAGGCGTCGCAAGAAAGAATGCTGCGGCAGTTCCATGCAGAACATCCAGGGCTCAACCGAATGAAAGCGCTTGCCCGAAGTTATATGTATTGACCGTTTATGGACAGACAGCTGGAGCAGCTAGGTAGAGGTTGTGGCAACTGCACTACCGCTTCAAAGGCACTGGCGAAGACTGAATTCCACTTGTGGCCTAAACCAACGGAACTTTGGTGCCGTGTTCATGTTGACTCTGCAGGTCCAATCAACGGCTAGAAATTCCTCATGGTGGTCGACGCTTACAGCAAATGGCCCGAAGTGTCCCATATGAGCAGCACAAAAACAAGCGCAACAGTCTCGAGGTTGCGACAAATGTTCAGCAGGTTCGGCTGCCTTGAAACATTGGTGACGGACAGTGGAGCACAGTTTACTTCACCCACATTCCTGGAGTTCCGCCAACGCTGCGCCATAAAATACGTGCGGTCTTCACCCTTCCACCCACTATCGAAGCGCCAAGCGGAGAGGTTTGTGGATACATGCAAACGCGCTGTCCTCAAATCAAGGAGGGAGGAAGACATAGAAAAGATGGACCGCTTTCCGTTTCTGTACCCATCTACACGAAATCCACGAACGCCGGGTGGAATATCACCAGCAGATGCAATGATGAAGAGAAAGCTTCGCATGCCATTTGATGCAGTTCGGCCGTCCTGAGTCCACAGTTGGTGAAAGGAACATCAAGATGGAACGTGACTTTGATCGGTGGTACGGTGCTAAGCTACGTTCGTTAAACCTAGGTCAGCCAGTCGGCCGGTGGCCGAGTGGTTGGCACGTTTGCTTTCCAACCATAAGGTCACCGGTTCGAATCCGCGTAGGGGTGGGCGTCCTCGCGGTATACTCAGCCCGCGCGCGACTGGTGGTGGTCGCGCGGCAGCGAAGCGCCGTTACGGCGTATAAGCTGACACATTATTTTTAGGTCAGCCAACACTTGTACATGCTTACCGGGATGGACACGCCAAATGGACGCCAGGCACGGTTCAGGGCAAACGTGGGAACATCATTTACAACGTGCAGGTTGGGACGCAGATATGGGTAGGCTACACAAATCAACCGCGACCAACACTGTGTCAGCCACAAGAAACAGAATCCGCCGAGCTTCCATTTAACCTGTTGACGGATAGCTTCAACTTGCCCAAACAGCCGATGGAAGAACCCTGTCATGAGACCAGCATCATGCTGAAGTGCTTGGAAAAACCCATAAGGAACAGGATCTGTGAACGCTTGACTGAGCACAATCTAATTAGAGCGGAACAGCATGGCTTTCTTAAAAAGAAGTCTTGTCTTACCAATTTATTGTGCTTTTTAGACGAGATTACCCGATGTCTTGATACTGGGATGTCGGTAGAGGTGTGCTACTTGGACTTCAGTAAAGCCTTTGACTCAGTGATTCATCGATTTTTAATTGAGAAGCTGACATGGTTTGGAATGCATCCTCAACTATTACTACGGCTCTCCGGATTCTTACGTGGAAGGACATTCAGAGTCAGGGTTGGGGAAGCGAGTTCTAGTGTTGGCCATGCCTACAGCGGTGTCCCCCAAGGTTCGGTTCTGGGTCCATTGCTGTTTCTTATGTTTATAAATGACCTGGCTCCTCTTCTTGAGGATCCCTACTATATATTCGAAGATGACTTGAAGCTAGTCAGTAGGGGAAACCGAGCGACATTGGCTAAGGACATCATCATTGTGGTGAACTGGTCGAGCCAATGGGATCTACCTCTAAATGACAATAAATGTCTACTATTGACCAGTAGTGGCGGCGGAATTGCAGTTCAGTCTCCTGTGGGATCTCTAGCATGGCGGTGTACTGATGAACCCCGCGATCTAGGTGTCAACGTAGCGAACAATTTTAAGTCTTCGGCACAGTGTCGCCATGCTACCAATAAAGCACGACACGAGTTATTTCGTCTTAGGAGGGTGCTGAGTAACACTAAAGCAGAAGTATTCTTGCCGTTATATAAAGCAGTGGTTAGGCCACATCTGGAGTATTGTGTTCAGGCCTGGGCACCGTACCTCCGGAGTGATGTCATTTGCATAGAGAAGATTCAGAAACTTGCGAGCAGGATCATCGAAGGTCAACGAGGGAAGTCATACGAAGATCGTCTAAGTATCTTGGGATTATTTTCCTTGGAACAGCGTAGATTGAGAGGGGATTTGATAGAGACGTTTAAGATCATTAAGGGACCTAGTGGTATTAGTCCCACCCATCTCTTTGAGTTGGCTGTGTCAGACCATCTGCGCGGGCATCGCCTGAAGCTCAAACATCACACAGCTCGTTTGGACATCGGGGCAGTCTTTTACGAACCGAGTAGTTAACTTCTGGAATAAACTTCCTCCTGATTTAGTGGAGTCTGAGAAGGTAGAAACCTGTAGTGACCTGGAGATTCCCCTGTTTGGCTGCCGCATGTTGCGTAAAATATTACAAAATCACAAAATTATATTTCCTCGATGTACATAGCAAAATAGCCGTTCGCCTGTTTGAACGTTGCTCGCGTTTGTTTAAGTCAACATAGCATCCGCTTCGAACGGCGCGACGCTCCTCGGCTCCGCGGCCATCTTTGCTCTCCGCGCACGCGACCACACCTTTCCCTAGCTAGCTATCTTTCGGTGCCTTATTTTTAGCACTAGATAGCCTTTCGCCCACTTAATAAATTTTTCCTAGCGCTACTTTTGGTCTTCTCCACTCATCGGAGGTTGGCCTTATTTTCGCGTATTGGTTTTAAAGCGTACCGATCCCGCTTCGCGCTTTATTGGTGACCCCGAATTTTGGTCATTATCCGGTGAGTTTTCGCTAACCTTTCTTTTCAGACTTGGCCACATTTTTTTCGCTAACTCGTCTGATTTTCACTTTTCATTTTCCGATTTAATCTTGCTGGCTCGCTATTTTGCTCGCTATGGAAACTGATCGTGTAGATTCTGACATTCAGATCGGCACGGATACGCTTCCTATCGCAACTTTTCGCGAGACTAATCCTAAGTCTTAGTTTGGTCAGCTAGAGTCGCAATTTGCTTTGCGTGGTATTAGGTCCGAAAAGACCAAGTTCCACCTTGTCGTTTCAGCGCTTCCGCTAAATGTCATCGATGACATTGATGACATTCTAGATCTTCCTGACGATCAAAAGACTTACGATGCAGTCAAGACAACTGTTCTGAGAAGGACAGGCTTATCCGATCGACAACGAGTTACGAAACTCCTGAACGAAACTGATCTTGGCGATCATAAGCCGTCTCAGCTGCTTCGAAAAATGCAGAGCCTAGCTAGAGCCACTTCGGTAGATGATTCTTTTCTTCGGGAAATGTGGTTGCAACGACTTCCGCGCAAGATGCTACACATCCTCTGCGCTAGTCAGGATGCACCTTTACCCAAACTGGCCGATACAGCGGACCGAATTTGGGAGTCGTACGGCCAGGTTTCGCAGGTCCAGACGAAACCGGACGTCCATATCGCCACGCTTAAATCCCAGATGGCAACACTGACCCTACAATTCGCAGACTTTTCGGCCTCCGGACATAACCGCTGTAAATGATCTAGGAGCCGTTCGCGTTCACGTTCGAAGTCTCCTTCGCGATCACCGAATAGAAACGGTTAATGCTGGTACCAAGAACGCTTCGGCCAGCAAGCTAAATCATGTCGCCCGCCCTGTTTCTTCAAACGACAGCAGCAGGGAAACGGGCGGACCAGCACGTAGGGGCGACGGACGTAGCTGGTCAACGCAGTCGCCTTTGCTTCGTCACCGATCGTAGAACCGGAGTTCGCTATCTCGTCGATACTGGCGCAGAAGTCAGCGTTCTCCGACGTGATCCAAATGACCCGACCAAAAAGGCGACTAGCTCATTGCGCGCAGCTAACGGGACCATCATCCGCGTATATGGTCAACGCTCGCGCACGCTAAATCTCAGCCTCCGACGCGCTTTCAAATGGATATTCCTCGTTGCGGACGTTCAAACGCCTATCCTTGGTCTCCACTTCTTACGTCATTACGACCTACTCGTCGACGTTAAGCGACACCGTCTAGTCGACCGCCTTACGAATCTTGCAGCCATTGGGACTTTGACCGACACCGCTTCAATCAGTCCCGTGTACGCGACTCAACTTAGTTCACCCGTTGGGCAAACGCTGCTCGATAGTTTTCCGCAGACCTTCCGTCCTGCCGTCCCGTTGCCTTCCGCAACCGACGCCGCGACACATCACATCGTTACGAAAGGTCCGCCTGTGTTCGCAAAAGCCAGGCGCATGACTCCCGACAAACTCAGAATTGCACGCTCCGAATTCGAGCACATGCTAGACTTGGGCATTATTGGCCTGTCTAAGAGCCCGTGGGCGTCGCCTCTACACATGGTGCCTAAAAAGTCAGGAGACTGGCGTCCATGTGGCGACTATCGCGCTCTTAATAACGCTACCGTCCCCGACCGCTATCCCATTCCGCACATTCAGGACATCACGGCTAGCCTACGTGGCGCCCGTGTGTTCTCGAAGATCGATCTGGTTCGCGCTTACCACCCGATCCCTGTAGCCGAGGATGACATTCCAAAAACCGCAGTCATCACGCCTTTCGGACTTTTTGAATTTTTGCGAATGCCCTTCGGTCTTCGTAACGCAGCTCAAACTTTTCAACGCTTCATAGACTCTGTCACCAGAGGTCTCGACTTTGTTTATCCTTATATAGACGACATCTTAGTAGCTAGTTCTTCCGAAGAACAGCACGCGAAGCACCTCAAGATGCTTTTCGAGAGGTTAGCTTCTAACAGCATTACTGTCAACGCTGACAAATGCATCTTTCAGCAACCATCTATCGAATTTCTTGGTCATCGAATTGACCAGCATGGCATACGGCCGCTCGAAGACCGAGTCATCGCTATTAAGGACTTTCCCCTTCCGACTACTTTGGCCGCCATCCGCCGTTTTAGTGGGATGATCAATTGCTACCGTCGATTTCTGCCATGTTGTGCTGACTTGCTCAGTCCATTGACCGACTTACTTCGTGGACGCAAGAACGGCAATGTCGAATTGACGCCCGCTGCAACTGAAGCCTTCAAGGCCTGCAAAGAGGCCTTGGCTGAAGCCGTTATGCTTCACCATTTCGACCCCATAGCTCCACTCAGCGTTGCAGTCGATGCATCGGACACCGCCATTGGCGCCGTCCTGCAGCAATTCACTAAGGGATGCTGGAAGCCACTCGCTTTCTACTCCCGACGCTTACAACCGGCAGAAGCCAAGTACAGCACGTTCAGCCGCGAACTGCTGGCAGTTTATTCTACCGTTCGACATTTCAGGCACGTCTTAGAAGGTAATTCGTTCGTTATCTTCACCGACCATAAGCCGCTTATTTACGCCTTTCGAAATCAATCAGCTCGACACTCACCACGTGAGGTTCGTCAGCTGGATTTTGTGGCTCAATTTTCTACTGACCTCCGACACATTTCTGGTCAGAATAACGTCGTTGTTGACGCCCTTCCGCGCGTCTCCGCAATCCACACCGCTGGCCAGGCAATCGACTTATCTGCCATGGCTACCGCGCAACTAAACGACACTGACTGTCAGAACGTGAAACAAGATTCTTCGCTACAAATCACACCGCATCCACTACCGTCGTCTGATGGCACCATCTTGTGCGATACTTCTACTGGACGACCTTGACCCGTCGTTCCAGAAACCTTTCGATGTTTAGTTTTCGATACACTTCACAACATCGCTCATACAGGCATCCGAGCCACGATCAAGCTCATATCCGAGAGATACGTTTGGCCCGGAATGCAACGCGATCTTAAGCGCTGGGCACGCGGTTGTCTAACGTGTCAACAGGCCAAGATACAGAGGCACGTGTCCGCTCCGCTTGGTCGTTTTCCGCAAGTCTCAGCTCACTTGGCCCATGTCCATCTCGACATAGTTGGACCCTTGGCACCATCCAGAGGAATGGTCTACATTTTGACCATGATCGACCGATACACCCGTTGGCCCGAGGCAGTACCTATACCCGACGTATCCGCGGACACCGTAACGCGCGCTTTTGTTGAGCGCTGGGTCGCTTCACATGGCTGTCCAGCCACAGTGACTACCGACCGCGGTCCGCAGTTCGAATCCTCGACTTTCAACGATCTTCTCAAAGTCCTCGGATGTCAACGCATCCGGACTACCGCCTGTCACCCGCAATCCAACGGCATGGTGGAACGTTTCCACCGACAGCTGAAGGCCTCACTTAGTGCCGCTAATGCGCTAAGCTGGACCGAAGCACTGCCCATGATACTACTTGGTATCCGATCAGCTCTTAAAGCTGATTTGCACACGTCCAGCGCCGAATTGGTATATGGACAACCTCTTCGACTACCTGGGGACTTCTTTTCTGAAAACCCCAGAACACCCCGCTACGACGCGAATTACGCTCGGCAGTTAGCCACGAGCATGCGCCATATTAAAGCAACCGACGTGCGAGAACAACGACGTAAATCGTTCGTTCCACAAGATCTACTGCATTGCGCTTACGTTTTCCTTCGAGTCGATGGTCTACGCAGACCACTCGAACGACCCTACGAAGGTCCATTTAAGGTTCATAAACGTAAGGACCGCGTATTCGGTATCGACCGCCACGGTAAACGTGAAACTGTCTCTATCGACCGTCTCAAGGTTGCCCATGTGGAACCTGAGATCGACGATGACTCCTGTCCACCTTCGGACGAGTCAACGCAGCCCATGATCGACGATACGCCTACTTCCGATGCTACGAAGCATTCTCCGACCAACCCTTCCGACTCAGTTCCTTCCGATACTATCGAGCCGAAAGCGTCCTCATCCGACAAAACTGCTGGATCGACAACGCCTTCGACCGAACGTCCGAAATCGACTAGGTCAGGTAGGCGGGTTCATTGGTCAGCGCGATTAAAAGATTAGTCTTCTTTTCATTCTTCTTTTCCCGCTTCCTTTTTGCTTGTGGCCTAACCCGCCCAACAAAACGTTTTGAAAACCCAAAAAAATTTGCAAAGCGTTTTGAAAACCCAAAAACCGCAAAGACGTTTTGAAAACCTAAAAAGGAGAAAATCGTTTTGAAAACACAAAATGGTTCTCGCTTTATTCGCTTATCGCACTCGGTAAGTGCTATCGCCTCTTGTTAGCTCTGTCGCTCGCACCTGTTTGACACTCCGCGTTTCCGCTTCTTTTTCATATCCCCGACACGCGGACGTTCAACGATAATCGAACGTTACGTTTGCGGACACTACGTGCTCAAACATCGTGTGCTTTGACACTACGCACTCGAACGCTACGAACATCTCCCCCATTTTGCGTTTTTGGCACCTGTAGGGAGGACATGGGTGGGAGCCCCCCTAGCGTCCGATCGCATTGGTTCTCCCCCAGCAGCTGCATCAGGTTTCACCGCCTGGTCTCGCAGAAGGCTGGCCGGCGACGGAAAGTCCTCACGTAGATCGAAGGGTCACCTACTGTTCCCTTCTAAGAGGGGGGCTGTGTAGTGACCTGGAGATTCCCCTGTTTGGCTGCCGCATGCTGCGTAAAATATTACAAAATCACAAAATTATATTTCCTCGATGTACATAGCAAAATAGCCGTTCGCCTGTTTGAACGTTGCTCGCGTTTGTTTGAGTCAACATAGCATCCGCTTCGAACGGCGCGACGCTCCTCGGCTCCGCGGCCATCTTTGCTCTCCGCGCACGCGACCACACCTTTCCCTAGCTAGCTATCTTTCGGTGCCTTATTTTTAGCACTAGATAGCCTTTCGCCCACTTAATAAATTTTTCCTAGCGTTACTTTTGGTCTTCTCCACTCATCGGAGGTTGGCCTTATTTTCGCGTATTGGTTTTAAAGCGTACCGATCCCGCTTCGCGCCATGCTACCAATAAAGCACGACACGAGTTATTTCGTCTTAGGAGGGTGCTGAGTAACACTAAAGCAGAAGTATTCTTGCCGTTATATAAAGCAGTGGTTAGGCCACATCTGGAGTATTGTGTTCAGGCCTGGGCACCGTACCTCCGGAGTGATGTCATTTGCATAGAGAAGATTCAGAAACTTGCGAGCAGGATCATCGAAGGTCAACGAGGGAAGTCATACGAAGATCGTCTAAGTATCTTGGGATTATTTTCCTTGGAACAGCGTAGATTGAGAGGGGATTTGATAGAGACGTTTAAGATCATTAAGGGACCTAGTGGTATTAGTCCCACCCATCTCTTTGAGTTGGCTGTGTCAGACCATCTGCGCGGGCATCGCCTGAAGCTCAAACATCACACAGCTCGTTTGGACATCGGGGCAGTCTTTTACGAACCGAGTAGTTGACTTCTGGAATAAACTTCCTCCTGATTTAGTGGAGTCTGAGAAGGTAGAAACCTTCAAAAGGGGCTTAAATGATTGTTGGTCTATCTTTACTCCAGTGATATTGTAGTTGTACTGGAATATGTAGTGTATTTTGATGCTGACACATGAAATTTCAAAGACTGCTCTTGTTCTTGCTTCATTAATTTGCAGAAGCAAAAAGAGACATCATCATCATCATCAACAGCAGTACATCAGCCATTTGAACTGATGCTTCGCTGCCATACAACCATGAGGACCTATGAAATAAAGAATAAGAAGAGGGAGTGAAGGGCGACTTACCTGAAAACCTTAATGCCCTAAGCAAACATTCAGAGTCAAGGCGCCTACAGCTACATACCGTCACAAACAGCTGGCTATCGTGCAAAGATAAGGCCACATCGTCGAGACAGCTTCCTTGCGGCTTTCACTGCCACGCGTCATAATCAGCCATTACCCCGCAGATAACTCAGCACCACACTTTAAACAGACAATCCGATTAGGAGACGGCAGCAGACGCGTCACTGGTGTCGGTTGCGAGCCATGTCCTATAAAGTCTCGAGCCAAGTACAAGGTGAGTCACGTGGACTCCAACCGGGAAGGCGAGACGGACCAACGGCATCTAGTTTGGTCGTCAGTGACTTCATTTCCCGCTGCCCAGTCAACTGTCCACCTCGAGCCTTGCGCCATCGTACACCTGGTAGACTGAACAAGGCCCTCCTAGGTAAGCGGTGACCAGGCATACGTAGCACGTGCCCGAGCCAACGCAAGTTATTCAGTGCTATCTGTTGTTCTAGGGAGCTAACATGATTATCACCACCTAGCACTCGCCTGCGCACATCATCGTTGGGGACAGGCTGGTGCCATCCGACTCCAGAAATGGTTCGCAAACAACGATGATCAAAGACTTGAAGGCGCCTCAGATCTTTAGACCGAAGGGGCCAAGTCTCACTACCATAGAGCAGAACGGCCCTCACTGTGGCCTTGTATACACGGCCTTTCAGACGAAGGGAAACTCCGTTCTGTCGCCAAAGATGACGCAAGTTCAAGGAGGTAGCTCTGGCTTTTGCAATGCGTGAGCTCACGTCAGTTTCTATGCGCCCATCATTGCTGATGCAGCTGCCAAGCTAAGTGAAATGATCAACCACCTCGAGTTCCTCGTTAGTAAGGATAAAGGTATCATAAAGTGGCTGGTGGTCCTGCAGCAACACTTTGCACTTTGAAGGTGCGAAGTGCATACCAAATAATGGGACCACTCTGGATAGGCTATTCAGGGTTGACTGTGCCGCCCCAACATTGTCGAAAAGCAAGGCGATATCGTCCGCATAATCTAAATCAACTAACCTTTCACCAGACAGCACTTCAACGCCTACGTCGTGAGATTCCGCAAGGGAACACTCCATGATAGAATCCACGACGAAATTGAACAACAACGGGGAAATTGGACAACCTTGACGAACGCCACTTGTAGTCGGAAAGCTATCCGATAGGGCACCATAGACCCTGACGCGGCCTGTAGTGTTCGAGTATGGAGCACGAAGAATGTTCACATATTTCGTGGGAACACCTTTTCGCGCAAGTAATTCGAACAGAATCGATCGATCGACTGAATCGAACGCACTCTTGTAATCGAGGAACACAGCTATTGTCGGTCTGTGGTATGCGTGGCGCTGCTCTAGCACCTGCCGCAAAGTGAATATATGGTCTATACAGCCACGTCCTGGGCGGAAACCGGCCTGCTCTTCCCTAATCCGAGATTCCCGTTCTGTAGTGAGGCGACGAACGATAATCGAGGCCAGTAATTTTGTCACAACTGGCATTAGGTTAATACCCCTGTGGTTAGCACAGTCTGTGCGACTGCCCTTCTTGTATATTGCCACTATAATCGATTCGCTCCAATTAGCCGGCACACTTCGTTCCAGACACGTTCGAATAGGGAGGTCAGTGCCCTGCAGAGGTAAGTAAGGAATCTCAACAGTCTAGTAACTAGACATAGAGCCAAGAAAGCCATGGAAATCAGTGTATAAGAGACAGTCATTGCGTCATATTCGTCGTGGCATGCTAGCTGAAGGTGGGCAACACACTTCAGCTAATATGCCGCAAGAAAATGGAATATTTTGACAATACAGAACAAAACATTTTTAGTTTGTTTGTCACACGCCGATTTTTATCTTTTTTGTCATTTTTAATATTAGTAAAATTAAACATGTGAATCAACACAACACTGTACACAATTCTTCCATTGATTCCGGTTGCGGGCCATGTCTTCAAGTGTCCTAAGCCATTGGCACTCCCCATCTTTGGGTCCCCATCCTGGAAGACGTACGGGTCCAACAGCGGCTAGACACGACGTCAGCGATTTCATGTGCTGCCGCCAAGTGGAAGGCTGACCACCACCTGGTCGCTTCCAGCCAGGTCCTTGACGAGCGAATAGAGCGCGACGCGGTAGACGCTCAGGTGCCATGCGTAGGACATGACCGAGCCATCTTAACTGGCGCAACAAAACCAGTTTGTTGAAGGAAATACTTGCATCCCCCAAGACGCGACGTCGAACTTCATTACTGGTAACTCGATGTTGCCACCGAACACGAGCGATTCTCCTTAAGCAACCGTTATCGAACGCAGAAAGACGACGCATGTCTTCCACTGCAGAGGACCTCACCTCCATCCTTAAATAGTGCAGGTGGGAGGAAATCCGGGCCAGCGGCACGAAAACGATTGAGGGCTGTGATCGCGTTTCAGACCTCGGCCTCCGACGGAGGCTCTAAACTAACCGTCCATGGCACGTCCTGCATCACCTGAGTAGGAAGAGGTCCGGGAGCAGGGGGCCAGCTGAACTGATCTTCAAAGTGTTCAGCCCAACGAGCCATACGGCGCTCCTTATTGTGTATTAGCGCACCCGCGCTGTCTCTGCTTGTCTCACTGACGCCTGGTTTTCTGGGACCAGTGGTGCGGATTAGATGGAAGAGCTTGCAGTAATTGCCTACTGCTCCTGCCTCCTCCATTTCTTGAGCCCGACTGGTCCACCAGGCTTCCTTGTCAGCACGTAGGCTCCGCTTTAGTTCACGCCTAATAGCCCGTCTGGTCACATTGTGTTCAGAACCAGCCGGGAGGTGTCTTCTAGCTTCCAACAAGTTCACGGACCTCTCGGATATCCAGTGACTGGTGCGGTGACGACTGATAGTGCCACAAACAGATGCTCCTGCGTCGTGCATGGCAAAAAAGACAATCCAACATCGAAGTGCCGGGGGTCGCTTCATTTACCGGCACAAGAAAATAATAATAATAATAATAATAATAATAATAATGTGTCAGCCGTACGCCGTAACGGCGCTTCGCTGCCGCGCGACCACCACCAGTCGCGCGCGGGCAGAGTATACCACGAGGACGCCCACCCCTACGCAGCACAAGAATCGGACGCTTGTTAGGCGGAAGCCTCTATCGTCCGTTTGACCTGACCTGAGACGCACGACACCAGATCGCGGAGCACAGAATTAGAATGCAGAACACTACAGCCAAGGCGATGGACCGATAGGCATAGAACCCCTTCCATGAGGCTTTAGGTCAATCCCAGGCCCAAGTTCAAGTTCAAGATCAGTTGGGACCGGAACGATAGGATAATCCCGTGAATGTTCCTTCTTTTGCGTATCGTCGGATCGGGAATTGACATGTCTGCTTGAGATGTTGAAAAGCCTAAAACAAAGACCGCATCACACCCTGTCCAACCAATTACTGCCCACATTTTCCTGCCCAGCAGTCCCTGCCAGGTCGGTTTATGTGAAGTAAAAGAGTGAAGGGTAAGCTAAGAAAACAAGAGGAGGAATGTCAGCTAAATAATGATAATACCAGGGTGAGAAGGAAATCAAAAAAGAACGAAGGGAAAGTTGAAGATACAAGTCGGTTAGGAGAAGGGGAAGGTTTGGTACTGCTACCCAAGAGCATCTAACTGACGCTCGAAACCCTCTACCGTAGACTCCCTAACCACGTGCGCCGGAAGCGAGTTCCAACGTTCAATAACTCGACGCGACAAGCGAGTTTCCGTCCTTACCCGGTCAGAACGCTGTTTGTGCAGCTTCAACGGGTGACCTCGGAGACTAGGCAGCTTGGCGGGACTAAATAGCCAGGACAAGTCTGGACCGATCTTACCCGTTAAGATACGGTAAGTGAGGATCAAGTCTCCTCTAATTCTGCGGTAGTGCATTGAGTACATACCCAAGCTAAGCAAACGTTCGGGATACGTTTGCCCCCGTAATCCTTGCACTAACCTTGTACCCACTCGCAAAACCCTCTCCAGTTCCATTTTGTCCCTTACAAGACAAGGTGGACAAGCCTGGATACAGTACTCTAAGTGAGGTCGCACAAAAGCTGAGAACAGCTTAACAAATATTGGCCGTTAGGACACCGAAGGAGCGGCGAATAAACCACATCATACGGAACCCTCTACAAGCAGCCTTCCTCCAATTTCCCCAGAGTGAAGCAATGAGGTATGGGTGATACCTAGATCAACCTGCTGAATGACAACAGGGAGTTCACTTCCATCAACTACATAGCGCGTGGGAGGACTAGCACCTCCAATGCGGAGGACAGAACATTTCGCCTGATTTATGGGCATCAACCATAAGGTTGACCAATCCCAGGGCCTATCCAAGGCACTCTGAAGTGCCTCAGAGCCACCAGGGATATCCACAATATTCCAGAGCTTGACGTCATCAGCAAACAATAGTGACGGTACTCCAAGCTCCTGGGGTAGGTCATTGACATAAATTGCGAAAAGCAACGGCCCTAGAACCGAGCCCTGCGGAACGCCACTAAGAACAGCTTGTCTAAGCGAAAGGCTACGCCCCACGCGTACACACTGTTCTCTGCCCTCTAGGAAAGCAGAAACCCATTTGAGGGCGGCTCCAGATATCCCATATGATCTCAACTTCAATGAGAGTCGTTGATGTGGGACAGTATCAAAGGCTTTCGAGAAGTCAACGAAAAGCACGTCGATGGCGTGACCGTTGTCTACTGCCTCAGCCCAGCTTTCACGAGCTACAAGTAAATTTGTCAGACATGAAAATCCCTTACGGAATCCGTGCTGGGCCGCACTGAGAAGGTTAAACTTAATCAGGTGATTCTCCACCGAATCCCTGACCAATTTTTCAAACAACTTAACTACTACACTTGTTAAGCTGACAGGCCGGTAGTTCGCGGGCAGAACTCTGTCCCCGCCCTTAAAGATCGGACAGATGATTGCCTTCTTCCATTCCGAAGGTAAGGCACAGCTGTCGAGTGATATTGTAAACATGCATGTCAGAGGGCCACTTAGCTCAGCGGCCAATTCATGCATCAGCTTCGGATGAATTGAATCAGGGCCAGAAGCTTTGGAAGGATTTAGCCCTTGCAATAGCCCGAAGACTTGTGTCTCCGTTATGCTGATTTCAGTTAGATAAGAATCCTCCGGAACTTTTGTGACCAGCTCAACCTGAGGTAGAGAGGTCTCATGCGAAAAGACACCAGTATACTGTTCGCTAAGTATACAGGCATTATCATAGTCGGTATGCCCATGGGTCCCGTCCGCTCGTAGTAAAGCCGGTATAGACGAGTTTGTACCGCTACGTCTCTTTACGTAAGCAAAGAACTTCTTTGGATTTGTTACGGCTGCGTTAGCCAAATCCTCCTCGTACTGAAGACGAAGATTTCTAAGATGTTGCTTACATTTATTTCTAACCGCTCGATAGCTTTCGTAGGTGCTGGTTGATGAAGCCGCTTGGTAAGTTCGCCAGCACTTAGAGCGCTTCCTGAGCAGGTATTTACCTGTATGATCTATCCATGGAGGCTGCGCCCGTGTCACCCTTCTCTTAGTGAGTGGGATGTGGGGAGCAGAGATCTCGGTGAGGCATGCCTTAAATTTCTCCCAGGCTGTCTCAACGGTGTCAGCCACGGTGATCGCACAACGCAAAACTGAAGCTTTGTCTCGCATTGCGTCAAAGTCTGCCCGCCAAATATTTGGACATGCCTCAGCAGTAGCTTGATGACACTTAGTTAGAGCACATCGAAAGGATATGCAGACATGGTCACTGGCTCCTAGAGGACAGTCGTAGATAGTATCACTTACGAAATCGTGTGACTTCGCAAAAATGAGATCCAAGGTAGACGGAATTTGGTTGCGCATATATCTAGTCGGAAGGTCCACGAACTGATGCAAAGGCAGTTGCAATGTTAGCTCAAGGAGATCCGAACCGAAAGTGCCCACCGCCGAACTGCAAGATAGATCAGCCCAGCAGACTTCAGGGAGGTTGAAGTCACCCAGTATTAGACACCTATTGGCAGCCTGAGTACGAATAAATTCAATAACTTCCCCGGAGATACTTCCAGGACTTCGATATACCACTACAACTGTAAACTGAGCAGAGGAAATGCACACAATAGTCGAGAGGGCTTCAACAGTTTGATCCGGCGACTGGAACACACAGGTCCACAACACATCGAGTTTGCAACTCACATAAAGAGCGACGCCCCCACCTAGGCGGCCAACGGAGCGATCGCATCTAAACAGTGCGTAGTCAGGTAAACATACTTCACCGTCTGTGATATCCGGGGACAGCCACGTTTCGGTAGTAGCAAGTATGTCGGGACGAGATTTGTCTGCAAATAGACCCCCTCCGTGTACCTTGTTCCCTAGGTTACGCACATTGCTAAGCACTACCCGAAGGAACTCGGCACGACCAGCCCTGGGTCGTACGCTACCAGGAGAGGTTCTGGTAGGGCAGAATTTGACTTCCGGCTGACCACCTGAAAACCCAAAAGACGAAGGCCTTGCTTACCAGCCGCACACCTGCTCTTGAGGCTTTTGATGGTTTCCTTTAAGTTCAGTCGATCTGCCAGTGGGAGGTCCGGCTGAACGCTGACATTACTACCCTTGAGTTTGAATGCAAAGCGCATTAACGCTTTGCGTTCCTCCGGGGTTGAGAGGACTACAAGAAGTAGTCCGGGTGGCGGATTTGGCGTGTCTACAGGGACTTTCGCCAATCTGGTTGGTTTCCTGATAGTGACACCGGGGAAACCAGGTGGAAGCATCACGTTGACGCAGAGCTTGAACCACGAGGTCATGCAGCATACGTTCCTTTGGAAGAGCTGCCGCGGATTCAGCAACGTTATGAAAGATAACGCTACTATCAGTAAAAGAATCAACTCGATGAGGCATATTCACTCCACGCGTCTTCGACGCGACCACTATTTCGACCGGTTTGGCAGATGACACGGCGCGTTTCTTCGCCAAGTGAGCTGGAGTATTTGAGTTTGAGGCTTTATTCTCTGCCTCCAGCTCCCTCACCGGTCTAGTCTCTTCAGACTTTGCGGCTGTGGCCGAAGTCGACATGGCGAGTTGCTTCGCCAATGGAACTGGGGTGATTGGAGTTGGAGTTTTGTGTTCCAAGTCCAATACCTTAATGCTTTCAGTAATCTCAGGCTTTGAGGCAGCGTTACGGATTTTCTTGGCCCTTCCTCTTGCTTTTATTGGGCCCAGGGGCCACAAGTTCGGTCTTGTTTTGGATGGCTTCCAGTACGACATCAGAGGACCATTTAGAGGCATTCTGGACGGGAGAGTGGCTAATATTTGACATGAAAAATAGGCCTGGAGGTGTTTTCCGTTTTCCGTTACACCTGGCTAAATGGTGATGCGTTCATAACTGGATTAGAAATAGATGCGTTTAGGTCGCTTTGTTGAAGTATGTACAAAAAATGGTAGCTAATAAGATATATTAGTTTGAATTTCGCTTTTATTTATCGCAATTTTATGATATACAAAAAATACAATAAACGGACAAGAGATGTGATACCCCTTAACCAAGCAAGTAACTTATTGCAAGCATAAACTTTACATACATGAAACAATTGTATTAACACTTATTTGCTCCATAAATTAGCCGTATTGGAAGACTGATATTAAAGTGCACGTAGTTGAAGCGATCAGTGACAAAGACGATGAGTTTGATGCACTCTGGTGTCGTGTTCATGATGGTCGGAGTTCTCTCTCATTTGGTGTTGTCTACAGAGCGCCTTCAGGATCCGGAGCCCGGTTGATGGACTCGATCAGGAAGCATGGTGCACGAAAGGATTGTCTTATCGTTGGGGATTTCAACGCTCCTTCTGTTGACTGGAACCTGTTTCTTTGTGACCGACCTACAGAATCCTTCGAAGCTAACTTACTGGAGACCATTCTTCATTGTAATTTGCTCCAACACGTCACTACACCAACTCGTATTCCTCCAGATAAGACGCCGCATATCTTGGATCTCGTACTCTCCCCAACACAATCAGACATCACGAAACTTTCAGTTCTACAGCCCATTGGCAGCAGTGATCACTGTACTGTCTCATTCCAGTGGTCACGTCGTCTCGCTGTTCACAGTCAACGTGCCGACCGTCGGAATTTCTGGCGTGCCGACACAACTCGTTTGAAAACGGCGGCAAGCATTGTCGATTGGAGTATCCCTGAACACCTCAATGTTGACGAAGCGTGGCATCACTTGTACTCCAAGCTGACGTTACTCATTGAACAGGTCATCCCCTTCTCCAAAAAAAGACCCTTCTCCAAAGGCCCTCCATGGATCGACCGCGAATTGAGATCAATGATGAAAAAAAGGCGAAAACTGTGGGATCGTTTCAGAATTACGCGAGTTGAGCTTGACTACTGTCACTACAAAACGGTCAGGAATGCTTGTAACATAAAAAACGAGAGAAACGCCAAAAGTACGAACTGTCATTAGCTGCACTTTCTAGTACAAACTCCAAGGCGCTCTTCTCATACCTCAAACGAAGCACTAAAGCTGGAAGTGGTGTCCCCGCCTTGTCTCCCTGTGAGCATTTGGACCTAGTCTACGAAGACGGTGAGAAAGCTAGCCTTTTGGCCCAGCAATATTCCTCAGTCTACTCTACCGAAACCCCACTCCCAGATAGCGTTGCACCCACTCCTCCTTTCCTGCTGGAGTACGTGAATGTTTCCACTGACGATGTAATGAAACTTCTACTTGACCTAGACCCGTATTCCTTGCCGGGTCCCGATGGTTTACACCCATTGTTCCTTAAGACCGTGGCCGGACACATTGCCGCTCCTGTATGTCAAATTTTCCGTCGTTCCCTTGAGGTCGGGCGGCTTCCTACTGCTTGGAAAATGGGAACGGTTAAACCCATTTACAAAGGAGGGGACCGACAGAATCCAGCCAGCTATCGTCCCATATGTTTGACTTCGATTTTGTGCAAAGTTATGGAACGGATTCTGAAACGGGCCCTTCGCCTACATCTCGATGAGTTGGAGTTCCTATCTCATGCCCAACATGGCTTCCGAAGGGCGCGTTCATGTGCTACAAATTTGCTGGTAGCTAGGGAAAAATGGGCAAGATCCTTAGATGCCGGTAAGCGTCTGGATGCTGTGTTTGTCGATTTCAGTAAGGCTTTTGACAAGGTCCCACATGAGCGGCTCCTCTTCAAACTCCGGGGAATCGGCGTCACTGGCAATTTTCTTTCATGGGTCTCCGATTTCCTGCAAGGTCGCTTCATGCAGGTCAAAGTTAACGAAGCGCTTTCTGATCAAATTCTCATGACTAGTGGGGTCCCCCAGGGTTCTGTACTCGGCCCCGAACTCTTCAATATCTTCATCAACGACCTGCCATCTGAACTGCAGACCGACTGCTTAATCTACGCGGATGATATGAAGCTGTGGATTGAGGTTTCCAGTCTGGAAGACGCAGACATACTTCAAGCGACACTCGATCAGCTCCACGATTGGTCACTAAAGTGGCAGTTGCCCATTAACTATGACAAATGCGCTATCCTTCCAATCGGTGCTCCTGAGCCTTTTGGGGCTTACCATATCGGGGGTTTCCTGCTCAGAAATGTCAACCAAGAGAGGGACCTTGGGGTGATTGTGTCTCCTGATCTCAAATCAATGGAGGACACCCGGAGGAGGGTCGCATCCGCATACAGAATACTTCACGCTATACGGAGAGCCTTTTCACGCCTGACCCCAACACTCTTCAGATTACTGTTCGCTTCTCATGTACGCCCAGTTCTTGAGTACGGATTGCCTGCTGCGTACCCGCTCACTAAGTCCGAACGTGACATGATCGAGAAGGTTCAACGGCGTGGATCCAAATCCGTTCCAGAGCTTCGGGACTTATCCTACCTCCTCCGGCTACAACGGTTGAACCTGTTCTCTTTGGATTATCGTCGTCGCCGCGGAGATATGATATTCACCCGGCGTATTCTACGAGGTGAGCTGGGGAGTGAGCTGCAATCGTTCTTTTGTCTAAACACAAGTTGTGCAACTCGAGGCCACCGGTGGAAACTTTTCAAACCGCGGCGACTCCGTGTACGGTCAGATCTGGCCCTATCCACCCGGGTAGTGAATGACTGGAACAGCTTGCCAGAAGCTGTCGTCGATGCGGAGACTGAGGAATGTTTCAAACGACGGTTGGATACCCACTCTCTGAGTGCGCAGGGATTCTGCTGCCCACAATACAACCATAGCGATCTTCTGCTGAACCTTGTTCCGCAATGATCCCAGCAACCCTCGCAATGTCCGGGAAGTGACGGAGCTGACAAAGGAACTTCCTTCTGCTCTCTACTAACCAATGAACCAATTAATTTTTGACATGAAAAATAGGCCTGGAGGTGCTTAGTGTTCCGGTACACCAGGCTAAATGGTGATGCTTTCATAATTGGATTTGAAAGGGATTTGTTTAGGTCGCTTTGTGCTTAAGTATGTACAAAAAATGGTAGCTGATAGGATATATTCGTTGTAAATTTCAGCTTTCATTTCATCGCAATTTCTAAAAATGCAAAAATCAATAATCAAGGCAGAGATTTGAATACCCCTATCCAAGCAAGTATTACTGCAAGCATAAACTTATACATACATGAAACTATTGTACATGAACACATTCGTTGCTCCATAAACAGTCCGTTTCACACTTCACTTTTATATGCCGTTTGTCCTGCTTTCGATTATGCGTGAACTTCTACTACGCCTGTAGTCACATTTCAATTTTCTAACGTTTCACAAGCAATCCAATAGCATTATTTCTAATACAAATTTGATAGGTAAAAGTTT
>OX104064.1:150493469-150520830 GCA_944474145.2 Dicrocoelium dendriticum
GGGACACACGACACGGTAGCCATCACCTCAGTCGGATTTTCTTCGACAGCAATTGAGGTTAGTTGCGTGTCCTTCTCCGATGAGCCGACATCAACAGAGACTCCCATATTACTCATCAGTAACTCCACGTTCCGATCAAGAGATATAAGGAAGGACCACAACTGTTTGTTACCCAGCCCGACGTTTCTCGACGTCTCCTCAGTGACCTCAAGTCGCGTAGATCGACGGCGACGGCATAGAAGACAATTGAACAGTATGCTATCGCTTGCCGAAGGCATTGCGAACTGATAGGAGCTCAAGTCAAGTCAGGTCATGTCAGGTCAAAATCCGTGGACGATACAGGCTTCCGCCTAACGAGCGTCCGGCTTCTTGTACCGGTAAGCGAACCAGAGCCCCGGCACTTCGGTACAGGTCTCATGGTACCAGCAGTTGCATACATAGTGTAGTGTTTATAAATTCTTCACATTTTTCCTTGTAACTTCTATTCTATCTTCCGTCAATTTTTGTATATTTGTTTTAACTCAGAACAAGATGTATACTCTTTTTCGAATTTCGTTCGTCTTCTGGTTTAGGTGACGTTGTGCCGTCTTCGAGTGTTGTGTGCGTTTCGCATCGGTTGTCGGATCTCTAGTTATGATCAGCGTTCGATTACTCCGCTCGTGGTATCGGACAGGTTTACTAATTTTCACCTTTAGTAACCTGACCGTGAGCAATCGTGCTAAGGTCCTATTCGCAGCGGCTCTAACTCTCTGTCAGACACTACATTTGGTGACTCCGTCTATTTAATTTTTGATCACTTTTCTCCTTTTTTTCCTTATGTCTGACTACTCTGCCCCTCGTGGAGAGTGTGAAAACTCAATTGGCTTTTCGTTACCCACATTTGATGTTTCAAACCCTCCTGTTTGGTTTATTCAGGTGAAGGCCATCTTCCGATTTCGAAAGATCACTTCGCAATCATCGATGTTTTCATACGTCACGGCTCATCTTCCTTCACAGATAGCCTCGGAGGTGATCGATATTCTTGATCCGATGCCGACTGAACCGCCGTATGACAAGCTTAAATCAGCCATTCTAAAACGCACTACGGCTTCCGATGAAGCACGGCTGCACATGCTACTTTCAGGCATAGAGCTTGGAGACCGCAGTCCATCTCAACTCCTCCGGCACATGCGTTCACTTGTGGGTTCCTCGACCCTGGACGATTCCATCCTCCGACAGATCTGGACTAAGTGTCTTCTGACAAACACCACGGCAATTTTAGCAGTCCTTGCTGATGAGCTTCCGTTGGACAAACTGGCCGAAGCGGCCGACAAAGTCCATGAAAGCTTCTTTAAAACTGCTGTGAATCATGTGATACCAATGCTTGAAGACAAGTAGAGAAAAGAAAATCGAAGTACGAATATACGAGTTACTCAGAAAAATGGAAAGGTTTCATGTTGCCACCCAAGAGCGTCAAGTTGCCGCTCCAACCCCTTAACCGTCGATTCCCTGATAACACTTTCCGGAAGCATGTTCCAGCGGTCGAAAACTCGGCGTGACAGCCGGATTTCTGTCCTAATCCGATCGGACCGCGGTTTGTCCAGCCCCAAGGAATGACCGCGAAGAACAGACAATCCATATATTGTGACCAGCGTAGCTGACTTCATGTAGAGTAACGTCAACGGGTATTGAATGGACACCTATTGCCAGCCTCAGCAATAATATATTCAATATGCAAAAACAACTAAACTGAGTAGAGAAAGTGCACACCGCGTTCCACAGGGCCCCACTAGATTTGCAAAGCAGACCTATGCCCACATGTTGAGAGTAATGATAACAATGCATGTCCACAGTAACTTCAAGCATGTGATGAACGCATGAACATATTGGCACTAGCAGCAATGGCGTAGGTCTCGGAGCCTCTATACATATCAGCACAGACTAATTGTGTAATGACCTGGAGATTCCCCTGTTTGGCTGCCGCATGCTGCGTACAATATGACACAATCACAAAATTGTATTTTCTCGATGTACATAGCAACTTAGCCGCTCGCCTGTTTGAACTTTGCTTGCGTTTGTTTGAGTCAACAAAACATCCGCCTGCGAACGGCGCGACGCTCATCGGCTCCGCGGCCATCTTTGCTCTCCGCGCACGCGACCACACCTATCACCTAGCTAGCTATCTTCCGGTGCCTTATTTTTACCACTAGATAGCGTTTCGCCCCACTTGATACATTTTTCCTAGCCTTTCTTTTGGTATTCTCCACTCATCGGAGGTTGACCTTATATTCGCGCATTGGTTCTAATGGGTACCGATCCCGCTTCCCGCTTTATTGGTGACGCCCGACTTTTGGTCATTATCCGGTGAGCTTTCGTTAACCTTTCTTTTCAGATTTGGCCACATTTTTTCGCTAACCCGTCTGATTTTCACTTTTCATTTTCCGGTTTAATCTCGCTGGCTCGCTATTATGCTCGCTATGGAAACTGATCGTGTAGATTCTGACGTTCAGATCGGCACGGATACGCTTCCTATCGCAACTTTTCGCGAGACTAATCCTAAGTCTAAGTTTGGTCAGCTAGAGTCGCAATTTGCTTTGCGTGGTATTAGGTCCGAAAAGACCAAGCTCCACCCAGTCCTTTCCGCGCTTCCGCTGAATGTCATCGATGACATTAATGACATTCTAGATCTTCCTGACGACCAAACGACTTACGACGCAGTCAAGTCAGCTGTACTGAGAAGAACAGGCTTATCCGATCGACAACGATTTACGAAACTTCTCAACGAAACCGATCTTGGCGATCTTAAGCCGTCTCAGCTGCTTCGAAAAATGCAGAGCCTAGCTAGAGCCACTTCGGTAGATGATTCTTTTCTTCGGGAAATGTGGTTGCAACGACTTCCGCGCGAGATGCTACACATCCTCTGCGCTAGTGAGGATGCACCTTTACCCAAACTGGCCGATACAGCGGACCGAATTTGGGAGTCGTACCGCCAGGTTGCGCAGGTCCAAAGTAAACCGGACGTCCATATCGCCACGCTTAAATCCCAGATGGCAACATTGACCCTACAATTCGCAGACTTTTCGGCCTCCGGATATAACCGCTGTAAATGATCTAGGAGCCGTTCGCGTTCACGTTCGAAGTCTCCTTCGCGATCACCGAATAGAAACGGTTAATGCTGGTACCAAGAACGCTTCGGCCAGCAAGCTAAATCATGTCGCCCGCCCTGTTCCTTCAAACGACAGCAGCAGGGAAACGGGCGGACCAGCACGTAGGGGCGACGGACGTAGCTGGTCAACGCAGTCGCCTTTGCTTCGTCACCGATCGTAGAACCGGAGTTCGCTATCTCGTCGATACTGGCGCAGAAGTCAGCGTTCTCCGACGTGATCCAAATGACCCGACCAAAAAGGCGACTAGCTCATTGCGCGCAGCTAACGGGACCATCATCCGCGTATATGGTCAACGCTCGCGCACGCTAAATCTCAGCCTCCGACGCGCTTTCAAATGGATATTCCTCGTTGCGGACGTTCAAACGCCTATCCTTGGTCTCCACTTCTTACGTCATTACGACCTACTCGTCGACGTTAAGCGACACCGTCTAGTCGACCGCCTTACGAATCTTGCAGCCATTGGGACTTTGACCGACACCGCGTCAATCAGTCCCGTGTACGCGACTCAACTTAGTTCACCCGTTGGGCAAACGCTGCTCGATAGTTTTCCGCAGACCTTCCGTCCTGCCGTCCCGTTGCCTTCCGCAACCGACGCCGCGACACATCACATCGTTACGAAAGGTCCGCCTGTGTTCGCAAAAGCCAGGCGCATGACCCCCGACAAGCTCAAACTTGCACGCTCCGAATTCGAGCACATGCTAGACTTAGGCATTATTCGCCTGTCTAAGAGCCCGTGGGCGTCGCCTCTACACATGGTGCCTAAAAAGTCAGGAGACTGGCGTCCATGTGGCGACTATCGCGCTCTCAATAACGCTACCGTCCCCGACCGCTATCCCATTCCGCACATTCAGGACATCACGGCTAGCCTACGTGGCGCCCGTGTGTTCTCGAAGATCGATCTGGTTCGCGCTTACCACCCGATCCCTGTAGCCGAGGATGACATTCCGAAAACCGCGGTCATCACGCCTTTCGGACTTTTCGAATTCTTGCGAATGCCCTTGGGTCTTCGCAACGCAGCTCAGACTTTTCAACGCTTCATAGACTCAGTCACGGGAGGTCTCTACTTTGCTTTTCCTTATATAGACGACATCTTAGTAGCTAGTCCTTCCGAAGAACAGCACGCGGAGCACCTCAAGATGCTCTTCGAGAGGTTAGCCTCTAATAGCATTACCGTCAACTTTGACAAATGCATCTTTCAGCAACCATCTATCGCATTTCTTGGTCATCGAATTGACCAGCATGGCATACGGCCGCTCGAAGACCGAGTCAGCGCTGTTAAGGACTTTCCCGTTCCGAATACCTTGGCCCCCATCCGCCGTTTTACTGGGATGATCGACTACTACCGTCGATTTCTGCCACGTTGTGCCGACATGCTTAGTCCATTGACCGACTTACTTCGTGGACTGATGAATGACAAAGTCTAGTTGACGCCCGCTGCAACCGAAGCCTTCAAGGCCTGCAAAGAGGCCTTGGCTGAAGCCGTTATGCTTCACCATTTCGACCCCAAAGCTCCACTCAGCGTTGCAGTCGATTTATCGGACACCGCCATTGGCGCCGTCCTGCAGCAATTCACTGAAGGATGCTGGAAACCACTCGCATTCTACTCCCGACGCTTACAACCGGCAGAAGCCAAGTACAGCACGTTCAGCCGCGAACTGCTGGCAGTTTATTCTACCGTTCGACATTTCAGGCACGTCTTAGAAGGTAATTCGTTCGTTATCTTCACCGACCATAAGCCGCTTATTTACGCCTTTCGAAATCAATCAGCTCGACACTCACCACGTGAGGTTCGTCAGCTGGATTTTGTGGCTCAATTTTCTACTGACCTCCGACACATTTCTGGTCAGAATAACGTCGTTGTTGACGCCCTTCCGCGCGTCTCCGCAATCCACACCGCTGGCCAGGCAATCGACTTATCTGCCATGGCTACCGCGCAACTAAACGACACTGACTGTCAGAACGTGAAACAAGTTTCTTCGCTACAAATCACACCGCATCCACTACCGTCGTCTGATGGCACCATCTTGTGCGATACTTCTACTGGACGACCTTGACCCGTCGTTCCAGAAACCTTTCGATGTTTAGTTTTCGATACACTTCACAACATCGCTCATACAGGCATCCGAGCCACGATCAAGCTCATATCCGAGAGATACGTTTGGCCCGGAATGCAACGCGATCTTAAGCGCTGGGCACGCGGTTGTCTAACGTGTCAGCCGACCAAGTTACAGCGGCACGTGTCCGCTCCGCTTGGTCATTTTCCGCAAGTCTTAGCTCGCCTCTCCCATGTCCATCTTGATATAGTTGGACCCTTGGCACCATCCAGACGAATGGTCTACATGCTGCCCATGATCGACCGATACACCCGTTGGCCAGAGACCGTACATATATCCGACATATCCACGAACACCATAACGCGAGCTTTCGTTGAGCGCTGGGTCGCTTCACATGGTTGTTTAGCCACCGTGACTACCGACCGCGGTCCGCAGGTCGGGTCCTCGACCTTTAACGATTTTCTCAAAGTCCTCGGATGTCAACGCATCCGGACTACCGCCTAGCACCCGCAATCCAACGGCATGGTGGAACGTTTCCACCGACAGCTGAAGGCCTCACTTGGTGCCGCTAATGCACTAAGCTGGACCGAAGCACTGCCTATGATACTACTTGGTATCCGAACAGCTCTTAAAGATGATTTGCACACGTCCAGCGCCGAATTGGTATATGGACAACCTCTTCGACTACCTGGGGACTTCTTTTCTGAAAACCCCAGAACACCCCGCTACGACGCGAATTACGCTCGGCAGTTAGCCACGAGCATGCGCCATATTAAAGCAACCGACGTGCAAGAACAACGACGTAAATCGTTCGTTCCACAAGATCTACTGCATTGCGCTTACGTTTTCCTTCGAGTCGATGGTCTACGCAGACCACTCGAACGACCCTACGAAGGTCCATTTAAGGTACTTAAACGCAAGGACCGCGTATTCGTTATCGACCGCCACGGTAAACGTGAAATTGTCTCTATTGACCGTCTCAAGGTTGCCCATGTGGAACCTGAGATCGACGATGACTCCTGTCCACCTTCGGACGAGTCAACGCAGCCCATGATCGACGATACGCCTACTTCCGATGCTACGAAGCATTCTCCGACCAACCCTTCCGACTCAGCTCCTTCCGATTCTATCGAGACGAAAGCTTCCTCATCCGACAAAACTGCTGGATCGAAAACGCCTCCGACCGAACGTCCGAAATCGACTAGGTCAGGTAGGCAGGTTCATTGGCCAGTGCGATTAAAAGATGTGTCTTCTTTTCATTCTTCCTTTTCCGCTTCCATTTTGCTTGTGGCCTAACCCGCCCAACAAAACGGCAGTTCTGAAAACCCAAAAAATTTGCAGCGTTTTGAAAACCCTAAAAATCGCAAAAAGGTTTTGAAAACCTAAAAAGGAGAATATCGTTTCGAAAACATAAGATGGTTTCCGCTTTATTCGCTTATCGCACTCGGTAAGTGCTATCGCCTCTTGTTAGCTCTGTCGCTCGCACCTGTTTGACACTCCGGGTTTCCGCTTCTTTTTCATATCCCCGACACGCGGACGTTCAACGATAATCGAACGTTACGTTTTCGGACACTACGTGCTCAAACATCATGTGCTGTGACACTACGCACTAGAACACTATGAACATTTCCCCCCATTTTATGTTTCTGGCACCTGTAGGGAGGACACAAGTAAGAACACCCTAGCGTCCGATCGCGTTGGTTCTCCCCCAGCAGCTGCATCAGGTTTCACCGCCTGGTCTCGCAGAAGGCTGGCCGGCGACGGACAGTCCTCACGTAGATCGACGGGTCACCAACGGTTTCCTTCTAAGAGGAGGGCTGTGTAGTGACCTGGAGATTCCCCTGTTTGGCTGCCGCATGATGAGTACAATATTACAAAATCACAAAATTATATTTTCTCGATGTACATAGCAACTTAGCCGCTCGCCTGTTTGAACTTTGCTCGCGTTTGTTTGAGTCAACATAACATCCGCCTGCGAACGGCGCGACGCTCATCGGCTCCGCGGCCATCTTTGCTCTCCGCGCACGCGATCACTCCTATCCCCTAGCTAGCTATCTTCCGGTGCCTTATTTTTACCACTAGCTACCGTTTCGCCTCACTTAATACATTTTTCCTAGCGTTACTTTTGGTGCTATCCACTTATCGGAGTTTGACCTTATATTTGCCTACTGGTTCTAATGGGTACCGATCCAGCTTCTCGCTTTAGTTGCACTGGTGATAAAATAGCCCAGGTAGCTCTCTTAGCACTAGCAGCAATGGCGTAGATCTTGGAGCCTCAATACATATCATTACAGGCCTGTTGCACTGGTGATACACTAGCCTAGATAGGTCAGGAAGCATCAATAGCCAGCTCTTTAATTGCACTGGGACGATGCGGATATGGTTACGTGCAAATGATAACGCAATTGTAAAGAAACGTATGAGCACAGATAACATTTCCGGGACCTTTGTCGTTCAGACCCATTCAAAGTGTTCACGCAAATGCGCCGGACACTTCAGATGCGTCACGTCAACACAGCTGATCACTAAGGTGTGGAGCAAAGTAATGTACCTAAAGGAAAGCATGGTGAAAAAGGAATGCATGGGCTTGGAGGCGCAGTATAACAGCAAAGGGGCCGTTTCTGCGAGGATTACGGAGCCACCGTCCGATTCGTTTAGCGAATGTTCCAATCAATGCCGTCAACCGAGCAGTTGTATCGGGTTGGCAAGAGGGATGCACACGGAAACCAAACAGGAGGTGGCCCTAAAAAGGGCCAAGTTTGCGTTCTCACTGGCTGGTCTTTAAGCAGTTAGGCAAAGTTGTAATCATCAGCTGCAGTGGTTTAATGACAATGGCACAGAACTTACTATCTGGCAAGGAGATCATGAAAGTGCTTCTTAAAACGGTTGTTTTTCCAGCCAAGGGTTCATTCGCAGTGGAATCCAGATCTACACTGAAAAGGATGCAGGTAAGGATATATTATGACATACTCAAACGCAGGTTTGCAGATAGGCTGCAGCTCCGCTGAAGTGTTCGTCTCAGGTTGTAAGCGCATAGGCATAGTGGGTGGGCTGTCCCTAATATGTGACATACGCATGGCTGCAACGGGGTACCGCGTCACAACCATCCGAAGTGTCTGAGCGGAGGTGAAAAGCTATTTAAAAGCGCTTACCTTCATACGCCGGGGAAGTAGATGGGGTCGATGATATCGTTATATTCGGAGATGGTGTACGGCGCGAAGCTGAAACTAAATTACTTGATTCCAACTCACGTATGTTACTGCTATGTGACGGCTTTTTGGGAAATGTAACTGTTGCTAGGTCGCTGGAGCAAACTTTGCAACCGTCGGTTTTGTTCTCCATCAAGCATTTACGGTGGTACAGTAGCCGGTTGTGCACGCAATGAACGCCGTTACCTGCAACCGGTTCACCACAAGCGAAGCAAAATGTAGTCAACGTACCGGCTTTGTGCCACCGCGGTTGCTTACGCGATGGTTGGCAGTGTGGCTTATCACTTACGACGGGCGCACCTGGTGCTAAGTCTATAAGCTCATCAGTTTGTTGAATGAGGCTATCGATGAACCCGGATACTGCACTGGGGTTCACGTCCTCCAGGCACTTAAGCCGAGCAAGCAGTTTTGCTACGCTGGAATTGGGCTGCCTTGAGGTGGCTACCTTCAGAGTCCGAAGCAACATGGAATCTTCCGGCATGTTGTGACTCGCTAACCATCGGCTACGGATAGGTATGCTTTCTAAAAAGGGAATGATGCATAATTGCTGTTTTACCCGCCGGATGTTGATTCTCCTCATATAACATCAGTAAATGGACGCACGGTAGCCACATGTGTCCGTAAAATGCGCAAGTGCATGTGCCATTTGCGAAGTCGTGGTCATATCGCTGGTGTTGATTTTGAACAACAAACTGCAAAAGTATAAACATACAAGAAGGCATACCAGCACCCTCCAATGTCTGAGTACACCGCACCTAACTTCGGTGTTGCCATGTGACGCATAACCAGTGTACCAGCGTACGTTGTAAGACGGCCTATCAGCATCTGCACGTAGGCGTTACCTTCATCTTCAAACACCTGGTGTCTGTCACAGAAGTATGTACACTGCATCTGAAATTCTTTCAGTAGAACCTCAGACAGCTTCCACACTTTACTCACAGCCACAGCAAGGCGGTCGGAAGCATGGGTTATTTTCTTTAATCTAAGATTGGCATTCTCGACACGGTTGTTCGTGGTGTTCCCAAAATGCACCAATCCTGCTTGAGCGTAGTTTGCCCACGACCGCTTGATGAACATCCAGTGGGAGGTTAAATACCGTACAAACTGAGGATCCGTCCTCTGAAGTAGGCTAAGATCCTGCTGGAACCTAGACCAGTGTAAATGTCGGAAAAGTAGCATACTCGGTCTCCGTATCAATTGTAGCCATCCGATGAAATAAATAACGTGAGCGAAAGCTATTGGTCTACAGATCGGAATAAAACAATTCGCTTAACTCACGTGCTTTCGAACGGCCTCGCGGATATGAAAGTATCACAGCAGAATGTCACACCGGAATACCGCTTGTGCTGCGCGCATTTGAGCAGCCATTTTATCCATAACGAAAGTTAGTACGGTGAAGCCATGGCCCATTGCATCACGAAAAAAACCAAATAATTTCACTAGCGATGTGAACGTTTCCTTACGCACAAACCCATAAAAAACTGGTCGTCCGTAACCCATGCCGTCTGTTACCAAGAACTGGTAAAGCTTGAAACTGTAGTGAAATTTAACGACGGAAGTCATACGTACTCAAGGCGGTTTGTACCATGCGTTGCATCCACGCACACAACGTATGGAAATCGCCGAAACATTTGCACTTGCCGATTACGAGCAAAACACACATGTGTAACCTTTTTCAGAAATGGTTTTCACGAAACCATCCTGTTCCATGCTCTGCAGGGCCTGCCGCAAATTGACTAGCAATAATAACGTGATATTTCACCTACATGACACGGACGAATGCAACCTGCGGCGTACATTGCGGATGTCGTCGATTGTGACGTGTTTTCCGAATGCATTCTCAATGTATTTCTTTATGTCGCACGTAGGGGTGTTGTATCGAAATAAGTCATCAGCTTGATTGCATTCTTCCTCAGTAAGTCGAAGGTTTAGAGGGTGCCTTTCGAAAAGAAACCGGTTGCATGTATGGTTGTGTGAGAGCTGGAACGTTAGCACATTTAGCTTACGGCCATTCCGAGCGACATTTACACGATCACTGCAATCGGTGTCTCGAGAACTAAATTGCACGGTTAACAACATTATAAACGACCTAGTAGACTTGTCGTATTCCTTTGCTACTTGTTTTGCGGCGCTTACAGCGCACGCATTTATAAACGATGCGATCATACCTCACGGTATTATACCTGCTTCTTTTGCTGCTAAAACAGACAAAATTGACGTTATTCTGATGCATAAATGAGGTAAACAGCGAATAGAATTCATCGAAGCTATGAACCGAATGTCCAACAAAGGTGCTCCTGAAGTCAGCCCCCATGGTTGCAATTCGAAATAACAGCCAAATACGACCTATTTCATGAGAACCTCACTTAAAGTGGCAACTAAACTCATGTGCCGAGATATCTGCGGCTTTTTGGAAAATACCAGACATAGTCGTATTTTAAGCTCTAAAATTGATGCAACTTATTTTTTATTGCCCATATTGCTTGCAGTTCTATGCTTGCCACTACGTGAAACCCCTCAAGACGGGAAAGAATCGCAACGGAGCTGCCTATCCGCAGCAAGCTGGCTGTCCGCAGCGGTATGTATGCTAGGCCAACTGGAGAGGTTGCCACTACATGGCGGTTTTTATTTGTATCTATAGTATACACATGTTAACTCGGTGTACTTTTTGTATTGAAGGAGGTTAATGTGGTTCTCATAGTTGGTTGTTATGATAGACCACAGGAGAATTAGGAATCACATGGCGCCAAATTTGTAACTGTCATTAGGGTGGATGAATCTGAGAGAAAATGTCTTTTATTGCGTACTATTATCGGAAACGGTGAGGTTTAGTCCGATGTAAAGAACTGTGCAGCTGCCACAGCTTTTGCAAGTATACGGCTGTGACTCCACAGCATTATGAACGGCAGAAGTGGAAGAGTTTGCCAGATGAGTACCCGTGGCAGTACGTGCAGTATCCTTGTGTTCGCGGCAGGCCTAGCAACGTTCCTGGGAAACTGTAAGTTGCTATGTTTACGGTATAATAAATGCTACACCGTTACAGGATGGTGGATTGCTGAGTCCATTTCTCTTTCAAGTTGAATGTTGAATTTTACGAACGAGGGGAATTGCATTTGTGTCATTTCCTGGTTTCCATTTTGAAAGCCATGGCTACATCCACGACACAGGCGGTTGACGGAGACGCAGGAGAAAGAGGGGTTTTCCTGACATCCGTGTTCTACTTGCCAGAAGACACTGGCAAGTTGTCTGATCCTGCATCCATTTGTTTACTGTCGAATGTGTTTACCTGTTAGCAACGACCTTGTTAATAACGAGCCCTCAGACAGCGTGTTTGATTTGGCTGTTAGCGAAGGAGAGCACCAGGTTCCTGCCTTCGTCAAAAGAAGGCGAAAGAGGGTTAATGAAGCGGCAAAACCCAAAGCGGACATGAGAGATCCGTCGGGCTCCCATTCCCCTCCTCAAATTCTACTTCTACGGAATCGTTGCAACTGGAAACATCTACGACACTAGAGTCTATAAAAACGGACACTAAGCTGAAACCATTGACGTCCATGGAGCGTTCGGTAAATACTCCGCATCGCAAAACTCGTGTACGGACTGCAGTGTTATTTTCAGAAACGCCACTGAGTCTTCTACTGTTCCCCCAAGAGACCGTATGCTAGATGAGCTTCAGTGGTTTAGGATATGCGTTACCAAACTCCTGCCTCCTGGCTTCCCCGGCGTGACTGTGCGCAAACTAACCAGACTCGGTAATTTGGCGGCTGACAAGTCTCGCCCGCGCTTGTTGCGAGTTGTTCTGTGCACTCTGGAGGAGCGCCAAGCACTTCTGCGCTTCACCTTTAAGCTCAAGATCACTGGTGTCATTGTGTACCGAGACCTCCCTTTGGCGGATAGGCTGAAATTGCGGGAACCAGTGAGAGATCTTAAAGTCCGGCGTGAAGCAGAACAAAAGGGTCTCCGCTTGGTGGGTTTTCGGATGGTGAGCCGGCGGTCTACTTCCGCTCTACCAGAGCCGGTTCTGGTGGCGCACGAACCCGGACTCACAACGTTAACTCCTTCAGGTGATCTTAAGCAATATGCGTAGCATGCGAAACAAGATGTGCGAAGTCGGCTGCTTTGTCGACGACTGCCGTCCAGACGTTCACGCATTCACTGAAACGTGCTTGTCTACGGACGTCACTGACAGTGAAGGGTGCTTGCCATGCTACCCACTGCTGAGATGTGACCACACCTCTGAGCAGCGCGAAGTTGGCTTTGCTTTGTACGTTAACTCTGCACTTACTGTCTTTAACACGTATAGTTTCAGATCATCAGCGGGTGATGTTGAGGCACCAGCAGTTTACCTGTGTATTGCCTCCGCGCAACTTAAAGTTGTGCTGGTCTATAGAAGCCCCGACGGCGTTGCTAAGGGGCTTGCTGATTTCATCGGTCAACATTCGGCAACTAGGTGTTTAGTGATGGGGACCTCAATCTTCCCGACGTTGACCGGCAAAACTTTTCCTGCGACGCTGTTACATGGTGTTTGGCTACCGAGTATCTCGAGCTGGCCTTGCATGCTTCCCTGCACCAATTTGTCGATCAGCCTACTAGATTCATGATGGGTCAAAACCCGTCCCTCTTTGATTTGAGCTTTGCTAAATGCATTGATTTTGTCATGGATGTTGTATACAAACCACCTCTCGGTGCTAGGGACCACGCATGTCTCTCATTTAAGTGCGCCATTAGTCGACAGACTTATGATCCTCCCGATCGAGTTCCACATATATGGCGCGCGGACTATCCGACAATGAAAGCCGAAGCCGCAAAGTCTCCTCGTGCCATTTTGGAAAGTGACGACATTCAAACGGCCTGGGACCGATTTAAATCATACTTGAGTGAGCTCTCTCACCCCAAATACCACTATCTTGCAGGAATAAAACTAGGGCAAAGCCACGCTGGTTTGATTCTGCTGTACCCGAACAACTGAACAGACGTGCCAGATGTTGGCGTACTTTCTTATCTGCTCTTTCATGGCATACCTTCAAGCGAAATAGTGAGTTTCGAAATGCCTACAGGCAGTATCTACGAGGTGCTCGTCTACAGCATGAAGTAGAGCTTGCTCGTATAGCCTCATCAAACCCGAAACACTTCTTCGCTTATGTCAAAAGGCGAGGCAACATGAATTCATGCATCCCAGTGTTGTTTGGCCCGGACGGCACTGCTGTTGTCACGGATCACGAAAAAACTTGTGTTCTCGGAGAACAGTATGCTGGGGCATATGTTCAAGGGTCGCAGCCGCTGCATATCAGTCTCCGGGCAAAAGTTTCTGAGGGTTCCCACATGGAGGAGGTTTCTATAAACGAGGCTCAAGTGATCCGTCTGGGTTTGGCGAGGAAGCTGAGTTCAGTTCTAGTAGTAGCTTCAGTGTAGCGCCAGCTTGGTGCGCCACCCGGTGAAATACTTGGAGAAAAGACAGCGAACGGAAGCGGGATCCTCGTGCTTTTAGGTATCGACATGTGTATTGCGTTTCCCAAACGCACAAGCACGGCGTCCGCGCCCTTCAGAAGCTCACCCGGGTGGTAATTACGGGCTTCACTTCGAACGGACTAACAATGCCGAGCCTCTTCTACAATTGTGTGCAGACAACATTGTTTCTTAGTAGCACTGCTTTACATCGCAGTGTGCTGCGAATTGTTGCTTGGCGTCCTCCTGTAGCTGGCTAGCGTTGGGCCCAAGTTGACCACATAGCCATAAGTTAAAGATGGCGTGCTTCCATCCTGCTTTGCCGATCGTACTGGAGTACCTGTGTTCACTATCATCATGCTTTGGTACGCTGTCATTTCTCCGTGAACTTTACCAGGTGGCACACAGGCGTCCCCTCCGAGTGGTAAATAAAAGATTGTCTCCCCTAGGTCTGGCAAGCCTATCAACCACACTGCATACCGAACATTTGCGGTCTAGTTTTTAAGACACTGACCTTCAGTGGAATAGGATTTCGGCCGCCATGCACGAGGCCGGAACACCTGCTTGTAGCACTATCAACCGTCACGGCACCAGTCACTGTATCCTCTGGGTATCTAGTAGAAACCTCCATATTGTATATGAGTACAAAGTGACCAGTTGGTTTATTAAACGGGAAGTAAAACAGCGTACGTGCTGACAAAGAAGCCTGGTTTACCGCTGCCTAAGAAATGTAGGAGGCCGGAGCAGTAGGCAACTACATCAAGCTCTTCCAGCTGATCCGCACCACTACGCACAGGAAAGCAGGCGTCAGTGAGACAATCAGAGGGCACGCGGGTGCACTGATACACAATAACGAGCGCCTTATGGCTCGTTGGGAACCCGGGAAAGATTGTTGGGCAAGGCAGCGCTGTAGCAAGCTAATACTGTGGAACCCGCTTCAAAAGGTGCATGGATATGATACTGCGCGGTAGAATTAGGTTTCTCTACATTCCTTAAGCCTATCACGTAAGTGAACACGTCATCCCTGCTTTACTGATTGCACGACATTTCCTTGTTACCTAATTCTTGCCTTCGTATGACCCATGATTTCACTTCGGAATACAACGGGCCTCCTTTCACATAGTCGCACATGGAAGCAGAATCACCCTACTGTTTGGCGGTCCGATTCTTCCGATTAAAGCTCACGTAGCACACTCGCTAAATGCTCCCTCATGCCGCCGTGTCGCCCTATGCACCCTCTTCTCCAGTTGACGGGCGGCACCGCAATGAAAATTATCAAACTTTTATAACCCAACTACGTTATTTTTTATTTCCCGGTTATTTTGTCTAAGACATTGATGACGTGAACCATACACTCCAATATCGGGAGTTGCGCTACATCGCTTCCATGTGATTGAGTAAGTCAAGCCCCCGTTACACCTACGTATAGTGTCTACGGAATAATTTTCCATTTACCATTCCTCAGTGTTCGCCCATTGTGGGTCAAGAGCGCCTCACGCGCTCCCCTTGACGACGTGAATATTCGGAATCGGTACAGACGTCAGCGCTCCATTTGTGTCCCTTTTTCGTTACGATTTCCATATTGTCACGATTACTCAGCATAATGCATTCAACGCAGTTGCATACAACGACGGAAACAAATGAACAGCCACGTGACTCCATTCCAGTTCCATCAGTAGCGTTAACAATTCCCATTACTTACGTTCATTTTGTCGCAATGCCTAAGCTTACCACTGTGGCTTCCCACCTAGAAACAATAATGCATTCCATGCGACCTATATGCATTTCATAACCACAGGTTATGGAGGCGCGCTCCGCCTACAGCGCAGTCCTATCCCGTGCCGCTTATGCTGCCACCAACGTGAGACCTACGTAAACTTATGTACTGTCAGTCAAGGACGCCTGTGAGACCAGGCGTTGCTGATGCCATAGTGGCTGAATTGATGCAAATGCGCTGGGGTCAGTTAAAATCATTCCTGTGGACATGCAAATGCATTCTCTTTTCAGTCCTTAGCAGTGCTTACTTTACCGCCACTGCTGGGCAATTATGGTATTAGTAACCGCCCGTATTTAAGGACTATGGTTCCAACGACGGCGATTATTCTGGGTCCCATAACGACACTAATGCTCTGCGACCATTTAAGCACTACTAATAAGAAGCCCTCAAGAAATGTGCGGCAAGTATATATGGGTTCCCTAGAACCCATTTGGATGCAAATATTACCGAACCCAATTAGCATAAGTGAAGGCAGTTCATGTACGCTCATGGCGCCGATAACATAACTGTCGTTGTAGGCCATAATTAGGCTACACTGAGGAACATACATTTGCTTACTACTCGTCGTTTCTGTACGGCAGTGAAGCCAAAAATATCTACCTGTTTAATGATCTTTATGACACTGCTGCTATAGAACCCATGATACTTATCCATGCGACGCTAGTGCAATCAATCGCGGCCAAAACAGGGGGTGATGAAGTGAACAAACAAATGCCTCCCGTGAGGCCATCCTCAGGTCTTGCTATGTGGCCGTCACCTTCGCAGGAACGTAAACCTACCTATAGCCTTGCGTATATATGTGGACCACTTGTATGAAAACCTCACAAAAACGTTCATTGATTATTTTCCTTCTTCAATTTGCCATCCTATTATTCTTTATGCTTCCTTAAACTTCCGCATTTACTGGGTGTAATAAATTTAAATAAATAAATAAATAAAAGTTTATTCTCAGGTTCATAGAGACACACCAACGCAGGCATGATCTAGGTTTAAATACAGATGTGTATCACGACGATACATCAGGTTGCATCGTGTGTAGTTGAAACAGTGTCGGAGAGAGTTAATATGTGAGTCTAGTCGACTTGCCAGTATGTAGTTGTGGGCTGTGACTTTATGCAGTGGCGAGTCACATCCGCCACGTCGCAGTGTTGTTAAACAGACATTTGTGGCTTTTCATAGGGAGAACGCTTGCCAGGCGAAAACCCACCACGTCCTGCAACACTGCCGGAAAGCATTTTGAACATTGATGTTGAACTGGCAAAGCCGCTTGACGACTGGTCTTACCTTCGGTTTTTCGCGGAGTAAAGGCTTCCCATTTCCTCTGTTAGTTGGACAGGTAATTTGATCGGGGTCGCCATTATTTTTGAGGTCGGTGGTGGAGAGGGACATCCTGATTATTCAACTTGTTGTATGTCCAGGTGAGCAAAAGTTCAACTTTTCCGCTGTCCAGATTTTTCAGATGTATAATGTATGGGAGTATGAGGATATGTCCAGTTCCCCATACTGAACAAGGGTTATGGTGATTGTAGTTCGGTCCTTTCGGAGTTCTATCATGCTCCAGGTAAGTCCATGTGGGTTCTTGCGTCCGTCTTGGGCCAGACCTGTTCCTCAGTCCAATCCCAGATCTCCGAGAAGTCCCGGACCTCAGAGGAAAGGAAAAGTGAGGGACAACCGAGAGAAGACCGCAAGAACAGGCATGGAGTTGAATATTGTTAACGTCTTAAGTTACAACATTTGGGCTTGAGACAAAAGCATGTACACTGTGCAACAATTATTATGCTGAAAATGTCTTTTGAATATCCTACAGAATTGTTAGCCGTATAGATGGATTGCTAACGCCTGCCTAGAGACAAGATCGTTGTACAAGTAAGTAAACTACGAAGTATCCGTTTAGTAGGAGCCAATAATTGCGTAGGGATAGAGCAAGGAGAGTTAGAATAATGGCACTGATTGTCAGGTGCATGAACAGCACGTAGTTAGCGTACTCCGAGAGGGAGCTCATAATAAGCGAATATACGTAGGTTGCCGCGAGAGTCCTAAAGATTAATTGGTGGCGGAGCAGCGGAAGGATTGGATGCAGAAATTCTGGAGGAATAAAGGTTATTGAGTTACGGAGTGGCTCCTAACAATCATTAAATCATCGCATATGCATGGGGCCAATGGCCACTGGCTAGTTCTGAACAGAGATGCCGCATTTACGACGACCGACAAATGGTGGCGCTAGGAGAGATAAAGTGGCCAGATGTAGCCATTCCAATCCGACGGTTGGTCACTAGCGTATGCCTATAGGGTCGCTGAGTGTATCAACAGACCAGTGAAGGTAAGTGATAGTTCAGGTGGTAGGTCAACAGACCAGCTGAGCTGTGACGCAAACAATCCAAGAGAATGAACATTGTAAGAGGGAGCGAGCTCCGGATATCCGCAAAGTTAAGTGGAAGCTATGGTGACTAGCTGTTGCTAAGCAGATATTGGCTCTAGAAAAGAATATGTCAGTCGCTGTTGAAGCCATATCATTAGGACGTTTCATCACTACGGTATTAGCTTATTAATGAAATGCGTAACCTACTTACTTTACTCCAGACACCTTGGTATGCACCATTACAGATACCGGTTAATCTCCATGAAAACTGACAGCCACATACTTAGTTATTTACTCATTTACGTAGGGATAAGGTCATTTATATCTCTGCAATGAAAAGAATGTATACGTTGTTCTACTGACGTCCAGTTGCGGGGATTTGCATTAGGTAACCATAGCGGGGACTAATAAAGTGCCCTCCCCTTAAATGGCATAGAACTAATGACCAGTGTTACCGTAACACGCGTACAAATATATCTCTACATAAGGATATAAGCATGGATAGATAGGAGGAGCAATAACAATTCCAGTCTCGTTAATGGTGCAAAATTAGGAATGTATATATTTGTAATTAAATATTTGCATTCGCTTTCAGACAGCATTATGTATACATAAATGTATGCCTTTTTAACCTATATATATAGGCTTGAGGTTAATAATGCGTACATTTATGTATATATAATGTAGTCTGGAAGGGCATGCGTACATTTAATTACAAATATATGAATTCTACTTTTGTAACTGCATCTCGGTCCGTGGTCAATATGTGGTGGATAAACGCTCACAACGGCGGAAGGAGCTTTCATAGGGCACAGAAATGGTTGATGAAACCATATATATATATATATATATATATATATATATATATATATATATATATATAAATAATATATATATATATATATATATATATATATATATATATATATATATATATATATATATATATATAGTTTCATCAACCATTTCTGTGCCCTATGAAAGCTCCTTCCGCCGTTGTGAGCGTTTATCCACCACATATTGACCACGGACCGAGATGCATTTTCACTTAACTTACTTCACCTTAGGCATCCATATATGAAACTGACGCTTCCGCGTTACTTTTCCTTTATAAATACGCATTCCTTAACAGGTCCCATATGTATATAGGTATGCGCAAATCGCATGGTTATTTGTCCATTCGTGCCGCATCCGTTTACCCCGTTATTTACATGTTATTCTCACAGCCATTTCCGTTCTTGCCCACCTATTTCTCGAAGTACGCTAACCACTCTGCCCAGTCGTTTCCCAAAAAAGAAATCACATAGAAGCACGTGTGGTAAGCAAGATATTCATTTCCCCTTCAATTTAAGTGTAGCACTCTTAGTATACTCCCTTAGTGGCTATGCTTCATTTGCTGACTAGCCGAGTGTACTATTTACTTATCCAGTAAGATTGGTCAAATTTAGACTCATTTATGCAACTGGAAACGCTGGGATCCTGCTAGCAAGGTTACAGTAAATTATGGTACCACAAAAGCTACAGAACCCCGATTCCTTTATACATCCGCTACTGGTTTATTTATAGTATTACAAATTATTTAACTACACCTCCGTAACCTACTCTACCATTATACTTCCGGCTGTGCCGGTTGATCTTGGCCCGCAAACCCGTTCCCGCCAGATGTGAGAGTCATGGTCCCGTTACCTGCTGGGCATTCAACAGAAACAGTTAAATGAATAAATAAATAGGTATATTTCTAGACCTGCTAGAGGCTGCACCCTAAAGGGTTCAGATCAATACTTACATAAATCCGATGCTCTTGCATGGAAGTAGGTAAAATATAAGTATATGTTCATTGTCAGCAATTACATATGCATTGGCATTGTTTGATATACAGCTACTGGGTCGCAGGCGCCCACCTTGACATGTTTCTGGTTCCTGCGGGCGATATTGAACTCCTTGTTCTTTTGTGAAAACTTCGCGGAGGTGTAGTTGTGCCTTTTCTCCTTGGAACCGAATCCAATTCGCCGATGTGCACTTTAAATTGTTCGCACATTAATTGGCCACTCAGTTGCCCCAATTGTGCGCACATGGAAGAAATGAGTAAAGGGATTATAAGGCATCCGAAAAGTTGAAAGCAATTCCGATAAATGCGGACAAAAATAAAATCAATTTGTTAAGAGAGAAAATAAAGCTGCGTGCTTCATTAGAAAAATACCAATTAACAAAAAGTACAGCCCTACTTTTCTTACGCTGATATTGCTCTCCGGCGCGAAATTTCAACCTGAGTTATTCTCAGATAAAAGAAAAAGCCTTACTACAGTTAGAATACCGCTTAAAGTTTAACAAAATTACACTGGTCTGGACCAGCTTTAGCGCCTGAATACGCTGAACGTAAAAGCAACACAATACGTGCGGTAGTTTGCGAGTTATTCGCAATTAAATGATGGTCTACGAATAAGGCCATTTTTATTTTTCGCTAAAAATGGCTTTCTGCTTTGCAAGCAGATAGCAGAAAAAAGTAAAGAAAATATAAAAAGTAGGGAAGCGGCGTATGTTCTAGATAGGCATAGCTATCCAGAAATGCTCTAATTAGCCCGTAATATCCTGCGACAACTACGGACTGCGCAGGTGGCCGAAAAGTAATTTTTGCAGGCATACATGACAAATATATGCAGATAAGGGATGATCTTGCGCGAAAACGCTAGAAATCCAGCAAGGAATATTATATCTACATGGGAATTCAGGGGAGTTTGTAATTAACTCACGGTTAGAAGGCCACAGCATACCATTTTCAGTGGATACTGAGCCACATAAACAACCAGTAAAATAGAGTTTAGCATTTTTTAAGCCCCCAAGCTTTTCTATAGCTTAAAACAATCCCGCATGAGCCAGGTCTACCTGAGTAACCCTGGGGATCTTTCAGATCTGCTGACAGATTTAGGCCTACAAAATACACACATTACTTAGCTAAACATCACAAGATTTATCCCTTAGAGCCGATTTTCTATATTCATGAGGCTCCCTCTCTGACGTCAGTGAGCTATGGGAGCCTGCCACCAATAATAAAGAAATAAGCATGGGAAAATTTAGTAAACTTTAGCTAATTGCATTTGGGCGTGAAAGCCGTTTTGGTCTACATTGGTTGGGCTTTAACAACTGTACTTCTGGTGGTTGAGCTTGCTCATACTTGAGGTATTGTTATGCCTCATGTGTAAATGCACACTACTGTGCAGCTCTTTGATGAATTTCGATTTATTTCTATCCATTTTTAAGTTCCGAAGATAGTGCCGGCGGTGTTCATCCAGTTGGCAATGTTAACTGGTACTGGGTTAAAAAGGTGCAAAGTGGATTACAAAACACAAAAATACCGGAAAATAGCCAGCGGCTGCACTGCAAGCACAAAAAGGACTTTGAAGGTGAAAATGGGTGGCAAAGTCCTTAACCGTCAACTATAAGCTTGAATCCATGGTTAAGAACTTTGGCTACCATTTTGAAGGCGGAACTGGTCCTTCCACTGCAGCTGCATTAAGTACATAGTGAAGGCCTTTACACCGTGTCCAATCAGAAACCTAGGTTAAACAGTGGATGCCAGACACCCCAGCGCAGCATGAATGGTCATTGACAATTGACCTTGGGCGGCGTGGACCAATAGCCGTGCACGCACCACGACGATACACACACACCTAGGCGGTACCCCAACACGCCGCACCCAGCAGCTACCCCTGTACGCCCCAAGTATTGGCTACCTACCGAGGCTCGCACACCGCTGGATGAGGATCTGTAATCCCTACCTGCGCTGCCCGTTAATAATACTACGTAACACAGGTATCAATGCTGCTCAGTAATACAATGAAAACTTGCGAGTCAGCTTTAACCGCCCATATGATATATTTTCGCATGCGGCGTAACAAACTGAATTGCAGCGCAAAGCCTGGTAGCACAGTGCACCCTCTGCTGCTGCTGAATGGAGGAAACCATGTTTAACACGGCGCCGAGGTTGTAGTCCTCGTCTTAGTGTTTCTTTCCCAATAAGCACAAAGATAGCGGGAATGGAATCCGATGATTTCACAGTAAGAATTCCGTTTACCGACGCATATCAGTGGATACATTAAATGGAAGGACATCAATATTGACAACAGGGGTTCATGTTCCCTGTGAAACGGTTACGCTTCTTCCATGCTGTCGTCTGGGAAGTCCAAGTTCACCAATAGGAAAACACTTTTTAAGGAATATTAATAAGTAATCCACTATTTCATACCTGCTGGCTGCTTGCACAAACTTTGGCAGTGTCGCGCCATGCGTTGCCATGAGTCGATTTCAAGTATTTCCTCACTTATTATGTTATGCCATCCAGGGACACATTGCTTCCGGAGAATGGTTTTAATAGAGCAGCTATGACAGGGATGAAAGAGTAAAGATGTAGCTTACCTTGCATTTCGGTGCATAGCTTTATTTTCCGGAATCCGCGTTTGTTGCGGGAACCGCAGTAATTGACCTCCGCCATCAATGACCGCGTTCGAAGACGCTGCATCATGAGGCGTACAGTCTTCGACAACGTGTCTCCATCTATAACTTCCAGATAAGTAAGCTGCATACATATGTAAGGTATCAAAGAATCCTACCAATCGTTGCCTGAGTCCTGCATCCGGCATTAGTATATCGAACGACTGTAGTTCCTCCACCGATGTAATTGGCAAAGGAAGCTGCGTTGCCTGCTGCCATGGCTGCCAGGAAACGGTCGCAGCCACGGATCTCATGCAACTCTCTACAAAATCCAGTGTCACCATAAGGTTATGAACATTCACTATCATCACCAACAGCAATACATCAGCCATTTGAACTGATGCTTCGCTTCCATTCAACCATGAGGACCTATGAAAGAAAGAATAAGAAGGGGTGAGAAGGGCGACTTACTTGAAAACCTTAACGCCCTAAGCAAACGTTCAGGGTCAAGGCGCCTACAGCTTGTGTAGACAACATACCGTCACAAACAGCTGGCTACCGTTCAAAGATAAGGCCACATTGGCGAGACAGCTTCCTTGCGGCTTTCACTGCCACGCGTCATAATCAACCATTACCCCCCAGATAACTCAGCACCAAACACACTTTAAACAGGCAATCCAATTAGGAGACGGCAGCAGACGCGTCACTGGTGTCGGTTGCGAGCCATGTCCTGTAAAGTCTCGAACCAAGTACAAGGTGAGTCACGTGGACTCTAACCGGGAAGGCGAGACGGATCAACGGCATCTAGTTTGGTCGTCAGTGACTTCATTTCCCGCTGCCAAGTCAACCTCTGTCCACCTCGAACCTTGCGCCATCCTACACCTGGTAGACTGAACAAGGCACTCCTAGGTAAGAGGTGACCAGGCATAAGTAGCACGTGCCCGAGCCAACGCAAGTTATTCAGTGCTATCTGTTGTTCTAGGGAGCTAGCATGATTATCACCTCCTAGTACTCGCCTGCGCACACCATCGTTGGGGAAAGGCTGGTGCCATCCGACTACAGCAATGGTTCGCAAACAACGATGATCAAAGACTTGAATGCGCCTCAGATCTTCAGACCGAAGGGGCCAAGTTTCACAACTATACAGCAGAAAGGCCCTCACTATGGCCTTGTATACACGGCCTTTCAGAAGGGTAGAAACTCCCTTCTGTCGCCAAAGATGCCGCAGGTATAAGAAGGTAGCTCTGGCTTTTGCAATGCGTGAGCTCACGTCAGTTTCTATGCGCCCATCATTGCTGATGCAGCTGCCAAGTGAATTGACTAACCACCTCGAGTTCCTCGTTAGAAGACGGCAAGGGGTCACCGAGTGGCTGGTGGTCCTGCAGCGACACTTCGCACTTTAAAAATGCGAAGTGCATACCGAATAATGGGACCATTCTGGATAGGCTGTTTAGGTTTGATTGTGCCGCCCCAACATTGTCGAAAAGCAAGGCGATATCGTCCGCATAGTCTAGATCAACTAACCGTTCACCAGGCAGCACTTCAACGCCTACATCGTGAGATTCCGCAAGGGAACACTCCATGATAGAATCCACGACGAAATTGAACAAAAACGGGGAAATCGGACAACCCAGACGAACGCCACTTGTAGTCGAAAAGCTATCCGATAGGACACCATAGACCCTGACGCGGCCTCTAGTGTTCGAGTATGGAGCAGGAAGGATGTTCACATATTTCGTGGAAACACCTTTTCGCGTAAGTAATTCGAACAGAATCGATCGATCGACTGAATCGAACGCACTCTGGAAATCGACGAACACAGCTATTGTCGGTCTGCGGTGTGCGTGGCGCTGCTCTAGCACCTGCCGCAAAGTAAATATATGGTCTATACAGCTACGTCCTGGACGGAAACCGGCCTGCTCTTCTCTATTCCGGGATTCCCGTTCTGCAGTGAGGCGACGAAAGATAATCGGGGCCAGCAACTTTGTCACAACAGGCGGTAGGCTAATGCCTTCTGTGGTTCGCACAGTGTGCGGCTGCACTATTTGTATATTACCACTATAATCGATTCGCTCCAATTAGCCGGCACACTCACGTCGTTCGAAACACGTTCGAATAGGGAGGTCAGTGCCCTGCAGAAGACCTCACCTCCACCCTAAATAGTGCAGGTGAGAGGGAATCCGGGCCAGCGGCACGAAAACGATTGAGGGCTGTGATCGCGTTTCGGACCTCGGCCTCCGACGGAGGCTCCACACTAACCGTCCATAGCACGTCCTGCATCACCTGAGTAGGAGGAGGTCCGGGAGCAGGGGGACAACTGAACTGATCTTCAAAGTGTTCAGCCCAACGAGCCATACCACGCTCCTTATTGTGTATCAGCGCACCCGCGCTGTCTCTGATTGTCTCACTGACGCCTGGTTTTCTCGGACCAGTGGTGCGGATTAGCTGAAAGAGATGGCGGTACTTGCCTGCTGCTCCTGCCTCCTCCATTTCTTGAGCCCGACTGGTCCAACAGGCTTCCTTGTCAGCACGTAGGCTCCGCTTTAGTTCACGCCTAATAACCCGTCTGGTCACATTGTGTTCAGAACCAGCCGGGAGGTGTCTTCTAGCTTCCAACAGGTTCACGGACCTCTCGGATATCCAGTGACTATTGCGGTGAACACTGATAGTGCCACAAGCAGATGCTGCGGCGTCGTGCATAGCGACCGAAATCCTATTCCACTGAAGTTCAGTGTCATTATGACAAAACAGCGAGAGTTCGCTATGCAGTGCTTCTTGATAGGCTTGATTGACTGTGAGCTGGGACAAATTCTCAGTAGGCAATCGGGGGAGACGCTTGGTGCGCCTTCCGGTAAAGCTCATGGAGAAACGGCAGCGCACCAGGGCATGATCAGAGGCGACACAGGTATTCCAGTACGATGGACAATCCAGAATGGAACCGCACCACCTGTATCCTATGGCTATGAACATTACCTACAAATGTATACCCTGTTTTAGCAGTGTAAGAAGTTACCATCTAAGGGCTCCAGTTTATTCTTAAGTTGGTCCATATCGCCTGCAGGAAAATGTTGAAACCTCAAGCACATGCTTACGGTGAATGCCATTCCAATCAATTGAATGTACGGTGATGGAGGAGTCAGAGGTAGACTTCAGGGCTAGGACACTGAATCTACAAATCGTAAGTACCAACCCGAAACCGTTTTCCGAATCTGTGGGTTCCAGTGTTCACCATAGTGTGATGCGGTATTAAACGCTGAAGTTTAAGATAAAGAAAAATGCACCCTTTACCTGTATAACCTGGTTTGTATCCGCCCATGTTGTATTGCTGGTAAGAGGACTGACGTAAGCTTTTACTCATGGAGCTGGCCAACTCAGTTAAATAACAGATAGGTGGCGAGCCATAGGGAACGGCTGTGGGAACTATGCGCTTCCTGGGTGGCTCAAAGTCGTCGTCGTCGTCGTCCGAAATCAGTCGAGGTGGTATACGGCTGTGGTGAAATGTTATATATTTGTTGCAACTCACATGAGTCTACATGGGGGTGTGCCCACGTCGATTGTTGAATCCGTGTTTTCAAGTAGGTTCGAAAGGTCGACGGAGTTGGCTATTGCAGCAGCCTGATCGAAATCCACTGAAGACTTATGACACCGCAGAACATACCGGTTCGCCAAAGAATAGTCACGTGGGCGAACGTGCAATTCACGTCCGCCGGCCGGTGTTCCCTCACTGCGTTTAGGTATTCCGAAGGGGGGCCTTCTGGTAGCAACGCCTGGCGACCGTCCCCAAGCAGTCAAGAGCTGCTTATGGCATTAACGGTGGATCACGTGGACTTACTCAGGGAAACGACGCAATATGTTAAGGAGGCCATAACGCTGAAATAAATGACGTATGCAAGTCTGTTTGCACAACCACTGGCTATGAGAAAAATGTGAAGTCAACGAAACGTTTATTAATTAATAATTGTCTATACATAAACACCCACTCCACAACACCCGTGCTGTCAGCTGAAAAGGTATGCGGTTGAACGCAGCGTCATTGAACATCTGTCAACATTTTTAAGATAATGTGCATGTTACCTGCGTCGGTGTTGGTAGAGGTCATTCCATGTTCATACTGTCTTTATTGTTTGTCCAGTGCTTGCCTACGCAGATCTTTGTCATTCAGATCAGTTCAGTTGCAGCCTTCTTCCAGTTGTCGCCAGAGTGTACAGCCATTAAGAGTGCATTCAGTGCCCTGTGGTTTGCCATTCCGCTGCACATAGATGCATTCACTATGTTAACAGCCCTTCATATGCCTATCGGCCGAATACAGTTACGACCTTGTGCCCCATTCCAAGGTTGCCTCGTACCGCATCATCCACGCTGGCCCAAGACAGTCATGTAATGATCATGGCCTCAGTAATGGCGACGTACATGTAAAAAGACCTGGCTGAGTAAAAACACGGAAATGTCCTGCAATGTCGCCACCAATATTACTAAACGAACGCACCCTGCAAAAGAGAAAAGAAGCTCACAATGAAGCTACCTATGTAAAGCACAAGTAATTGCGCAAGTGAACATAACAATGCGCAAGCTGTGCGGTAGGGCAATAGCACCTAGGGCAAACCAACGACAAAGCTTAGGAAATAAAACCAAGAGTAACAAATTATGTTTGCAATATTATAATAAAAACACTTACGGTGTTTCTTATATCTAACGCAAGTCAAAAAGGCTTTTTGGCAACTTAAACTTCTTTCGCAACTGTCGAAAATGCACAACGAAAAAAGAAGCCCAATACAGCGCAGCAGAATTCAGGTCAGGTCAGGTCAAACGGACGATAGAGGCTTCCGCCTAACGAGCGTCTAGTTCTTGTGCCGATAAGTGAAGCGGCCCCGGCGCTTCGATCTTGGATTGTCTCCTCTTGCTTCTGCAATGGTGTGATGCAAGAACAAGAGCAATCTTTGCACTAT